>CANXME010000203.1:0-124735 GCA_948144175.1 Closterium sp. NIES-65
CCACCCGAGTCCAGTGTGAAGGTGTGTAGTGCCTCAGTAGACGCAGTAGCACCTGGAGCAGCAGACTCACTAGCACCTAGAGCAGTAGCCTCACCAGGAGCTAGGGCAGCAGACGCACTACCCCCTAGAGCAGATGTCTTACTCGTCCCAATACCCGGGTCGGGCGGTACACTCAGGTAGCAGTCACCCTCAACACTAATAATCAATGCATACATAGCAGCAAGGATAGCATCAAAATCAAGAGCAAAGATATCAATTCCAGCCCAGCGGAACAGCTCAGAGGCGTTAGGGAACTGCTCGCGCCAGGCGTCGTCGAGGCGAAAGAATCAGCGCTGCGCCGTGTGAAACCTCCCACAGGTCTGGCCAGTGCTGTCACCTGTGCGGATGACGTACGGGCAGGTACCTCTACCCTCCGACCCCCCATGCTGAGAGTACCACTCACGGAGCTGCTCGGACGACGGGGTCTCGATGGGACGTTACTAGTGCTGCCTCTGGCCACCTCCAATCCCCCCACGCTGCACCGCTCCACCGCGCCCGCCACCGGCTCCATTGCCGCCACCACTGCCACCACCACCCCCGCCACCCCCACCACCGCCGCCTCCACCACCCCCGGCTCCGCCACTGACCCTCCCACCACCAGCACCACTCCCACCACCGCCACCACCCCCGCCGCCTCCACCCCCTCTTCCACCGCCGCCCCTGCCGCCACCACCGCCACCCTTGCCCCCCTTGCCCCTGCCGCCCTTGCGCCTCCCATTTGGAGCAGACGCAGCCCCGACCCCCTCAGCACCGAGGTAGTCGACAGCAGCAGTAGATGCAATGGAGGGGAGGAGGGGGACGGGGGAGCACCCCTCAAAGAAGCGAGTGCGCGGGTTGCCACGAGAGGCATGTACAACTACAATGCTCTTGACAGCTGCTAGGAGTTCCTTCTCGAGCAGGTCGACAGTGAGGTCGGTAGGGGAAAGGGCGAGAAAGTGGTCCCTGACAGTGCGAAGGGAGTCAGGGAGGCGGGTGACTAGGTGATAGAGTGTGAGGTACATCGGGGGAGGGTTCTTGGCTAGGAAATCGGGGGGAAGCGCGGCACAGTAGCGAAGATCACTAGTACGGAGGTGCGTGATGAGGTCAGCTACAGTTGCAAAAGCAGACAGATCGGGGAAGAGATAGGGCAGGGAGAGACGGCCTATCGCAGTAGTAGCAGGGGAGGAGTAGCGTGCAACTACAAGCGTCGTACAGCTCCTTAGCGGTCTTATGCTGGCCAAAGTGCTCGCGCTCATCTAACGGTAGGTGGCTGCGAACGGCTAGGCGAGCATGAGCGTCACGGTCTGCCACTGTGAGCGAGCAGTGCTGTCCGTAGTAGCAGTAGGTGCGGGAGCGGCGCCAGACGTGTGGTCAAACAGGGAAACATCGTCCTTGGGAGTGATCTGGAGGAACATGTGTAGGTCATGGAGCCAAACGACAAACTTAATCGGACGGCAGTCAGAGTCAAACGTGAGAACGGTAGGACTAGCCATAGTGGTAGTAGCAGTAGCAGTAGTAGCAGTAGCAGCAGTAGCAGTAGCAGCAGTAGCAGTAGCAGCAGTATCAGTAGCAGAAGTAACAGAAGTAGTAGCAGTAGCAGTCGCAGTAGGAGCAGTAAGAGCAGTTGCTGCAGGTGGGGCGGCGCGGCTCGGTCAGGGCGGCGCGACTCGGGCGGCGCGACTCGGGCGGTGCGGCTCGGGCGGCGCGGCTCGGGTAGGTAGGGCGGCGCGACGGCGGGCCTATGCTCGGTGCGCGGTGGCGCCTAGGCTGCGGCTGCGCGCGGGCCGCGGCTGCGTTTGTGCGGTGGCTAAGCGCTAGCCGCAGCAGTCGACGAGCGATCGCCGCTGCGCGCAGGCTGCGACCTGCGGGCAGGCGGCAGTGGGTCGAGCGTCAGCCTAGGGGCGAGTAGGGCCTACGGGCGACGGCCTGCTGGGGCTCGCAAGAAAAAATCGGGCCGCCTTAGTCGGCGAATTTGCTACTTGCGCTAAAAACGCGGGGCCGCGCTCGGGCTGCTAGCGGGCTGCAAAACGAGCAGCGTGAGAGGAGGGCGCGTGAGGGCGCACTAGGAGAGAGGCGCTCGAGGGCGCTAAGACGGTAGGGCGCACGAGGGCACCTCTAGCGGATCGGTGGGCCTTTAGGTAATCGGTCCTAGGTGCCTAACCTAGGCTCTTAATACCATGTTGAGAATGAGAAGTTATTGGACTAGAAAGGATCAAGAGTATAAGTAGGAAAAGCTAGAATATTGTACCCCCTAAGGCTAAACCCACTATAGCCTACAGAACAGTAACAGATATAATGTTTGACACGAGCTACCCCCTTGTCTATGGACCTCTTCTGTTTACCAGAACTGTCAGCTGTTGTCGCCGAGCTCCCCTCGTCGACCGCAGCTCACTTGTCAGGTCGACGGACAGCTCCGTCGACCTCCCGGTCGAACTGCTTCTCTTGGTCGACGGCCCACTCGTCGCCTAGCCCAATCAGCTGCAGCTGTCGAGCTTCCTGGTCGAGAGCAGCACCACAGCGGTCCCCTGTAGCTCGACGAAGCCCGTCGAGCAGCTCTCTCACTGTGAGCGGTCGGCTGCTTCTTCCGTACATCCGACCAAGTCGTCAGCGTTGCACAAGCAAGAGCGGGACCAACGCTGCTCTTTCGTTAACAGTAAAACGCGAAGGCAACGCGGGGGACGTTCGGACCTCTGAAAGTTGAAGTTGTACATGTACGGGATGACTGAGGAAGAAATTATTAAATTTCCTTATATTGAACATGATACGAGGTCATAGAAACATACCTTGAGCGCCCCCATGTGCTAATATTCATAATTTTCGCAATATATAAAATATCCGATGTATTCATGTTATACCCTAGGCAGGGCTTAAGTTTCGTTTCTTAGGTACTCATATTTTCACCCTGATGTACTATAATATATTTACAGTCACAGAGGCTCTATGATTTTCCGGTTTAGGGTTTAAATTAATTCATTTAGAAAATATATGCTGGTAATATCTGCTGGTACTTTTTAATTGATATCTGCTCGTTCCTATTTTTCTACCAAAGCTGAATGTGTTTTGGACATATGACCTTGTAAGTAAAGAATAATAGTAGCAAAAATGTTAAGTTGTAATTTGTAGCAGTATTGTTCTCTTATAGGTTGAAATCGTAATTTAATGTTACATTCAGAGTTACAACGATGTTCTATGGTTACACCCCTTTAAGTGTGTCGCCCTCTCGAAAGTGAGTGTCGCGACACTCACTGCGAACTTGGGCGAGTCACAGGCTTCCGATCGCGAAATTACGGATATTGCGGCTGTCAGCATGCACATCACGAAATCTTCGGAGCCAATCAGGTGCAGGGGAACAAGTCAATGGCGAGACTTGTGCCGCACCCAGCTGTAGCTCTGTACAGCCGCTTTTTCGAGAGAGACTTGGGGGGCTGCATCAGAAGTGCTGAAGATGAAGTTGCATCAGAGGTGCTGAAGAGTTGGGATGGAGTTGAGGTTGAGGCCAGGGCTGTCGCTTGCCCTGGCCGAAGAACTTAGCTGGCCTAATTTCAGCCCTTATTTTTCCGGTCTTGAGCCCAATTTCAGCCCTTAGACTCAGGGCTACACATCCTTCTGCACTTGAGTGTAAACACATCGTGAAAGAAGGTTGATCTTCCAATAGACCTAAGGGCTGCGGTACATAGCAGATACATAACCCGATCTTCACTGCAGCGGGGGAGCCGGTATGTAAGGTGTTTTACGTAAGCAGGGAATGAATAACAAGGGAACGATGGGGTGGGGGGTGGAGATGGGCTCTGAACGTGTACGTAAAATCTGGGTTAGGAGCTAGACCAGCCCTAAGGAAAAAGGGTTGGCCTCAAAGCCAGCACTTGAATTCTCTGAGCTGGGCTCAAACAAGCACGTGAATTCAAGGGAAAAAAGGGCAAATGCCCTTGTAGCGACAGGCCTGGTTGAGGCCCATCCGCTGTCACGGTTGTTTTGTGGGGCCGGAGGCAAAATCGATTCTGTTTCGTGGCACCACATCGTCGCCTCACACGGCGTCTGTCGCCAAATCAGCTTTCCATGCCACGCAGCACTTGAATTCTCTGATTTCCCCTGTATTCTCCAGGGTTGAGAGAAACCCTAGTACGGCTAGGAGTGTGTTTTGGCTGCCGCAATGTGAATTGTTTTTGGTGTGTTTGTCCGGGATCTTCCAGGTAACCTCACTACTATATAGGGGGTTTGTGGGAAAAACAATAATTTGGGGACGGCAGGATGTACGCACATGATGAAACCCCCTCCCTCTGAATTCCTTCGCTCCCTCAACGGAGACATCTGCTGCTGGTAGGCCTATTATTTCTTGGAAGGGCTGCTGCAGCAGATGCGAAATCCTAAGCTTGTAGCTCGAGTCTGAGCGCGAATTCGCTCTAGAGCCGCCTGGCCCATGCTTTGTCCGAACTATGGTAGCAGCTTAAACCAATTGAGGAGTAGGAGTCGGCGGAAAAAAATATGTCGGCCCAAGTGGAAGAGTCCGCTATAGACGCTGGCTTGATGCAGGAAATAGTTCGTGCTGACGGGTACATGTGGCTGAAATATGGTCAAAAGCGTGTCTACAATACCTGCATTACTCGGTAAGTCACCAACTGTTGGTGCTTACTGTAACATCTTGAAGATGGTATTCGCCATGCATGGGAATTTCTGAAAGGGAAGAGAATCGTCGCTGGCTCCGAACAGCAACACTTGCTAGCCCAGAGCATTATCTCGTATCCCTGTGAGGGAGTAGATTTCAGCAGAGCATAGCGTCGAGCCGCTACGTGGAGATGCTGTGCTTGTGGCGATGCATTTTTCCTCTCAATTTGCCCTTCCTTCTTCCTAGCATAAACACTTCTCTCTGAATCGTCAAAATTCGTTCATCCAGTTCTTATCTTCAAGCATAAATACAACAAGTTTTGTCCGATTCTAATATTCTGATTCTAATCTTACAACTTATTCTGCCATCATGATCTTTATCTTGAATCTACTCCTATTTTCTCTAAGAACTAAGATTCTGGATTTCTGTCATCTAGCTCTTCCGCGATTCTTTCTCTGTCTTAGCTACGACGCCACCGTCGTCATGGAGGGCCCGGCCAGCCGTGCCTAGTAAGCTTGGCGCGCTGTAGCCATGTTTCAGTGACTCCAGAACTACCAATGCTCCTGATATCCGCAATGGGTAGCAATGACGACGATGCCTAACTCCCTTGTTTGGCAGGTGCTACTACAAGTGTTGGTGCGTCAGAAGCAAGCCCCCCTGCACAGCTAAGAAGACCGTGGAGTACGACCGCCGAAGAAAATACACTTTGACTACAATTCACATCAACTACAGCAGCCCCCACCACAACCATCCAGCCCCTCTTGAGAAACGCATCTGCGAGGAGGAACCAAGTCGTCCCACCGGAATGCACCCCGTTGCTGCACCTCGGAGACAGACCAGGATGCAGCAAAATAATAATAAGAATGTTCCCCCTGCCAGTTCTCACTCCACACCTGAACCAGCTACAGAAAGTGACCGCCGTGCTGCTTCAGGTTCTGTCGACAATGACCTTGATCCTGCGTTTGACCCACTTTCAGTGCCACCTGATGTTGCTCCAGAAGTGCTCACTCCTCCTGCTGTTACTGCAGCCATGTCCTCCAGCAGCACGGCAGCAGTGGCTTCAGAGCACGCATCTGGTTCTACTAAACCGATATGCCAGCAGCGCCCTACCCCGACAAACAATGCGGATGTGGATGGTGTCGGCCGAACACCTGACACCGCTGGTTGTTCTTCAAAATGTGGATCCAGCTTGGAAACTACACCGAATGGTGAAGAGCCTATTTCTAAGCAGCTCCCTGATATCAGCACTATCCTTGCTCAAAGAAGCGAAACTCAGTCAATGCCAAAGAAAGATTTTTGTGAGTGGTGTGACAGTAATTTTCCTGATGGCCCACCATGTGCTAAACAGGGGAGATACACATGATTAGCACCCGCATGATTCCATCCCTGCAGTTCTGTGAGCTGTTGGTAGGAATGAGGGGCAGCTTCAGTTTGATTCTGAGTTGCACGTTGGTGCTGCCAAAACGGTGTTACTGTTTTCACCCTTCCAGATTTCCGCGAGTTGTACCAATATGTTATGAGAGTGAAAAGCCTTGGATGGACTGACTGAGATGCACAATCCTGTAGTTGAGGTCCCATCATCTGGATACGACCCCATCGCAAATAGTTTAAGCGAGTTTCTTGCGTGATATAAGTGGACTGGCTTCACGTGCTGTTGAGTGATATGTCATGAAATGCTTATTCTGCGTAGTATGTGTCGAAAAGAGCATAAAGTGAATATACGTGCCATTGCATATGTCGAAAATCCCCTTACCCATCAGCCTCCTCTCCCTAGACCCCTCCTGGTCTTCCACTCCCTTCCTGGCTCTTTCCCCTTTCTAACCTCAAATCACTTCCCCCTCCTTCTGTTCAATTCACCACTCTCTCTCTCCCTTACTTGTTCTCCTTCCTGGTCTGCCCTGATAAGCCCTCTTGGCTAACTCACCATTTCTCTCGTTACCACTACCTAGCTTAACCCATCTTGCTTGTATAGGCCTGAGTTCTCACGATTACATGAGATTCCCACAGAACATACAAACAATGCAGAGTCAGTTACCCGTACCCCCTTATATCTTCCCGTGCCCCTCCCCCTATTTCTACTCCCTATGGTTCCCCTAAAGGTGACGGTCTCTTCACGTCAGCAAATAGCTAGCCTCATTTCCCCTTCCCACTGGCACTTAGACATCGTTCTGCCAAACCTCCAGCTTGTGCTTGCACGACGCCGCTTTGTTATCTTGCCCCTTGCCACCAGCAAAGGAGTCAGCATCCTTCGCTAAGGTCGACATTTGCTCGACTGCTTCTCCTTGCGCGGCTTGTTTCCACCTCGATGAGGACGACAGTTGCCAGACCTCCCGCGACCTCCCTTGGCGTCGTCGACATTGGAGTCACTGCGGTCGGGGCACTCAAAGGAGAGATGGTCTGGGTCGCCGCACAGCCAGCATTCCCGGCGTCGACCTCCTCCTCCATGATCGCTATCCTTGGCCGACTTCTTCTTGTCGGCGTCCTTGCTCGGCTTCCAGCCACTGTTACCGTCGCCGCCAGACTGCCCATGCTGCCGCGGTCGACCACCCTGCTTCACCGGGGCGACGTAGTTTGCCTACGCCAAGAGCTTCTGGGACCGCTCAGCCTCCTGTATCGCCTCATCCTGCAGGATGTACGAGGTCAAGTTGTCCTCGTTGAGCGTCGTCCTCGTGCTCGTCGCCATCGACAGCTACTTCAGGAGGTTGCAGCTGCTCGAGAGTCCCTGCATGACGTGGGTGACGTACGACGCCGTCGAATACTGCGCGCCGGCCATCCTGATGGTGGCTAGAATCCGCCGAGCTCTGTTGCAGTAGTCGGTAGCCGTCTCCTCGTCGCCCATACGCAGGTGCGTCAGCTGCCCCTCCAGCTGGGAGATGAACAAGTCGTCAGTGACTTGGTAGGTCGACTCGATGAAGTGCCACGCCCGGTGGCCAGCGTCGAGGTACTCTCGGCACCACTTCAAGGCGATCTGCACGCCCGGCGAGCAGCACCGCGAGATGACCGTGAAGGTCAACAGCCGCACGGCGCGAAACTCCGCACGCAGGTTGGGGTCGTCCGGCGTCACCGCAGTTCCTCGGGCAAAGTTGATCAGCCTGGCCATCTCCAGCTGGGGCTCGATAGCTTCCTTCCAGGTGAGGATGTTTTGTCGACCAACGAGCAGCGGGGTGACCAAGATCCTGTCCGGCATAAACTTGAAGTAGCCTTAACTAAGTGCAATCCCGCCCGCCGTCACCTGGGTCGCCGACGTCAGCGTCAAACTGCTTCGTCGTCCTCCGACATCGCCCTGCGAAGAGCCTGCAGCCGCCGACGACTGAACCCCTCGCGCCTGAACGCCGCCGACTTCATCTGCGTGAATCATAACACGCTGCCTTTACGTGCCTCCCGCGCTGCAGCCGACTTGGCCACCTCCGGCGTTGACGCCCACGTCGACACCGCCCTCAGTGTTCACCGGTTGAGGAGAAGCAGGCTGTGCAGCCGACGGTGCATCCTCCTTCTCAGCCTGCTTCCTGTAGGACAACGATGCATTTGCTTCGCAGGTGCGCGCAGGTGGTTGGCGCTCCTCACCTTGTTACGAGCACAGCGCAGACGCCTGTCTGACTCCACACCAGCGACTGCACCCACCAGCCACGTCCACCTCGGGATACCACCCCGAGGTCGGCCTCGCAGACTCCACCCCGGTGACACCCGCACATGTCGCCCGGGTATCCCGGTCGACCGGGAAACCACGCCTCGCCGACCAGCGCAGTCCGTATCCGAGCACCTATGCCCGCTGTCCCCAGTCCGACGTCCAGGCGCCGAGGACTGTCAAAGTTTAGAAGAAAGAAGGGGGTTTGCACTAGCAAGAATGAGGATACAAATAGCAAACCCTAGAAGGGTTGTACTCGCTATAGAGCACCCCACTACAGGCTAGAGCATAATATTCTGACACACCCCCATAGCCAAAGTGGGGTGTAATCAACAGAGCAAGCAAAGCAGTACAAGCAAAGTAGTACAAGCTCAGGGTGGATCACAATGTCACCACACATTCTGAGCACAAGTTGAAGAAGCAATAGTTTAAAGTTCACAATTATGAGCAAAGCTAGAGGCTATCGCAGAGGGCTAGTGTGGAGGAGGGACTATGAGAGGAGAGGAGGTAGTGGGCGACAGCTGAAGCTGTTGGCACACGGCGCAACTGGAGCAACTGGCACACGGGCAACTGGAGCAACTGGCACACTGGCAACTGGAGCAACTGACACACGGGCTACTGGACTAACTGGCTCCGCGGCTAACAGTAGCGGCAGACGAGCAACAGACTCACGGGCGATTGGAGCAACGGGCTCACGGGCGACTGGCGCAACGGGCTCACGGGCAACTGGCGCAACGGTCTCACGGGCGACTGGAGCTGCTGGCTTCTCGGCGGCCACCCCCTTCAACCTCCCCAAACTATCCCACCCCCATTTCACACACCCCCTACTGCACCCCTAGGGTCACTCACACCCCACCCCCTAGCACCACTCCGTCAACTCCCACACACCCACCCCCCTCAGCGGTAGCTGCAGCAGTGGCAGACAGAGGAGGAGGAGGAGCAGGGGAGACCACACACCCGCCACCCCCCAGGTCGCCCCTCAGGTCGCCTCGACAGGCGACGGGAAAAGGGAGGGGGGGGGGGGGGGGGGGGGGGGGGGGGGGAGGCGGTGCCGTAGGTAGGGCGACGGGGCCGGGGCCGAGGCGCAGGTAGGGCGACGGGGCCAGGGCCGCAGGTAGGGCGACGGGGCCCGAGGAAGGGCGGCGGGACGACGGGGCCGCTGGCGGCGGTTCCGGGCCGATAGGAGCGGCGACAGGGGCCGACGCGCGGGCCCCCCGTTGCCCGTCGCAGCGCCTCGCGGGGGCGACGCGCCGAGTGATGGGGCAGAAACCCGTCGCGCGCCTCGGGGCGCACGACGGGCAGAAAAACCGCCGGCGCCTCGAGGCGCACGTCGGGAAGAAAAAACTGCCGCACGCCACTGGGCGTGCGGCACAGAGAGTAGCAGTAGCAGTTGCAGCGGAAGCAACATGGTGGTGAGCCTACCCACAGGATCGATCCAAGGGGATCGACCTGCTCTGATAGCATGTCGAAGTTTAGAAGAAAGAAGGGGGTTTGCACTAGCAAGAATGAGGATACAAATAGCAAACCCTAGAAGGGTTGTACTCGCTATAGAGCACCCCACTACATAGAGCATAATATTCTGACAAGGACACTCTCCAAACCCCCAGGTCGGCGCCCAGACGCCCAGGACGCCTTGCAAACGTCAAGGGCAGCGCCCGGCCTCCCAGGACACCGACCAAACGCCTAGGTCAGCGTCCGGGCCCCCAAAACACCGTGCAGACGCCCAGGGCGGCGTCCTAGGCTCCTAGGATGCCGTGCGGACGCCCAAGTCGGCGTCTCGCCTTCCAGGACGCCAACTACGCGTCCAGGACGCCGACCAAGCATCCAGGACATCGTCCTCATGCCCGGCGCCCTCCACCTTGTTGGATGCCCGTCATTCTGAGTGCATGTTATCCTGACGTCCTGCTGAGTGCTCGTGCTATTTGTGCTTGCATGATTTGCATGAGCGTATGTCATTGTGCATGGCTGTTGGATATTGTCATCTCTGTGTTTTTTTCTCCAAGTCTAAATGCTTGATCATGGAGGAGAAATCTTGAGCTTTCCAACGACCCAAAGATCGCCTTATTTCGACCAAGATCGCCCAAGTTACAAGATTTGCAAGATTTGGATTTCTTATTACCTTTTGGGGTTATATCTAATTTGGGTGATTACTTGGGACATGACTATAAAGGAATCTCTGGTTGGGTGGTTAGGAAGCCAACTTTGACTTTTGGATTGGGGTGGCTAGAAGTTTCTAGCATGGGTTGCAAATGTTGCAACACCTAGGCAAAATCCAACTAGATTGGATTTTGCATGTGACACCTAAAGGACCTCATGATGAGGGTTGCATCCTTGCTGCTAGGAAGTTTCCTACCATCCTTCCCTAGCTCTTAGAGAACCCATTCTCTCTCATGGTTCTCTAGAGGTTCCCAACTCCAACTTCCTATGCTCTAATGTTTGTACTTCCTCCACCATACTAGTCATGCGGCTGCTGGACGTTTTTACTTGGTTCTCAATCTATAGACCATCTTAACGACTGATTCAACTTGGAGATGGTAGTTGAGCCTAAGGCGCAAATTCCTACTGAGCGGATTTGCGTTTAGTTGAGTAATGATTTCGTCGTAAGCTCTCAAAGTGACGGATCCTGAACAACAAGTGGTATCAGAGCGGGTAGTCGACTTTGAGACGACGAATTGTCGTTAATTCTCAACTAATGTACCAATGTTGTCAAGTGAGACCATTGTCTAGTAGTTCCGCTTGCGAGCTTTCGAATGGTGGTTGAAACGCGTTCTAATTCGAAGTATCGAGTCCGCGACGACAATTTTTGTAGAATCGAAATTTATGGCAGAATTCTCTCCAAACGATTTCTCAAGTTTCCACCGTTCATAAGGCCTCAATATGGTTGGTACGAACTCCGGAGGTGCTAGTGGCGAGATGGATAGAAGTAGAGAGGCTGGAGAGCAGGGGGGAGTTGCTGGTGGAGGAGTGGGGACTCACCGACCAACCAACCCTACGCTACCTACTTCTTCTACACCATCTCCTACTACCGTGGATCCTGTGAAAGCTTTCTCTATTGAGAAATTCATGGGGGAGGACTATGAGCACTGGAGTTTCCGCATGAGGCTGATGTATACCCAATACAAGTTATTGGACTTGGTGGAGGGATAGGAGAAGATGCTGGAGGCCGCGGAGCTGAAAGGAGCGTGGATGAAGCGATCGTTCGACGCGTACATGCTCATAGTGCAAGCGGTGGGCGGACGGCAACTTGACCACATCAAGGACCTCTTGGGTGATCCAGAGTGTGGCCCCAAGGCTTGGAGGAAGCTTCTGGATGTGCACTCACCGACACATGCTAACGGCATCGTGCTACTCGCGCGGCGGCTGCACGACATCAAGTCCGTTGATGGAGAGCCGATGCAACCGGTTTTGGATGAGATGCGGGACATCTTCACGAGGCTCCAAGGTGGCGGTGTGGTGTACCCGGAGCTCGTGCAATGCGTGGAGATCGTGATACGGCTGCCGGAGTCATGGTCTGCCCTAGCGATCAACCTCAACTCCCAACATCCCCAATGGAGCGTGGATTACATTCGCACGTGCATCCTAGCGGAGGACCTGCGGCGGTGGAGTGTGGAGCGCTCGGAGGAGGGGGCTGGCTATGGAGTTGGAGGTGGAAAAAGTGGCTTCAAAAAGAAGTGGAAGGGCAAGAAGAAGGATAACCCTAAGGAGGATGGCGGCGGGGGTCAAGAGGAGGTGTGTTTCTACTGCAAGAAGCGCGGACATCGTTGGCGGAAGTGCTACCAACGACCCAAGGATTGGACCCCGCCTTCATCAAGCAACCAGCGTGGTGACACAAGGAGTGGGGGAGTCATGGGAGCTAGTGGAGAGGAGAAAGATGAGGAGAAAGGCGGCAAATCTGAGGAGCGGAAGGCCGGGTTCTTCTTCTTCGTGAACGAAGGCGCAACCGACCACGCTATGGCTGCCAAGGTTCTCCTACACCCCCTCACCCATTGGGTGATTGACTCCGAAAGCTCTTGGCACATGACTCCTCGTGCGGACCTACTTGATGAGATTCAGCCTGCGCCAAGGCCAAGGTCATGGGCATGGGATGCGCCAAGTTTATGGGAGCGGATGGAGAGCTCGTGGGGCTGAAAAATGTGCTGTGGGTGCCGGACTTGTGTGCGAACCTGATTTCTACCAGCCGGTTGGGAGATGCAGGTGTGAACACCGAGACGATTGGCTCGAAGCGCTATCGTGCCTACAACAATGAGCGCCTCATTTGGGACCTGCAGTGGAAGGGAGATGTCCACAAGCGGATGTGGCAGATCCCGGTCCTCCCTTGGCGGAAATCGGGCAAGGCGGCAACGGCGGCATCTATGGATGAGAGCGTCACCGAGGAGGAGCAGCAAGGTGTGCAAGGAGAGGAGCTGATTGGAGGAAGCGCGGCGGTGAAGGCGTCGGCTACCTCGGGCCAAGCGGATTGGGAGACTTGGCATCGGCGGCTCGCACACGTGGCTGTTTCTACATTGGAGGTGATGCACAAGGAGAAGTGCGTGCATGGGCTGCAACTGCAAGGAGATGGCACTCACTATGGCAGCTGCGAGGCGTGCATGCAAAACAAGCTTGCGCGGTTCCCGTTCCCACAAGCAGAGGGAAGGCACCATTGGAGGTGGTGCACATGGACCTGGTGGGTCCTATGAGGACTGAGGGGACTGGGGGAGTGCTGTACTTCCTTACCATGGTGGACGAATGGAGCCGTTTCACGTGGGCACGTCCCTTGTCCAAGAAGAGCGATGCTGCAGCGGTGATCAAGGAAGATTGGTTGCCGATGGTGGAGCGGCAAGCGATGCGGCTGGTGAAGGTGCTGAGGAGCGACCGAGGTGGAGAGTTCCTTGGAGCGGAATTCACCAAGTTCCTCAAGAGAAATGGCATCCGACATCAGCTGACCTGCCCTGGAACACCGCAGCAGAACGGCATTGCTGAGCGTGCCAACCGGACTATTGGCGAGGCGGCTAAGACCTTGTTGGGGGCTGCTGGGATGCCCTACAAGTTCTGGCCTGATGCCGTTCGCCATGTCATCACGGTCAAGAACAGGGTCTTGACGCATGTTGACGACAAGCATTGGGTGCCGTATGAGCGTTGGCTTGGGAAGAAGCCATCTATTGACATGCTGCGTGTGTGGGGCTGCATGGGGCTTGTGATGGTGCCTAAGGAGTAGAGGCACAAGCTGGAAGTTGCTGCTGTGTGGGCTGTCCGTCTTGGGATGGCTCCTGACTCGAAGGGGTGGCTGATGTGGGACCCCAAGAGCAAGAAGTCGCTGGTCAGCCGTGACGTCAAGTTTGTGGAGGACGTCATGTACAAAGACTAGCAGTAGCAGCAGCAGGTGTAGATTGGCTTGCGTCTGCAGGAGATTGAGCGGTCTGCAGTGGAGGAGGTTCAGCTGCACCTTGAGGATCTTCCTGGGTCAGAGCTGACCAGTGACCACAGTGGCGGTGGTGAGCAGCAAGGCGCTGGTCCTGCTGCGGAGGAGGGGTTGGAGGATGAGTCGGCACGTGTGGACTCACCATCTCAGCCCGAGCGTGCTGCAAACGCCAAGGTCACCAAGAGGAGTGCGCAGAGAGGAGCTTCATCACATGGGCAGCAGACTGTAACCCGCGAGAAGAGAGTGGCAGCAGCACCCTCAAGGCTGAAGTATAGCCGTTTGGGAGGACCCAAGCAAGGTGCCATGGCGGTTCAAGCGGATGAGGGAGAGGATGAGGAGATGGCGTTCTGTTTCTTCACACCCTTGCCTGGAGAACCAGCCACAGTGGAGGAGGCACTCAGTGGACCCCAGAAGGAGGAGTGGAGGGCTGCCATGGATGCGGAGTTCAACAGTCTCATTGAGAATGGGACTTGGGAGCTTGTTGAGTTACCCGAGGGGCGACAGCCGATCAGCAGCAAGTGGGTCTTCAAGGTGAAGAGTGGAGCAGATGGTGCGTTGGAGCGGTTCAAGAGCCGCTTGGTCGCTAAGGGGTTTCAGCAGAAGGAGAAGGTCGACTTTGGGGAGATCTTCGCTCCCGTTGCTAAGCCAGTGACATTGAGGACTTTGATGGCTGGCGCAGCTGTGAAGGGATGGCACGTGAAGCAGATGGATATCACCACTGCGTTCCTCAATGGAATACTGCTGGAGGATATCTACATGGCGCAGCCCGACGGCTATGAGGATGGGACGAGCCGGGTGTGCAAGCTTAAGAAGGCCATCTATGGCCTTAAGGAAGCGCCCAGGTGTTGGTACGAGAAGCTGGAGGAGGTGCTGCTGGGTGGAGGCTTCAAGACGTCCAAGGCGGATCACAGCTTGTTTTTGCTTGGAGAGGGGGAGCAGCTGCTTTTGCTGCTGGTGTATGTCGATGACATACTACTGTTCTCACCTTCCATGGAGCAGATTCAGAGGACACAGAAGCTGCTGATGGACAACTTCAAGTGCAAGATGCTGGGGGATGTCCACTACTACTTGGGGCTGCAGATTGAGAGGGATGTTGAGAGGAGGTGGCTGAAGGTACATCAGTGACACTACATCTCTGGTGTCATGGAGCAGTATGGTGTGACTGGGGGTCGCACTGTGATGACACCGTTCCCTGCGGGCTTCAAACTAAAGAAGGCAGCTGAGGAGGATGATGTACTCAAGGATGAGCAGCAGAATGAGTAGCAGACACTCATACGCGACCTGATGCTTCATTCGGAGTGAGGCAGCTGTCCAGGGTTGTGCAACGGCCCACTGTGGAGCAGTTGGAGGTGGCAAAGCGCTTGGTGCGCTACCTTGGATCAACGGCATCTGCTGGTGTTCAGTTTTCAGCTGGCCGCCAGCTGAAACAGATTGGAGCAGATGGGGTCACGCCTGGTACCTTGAAGCTGTCGTGCTTCACCGACGCCACATGGGCCTCAGAGGATGAGGATCAGTCATCCGTTGGCGGCTTTGTGTGCATGGTTGGAGGTGGACCGGTGAGCTGGAGGTCCAAGAAGGAGAGTGAGATTGCTCAGTCTTCCGGAGAGGCAGAGTACATGGCGATGTACCATGCCATCAAGGAGATCGTGCTCCTGAGGAAGCTGCTGGAGGACATGGGAGCTGAACAAGAGGGACCTACACCACTTTTCTCCGACAGCGAGGCTGCTATTGGCATGGCCAATAATCCTATCCTGAATGGGCTGAACAAGCACATGAAGATTAAGTAGCACTGGGTGAGGCAGATGGTGAAGAAGGGAGCTGTTGAGGTTCACCATGTGAAGGCTAGCAAGCAGGCGGCAGATTTTCTCACAAAGAGACTTCCCGAGAGCGCACATTGGAAGTGTGCTAAGATGTGCGGCATGGCATTGCACTAGTGTGGGCAGCAGTGTTGTAAGTGCTTGTGTGATTGTATGCATGAGATTTTGCATTTGTGTGAGTGTGTGTGCATGCAGTCCATTAGTCTGAGGGGGAGTTTGTTGGATGCACGTCATTCTGAGTGCATGTCATCCTAACGTCCTGCCGAGTGCTCGTGCTATTTGTGCTTGCATGATTTGCATGAGCGTTTGTCATTGTGCATGGCTGTTGGATATTATCATCTTTGTGTTTTTTTCTCCAAGTCTACATGCTTGATCATGCAGGAGAAATCCAGAGCTTTCCAACGACCCAAAGATCGCCTTATTCCGACCAAGATCGCCCAAGTTACAAGATTTGCAACATTTGGATTTCTTATTACCTTTTGGGGTTATATCTAATTTGGGTGATTACTTGGGACATGACTATAAAGGAATCTTTGGTTGGGTGGTTAGGAAGCCAACTTTGACATTTGGATTGGGGTGGCTAGAAGTTTCTAGCATGGGTTGCAAATGTTGCAACACCTCGGCAAAATCCAACTAGATTGGATTTTGCATGTGACACCTCAAGGACCTCATGATGAGGGTTGCATCCTTGCTGCTAGGAAGGTTCCTACCATCCTTCCCTAGCTCTTGGAGAACCCCTTCTCTCTCATGGTTCTCTTGAGGTTCCCAACTCCAACTTCCTATGCTCTAATGTTTGTACTTCCTCCACCATACTAGTCATGCGGCTGCTGGACGTTTTTACTTGGTTCTCACTCTATAGACCATCTTAATGACTGATTCAACTTGGAGATGGTAGCTGAGCCTAAGGCGCAACTTCCTACCGAGCGGATTTGCGTTTAGTTGAGTAATGAGTTCGTCGTAAGCTCTCAAAGTGACGGATCCTGAACAACACAGCTAGGCGCCCTCCACTTTGGCGCCCTTGCAGTGGCCCCCGTGCCCACTGCTATAGGTCCGCTACAACCCCCGCACATCCGACGGCAAGGCCGGCTCCGACGAAGCGAGAACGGGGCCAAAAAACACTCACGTTGACAGATATCCATCTTCTTCACGTGCCATCTCTTCACAGAAGCGCCAGCCAGCACAGTCCTCAATATCACTGGCTTGACAACGGCAGCCAAGATCTCCTTCAAGTCAACCTTCTCTTTCTTCTGAAACCCCTTGGTGACCAAGCGGCTCTTGAACCGCTCTAACGCACCATCAGCTCTACTCTTCACCTTGAAGACCTACTTCCTGCTGATCGACCGTCGCCCCTTGGGTAACTCAACAACTCCCAAATCCCATTCTCAATGAGACTGTTAAAATCCGCATCCATGGCAGCCTTCCACTCCTCCTTCTGGGGTCCACTGAGTGCCTCCTCCACTGTGGCTGGTTCTCCAGGCAAGGGTGTGAAGAAACAGAACACCATTTCCTCATCATCTCCCTCATCCGCGTGAACCGCCATGACACCTTGCTTGGGTCCTCCCAAACGGCTATACTTCAGCCTTGAAGGTGGTGCTGCCACTCTCTTCTCGCGGGTTGCAGTCTGCTGCCCATGTGGTGAAGCTCCTCTCTGCACACTCCTCTTGGTTACCTTGGAGTTTGCAGCAGGCTCGGGCTGAGTTGGTGAGTCCACACGTGCCGACTCATCCTCCAACCCCTCCTCCGCGGCAGGACCAAAAACTTGCTGCTCACCACCGCCACTGTGGTCACTGGTCAACTCTGACCTAGGGAGATCCTCAAGGTGCAGCTACACCTCCTCCAGTGCAGATCGTTCAATCTCCTGCAGACGCAAGCCAATCTGCACCTGCTACTGCTGCTGCTGCCAGTCCTTGTACATGACGTCCTCCACAAACTTGACGTCATGGCTGACCAGCGTCTTCTTGCTCTTGGGGTCCCACATCAGCCACCCCTTCGAGTCAGGAGCCATCACAAGATGGACAGCCCACACAGCAGCAACTTCCTGCTTGTGCTTCTTCTCCTTAGGCACCATCACAAGCCCCATGCAGCCCTACACCCGCAGCATGTCAATGGATGGCTTCTTCCCAAGCGAACGCTCGTACGGTACCCAGTGCTTGTCGCCAACATGAGTCAACACCCTGTTCTTGATCGTGATGACATGGCAAACAGCTTCAGGCAAGAACAGCCCCCAATAGGGTCTTAGCCGCCTCGCCAATGGTCCGATTGGCAAGCTCAGCATTGTCGTTCTGCTGCGGTGTTCCTGGGCAAGTCAGCTGGTGACGAATGTCGTTCTTCTTGAGAAACTTGGTAAATTCTGCTCCAAGGAACTCTCCACCCCGGTCACTCCTCAGCACCTTCACCATCCGCATCACTTGCCGCTCCACCATTGGCAACCAATCCTCCTTGATCGTCGCTGTAGCATCGCTCTTCTTGGACAAGGGACGTGCCCACGTGAAACGGCTCCATTCGTCCACCATGGTGAGGAAGTACAGCACTCCCCCAGTCCCCTCAGTCCTCATAGGACCCATCAGGTCCATGTGCAGCACCTCCAGTGGCGCCTTAGCTGATCCCTCTGCACGTGGAAACGGGAACCGCGCAAACTTGTTTTGCATGCACGCCTCGTAGCTGCCATAGTGAGCGCTATCTCCTTGCAGTTGCAGCCCATGCATGCACTTCTCCTTGTGCGTCACCTCCAATGTAGAAACAGCCACGTGTGCGAGTCGCAGATGCCAAGTCTCCCAATCCGCTTGGCCCGAGGTAGCCGACGCCTTCACCATCGCGCTTCCTCCATTTAGCTCCTCTCCTTGCACACCTTGCTGCTCCTCATCAATTACGCTCTCCTCCATAGATGCCGCCATTGCCACCTTGCCCGATTTCTGCCAAGGGAGGGCCGGGATCTGCCACATCCGCTTGTGGACATCCCCTTCCACTGTAGGTCCCAAATCAGCCGCTCGTTGTTGTAGGCGCAATAGCACTCCGAGCCAATCGTCTTGGTGATCACACCCGCATTTCCAAACCGGCTGGTAGAAATCAGGTTCGCGCACAAGTCTGGCACCTAGAGCACATTTTTCAGCCCCGCGAGCTCTTCATCCACTCCCATGAACTTGGCGCATCCCATGCCCATGACCTTGGCCTTGGCGCCCGTTGCGGATGTGACTGTAGAGATAGGTGCGGGCTTAATCTCATCAAGCAGGTCCACACGAGGAGTCATGTGCCAAGAGCTTCTCGACTCAGTCACCCAATGGGTGAGGAGGTATAGGAGAACCTTAGCAGCTATAGCGAGGTCAGTTGCGCCTTCGTTCACGAAAAAGAAGAACCCGGCCTTCCACTCCTCTGATTTGCCGCCTTTCTCCTTATCCCTCTCCTCTCCACTAGCTCCCATGACTCCCCCACTCCTCTTGCCACCATGTTAGTTGCTTGATGAAGGCGGGGTCCAATCCTTGGGTTGTTTCCTTAGGATTGTCCTTGTTCTTGCCCTTCCACTTCTCCTTGAAGCCACTCATTCCACCTCCAACTCCATTGCCAGCCCCCTCCTCCTAGCGCTCCACACTCTGCCACCGCAAGTCCCCCTCTAGGATGCGCGCGCGAATGTAATCCACGCTCCACTAAGGCTGTTGAGAGTTGAGGTTGATGGCAAGGGCAGACCACGACTCCGGCAGCCGTATTACAATCTCCACACATTGCACGAGCTCCAGGTACACCACACCGCCGCCTTGGAGCTTCGTGAAGATGTCCCGCATCTCATCCAGCACCGGTTGCATCGGCTCTCCATCAACGAACTTGATGTCGCGCAGCCGCCGCGCGAGTAGCACGACGCCGGTAGCGTGTGTCGGTGAGTGCACATCCAGAAGCTTCCTCCAAGCCTTGGGGCCACACTCTTGATCACCCAAGACGTCCTTGATGTGGTCCAAGACGTCCTTGATGTGGTCAAGTTGCCGTCCACCAACCACTTGCACTATGAGCATGTACGCGTCGAACGAGCGCTTCGTCCATGCTCCTTTCAGCTCCGCGACATCCGGCATCTTCTCCTTCCCCTCCACCAGATCCAATAGCATGTATTGGGTGTACATCAGCCTCATGCGGAAGCTCCAGTGCTCATAGTTCTCCCCCATGAATTTCTCGATAGAGAACGCTTTCACGGGATCCGCGGTTGTAGGAGATGGTGTAGAAGTTGACGGTAGCATAGGGTTGGCTGGTTGGTGAGTCCCCACTCCACCACTAGCAACTCCCTGCTGCTCTCCAGCCTCTCTACCTCTAGCCATTTTGCCATTAGCACCTCTAGAGTCCGTTCCAATCATATTGAGGCCTTATGAACGGTGGAAACTTGAGAAATCGTTTGGAGAGAATTCTGCCAGAAATTTCGATTCTACGAAAATTGTCGTCGCGGACTCGATACTTCAAATTAGAACGCGGTTTGACCTCCAATCGAAAGTTCGCAAGCAGAGCAACTAGAAACTGGTCCTCGTCAATATTGGTCAAGAATTGATGACGATTCGTCGTCTCAAAATCGACTATCCGCTCTAATACCACTTGTTGTTTAGGATCCGTCACTTTGAAAACTTACGACGAACTCATTTCTCAACTAAACGCAAATCCGCTTGGTAGGATGCTGCGCTTTAGGCTTAGCTACCATCTACAATTTGACTCATTTAAAAGGATGGTCTAGAGAGTGAGAACGATTTGAAAACGTCCAGCAGCTGTATGACTAGAATGGTAGAGGAAGTACAAGCATTAAGGCATGAGAAGTTGGAGTTGGGGACTCCAAGAGAACCATGAGAGGGAATGGGTTTTCCAAGAGCAAGGGAAGGATAGTAGGAACCTTCATAGCAGCAATGATGCACCCCTCATCATGAGGTTCTTGAGGTGTCACATGCAAAATCCAATCAAGTTGGATTTTGCCTAGGTATTGCAACATTTGCACCCCATGCTAGAAACTTCTAGCCACCCCAATCCAAAAGTAAAAGTTGCCTTCCCTAACTACCCAACCAAATATCCCTTAACAGTAGTGTCCCAATAGTCACCCAAAATAGATATAACCCCAAAAGGTGATAAGAAATCCAAGGCTTGGAAATCTTGTAACTTGGGCGATCTTGGTCGGAATAAGGCGATCTTGGTATCGTTGGAAAGTGTTAGAGACTAAGGACGGAGTTTATGAAGATTAGGAGACGAAATATATCAAAATCGTTGGGCCTAGTTTATGGGCAGAAAAGCCGAGTTCACAAGAAACGCCGTCGACAAAACTTACACAGTCAAAACTTCACTAAACTCAGATATGTTGTAGCCCTAGTCTGTGGCTACAATTCCCATTTTGCATCGCACGCAAAGGTGAAGTAATTCACGAGTTATGAATTTCGGCGCACAAGGGGGTATGCAGCCATAGGAACTTAACTCAATCACAAGAGTCTCACAATTTCACCCAAGAAAGTTGGAGTAGCAATTAACCAGGTGGGAGGGAAGAGGAGGACGAGAGGGAAGGTCCCCAAGGAGTACACAACCAAGGAAACCTCATAAGCACACCAAATCCCTTCCCTATAGGAACCCCACTTTGACCTTTGTCCATTTCCCAACCTCCACAATCCACCTCACCCAAGTTGGCCACACTTGCCAACCCAATTTGGTTTCTCCCAACCACTTGGCAGCATCTACAGTGATGGGGACGAATTTCCCAACCCCCAAAAGTCTGTACCCTTTATGGAGTCAACCCTACAACTTCCCATAGTCACCACACCACAACCATAACTTCGAACGATCACAACTTTCTCGTTTGTGCTCCGATTGAAACGATCCTTGGCTCGTCGGATAGCTCTTGAGCAGAAGAGTCACTTCAGATATCTACTCAGGCCAAATAACATTCACACACACTCAGAAAGTCCAAACTACATCAAACACAAATTATTGCACACGCTCACACCACGCATGCAACGCACAAACATATGATGGGAGGCAGACAGACGTGAATGCAAATGATGGCATCACATAACAAAAAGCTCTGGAAATCTCCTGCATGATCAAGCATTTAAACTTGGAGAATGGCACAAAGATGATAATATCCAACAGCCATGCACAATGACATATGCTCATGCAAACAATGCACGTATGAATAGGACGAGCACTCGGCAGGACGTTGGGATAACATGCACTCAGAATGAGGTGCATCCAACACATGCTCCTCCAGGAAGTTGCTCAGCAAGCCATTATTACTCAGTGTAATTTACGCCGTATTTGTTGTAGCGAGCCAAAAGCCTTCATGCGGTGTTGTGCATCATGGCAGCCACACGGGTGATGTCCACCTTCACATATCTCAACAAGCGAGAAGTTAGTTTGAATCACTTTCCTTAATCAGTTTACAACACAACTGGGTTATTAGAGCCTCATCCTCCGGCGCTGAAACTTTTTGTTCAGTTTGTTGAGCTCCTTGAGCACATCTGCCAGGAAGAACAAGAAGCAGTGAAACTTGAAGCTGGTGACTTTCTTGTACGCTTCCTTGTCGTGCTCCCACAGCACGACGCCGGAAGTACAGCTACAAGCCGCAGTATCGCCTCGCCGTGTGACAGCCATCAGATGTCCTTTATCCCCTACATCTCAAGAGTAGTCACGTGCAGGATTTTCTGCATCTCGATGAATCTTGAGTGCTCGACGATGCTGCGTCCGTGGTTGTCGGTGACGCTCTGAATAACATGGTCGATGAGGTTGAGATCAGGCACTGCTTCCGCGGCATCTTTCGCTGCGAGTACCTCTATGCAATAGTAAGAACGTCATACTAAAAAATTGTGAAGCAACCATCGCATGAGTAGACCGATTGTAAACGTGAAGCAACCATCGCACTAACAAATGAATTACACATGGGGAGATACATGCATGTGTGCAATGCAGTGGCACGTGACAAGCTGCGGTATTCGAACCGTAGTTGAGTCACCACTCCAGTGTTTCCTCCCCTCATCACGCTTGTGCCGTCCGTCGCGATGCCCGTGATTTTGTTGATGTTAACGCCGGTGCTCTCCAGACGATCCAGCAGCACGATCAGAAGAGACGAAGCGTCGCACTTCTCGACGGTCAAATGGCCGAAGAATTCGGTCACGGTCTTTGCGTCCCGGACGAAGGACAAGCAAAAAAGAATGTGTGTACCCCTTTGACGGTATGTGTTACCGTCCAATTAAATGTCGCGAAACGGTGAAGACTGGATGTGGCGCATCTGCTGT
Source organism: Closterium sp. NIES-65 (assembly GCA_948144175.1). Lineage (NCBI taxonomy): Eukaryota > Viridiplantae > Streptophyta > Zygnematophyceae > Desmidiales > Closteriaceae > Closterium > Closterium sp. NIES-65. The sequence goes on from CANXME010000203.1 coordinate 22,697, forward strand.
TGCTTCAGGTTTACCATAAGTGTGAAAGTTCTAGCAAGGCTTAGGAGCCATGGCTAGTGAGGTAGGAAAAGTTGAGTTCGAGTGTGAGAGAAGTGTCGAGAGGAATGAGAGTTTCACTATAGGTTCAAGGGTACAAATATGAGAGAACAAGCAAGAAAGGTGCACCACCAAATAGGAAAACGCTATAACTACAGTAACCAATCCTACAGGCAGTTACATATAGAAAATATTAAATTATATTTTCTCACAACAAGTGCCTCGGTCATCTCGCAGAAGCCGTACCTGCACAGCAAAGGCAGGAAAGGTCAGATGGTGGTTATATATATATATATAAAAAAAAAAACAGTAAGTGTCAGAATCAACAAGTGAATGATCTATGAACATTGGTGATACAAGTAACAAACCCTAGAATGATATACCCCTTAAAGGCTAACCCACTATAGCCTACACAACAATACTATATATAATGTTTGACACACCCCCATAGGCTAAGTGGGGTAGAGCAAGGGGTCACAAGACCAGTCAAGAAAGAGAACGCAAGCTCAAGGTGGATCACAAAGTCACCACACACACTAAACACAAGCAAAGAGCCACAAGGCCACTTCACATGCAAAGGCATATATGCATCACAAACATCACAGTGATCGCTACCTAGTAGTACAAGCATGCAGGTATAAGTATATTGATCACAGTACAGGCGAGGTCTACAGCAAGTGAGGCAAAGTGGGCACAAGCCCTAACAAAGTACAGAAGCGCTGATGATCACCAGACTGAAGTGCCTTGGTGAATATATCAGCAGTGTTGGCTTGAGTGGCCACGAAATGCAGACGAAGCTGACCGCGCTGCTGCAGCTCTCGAGCCAGAAAGTAACGCAGAGCGATGTGCTTCGTTCTGTGCTCCAGTCTGTGCTCCTCATACAAGGTAGTGGCAGCCTTGTTGTCGACATACATCACTAGAGGAGAACGAGGCCGCTCTCCCAGGTCGGTCAGCAGGTAGGTGAGCCAGCGTAACTTCTGTGCAGCCATGGCTGTGGCGTAGATCTCAGCCTCACAACTGGAGCTGAGAACTGAAGACGAACGCGTAGAACGCCACGAAACTGAGCCAGAGCCAAGGCTGAAGGTGTAATCCTGTTACGACCGCTAAGTAGCCTGGTCATCAACCCAAGAAGCGTCTGAGTGCCCAGTGAGAACAACTGAGCTCCCTCCTCCAAGCACGAGCCCCGTGCCCGATGTAGTGCACAAGTAGCGCAATACCCTCTTTACAGCATTCCACTGAACCTTTCGGTGCCTGCCGTAGCCACGTAGCGGGCCAGAAGGCCAAGAGGGTACGTTAGGTCAGGACGAGTGCAAGTCATCAGGTACATGAGGCAACCAACTAGCTCTGGGTAAGGACCACTCGGCTCCATGGACTCATCCGAAGGCAGAGCTGAGAGCGAGTAACCTATAGCCAGAGGAGTGGCCTGTGCCGAGGACCAGGTGAAGCCGAAGCGCTGAAGGACCTGCTGCACCATGTGTGACTGAGTCGGTGTGACGGTGCGGCGTGCTCTGTCCCGGGTGATCTGCAAGCCAAGGTAGCTACGCAGTTCACCCAGGTCTGTGCACGTCTATCTCTTCTGCAGCTCAGACTTCACGTGGGCGATTCCAGCAGTCTCAGTAGTGCCAAGGACTAAGTCGTCGACGTACACGAGGATGTAGAACGGCAACAGCGAAGTGTCGGTGCGCAGAAACAGCGACGGGTCAGCAGTAGAAGGCGCGAATCCAAGTGCCGCAAGAGTAGTCCTCAGTGTGTCGTGCCACTCACGTGGCGCCTGGCAGAGACCGTAGACTGGTTGCCGGAGGCTCCACTGGTTACCGGGAGGAAACGACCCAGTGAAGCCAGGAGGGCGGCGCAGCCAGATCTCCTCGTGCAGGCTGCCCTGCAAGAAAGCTGTGCTGAAGTCAAGAGAGTGAAGCTTGTAGTCACGCTGAGCAGCAACGTGCAGTAGCACCCGAAGAGTGGTCATCTTCGGGGTGGGGGAGAAAGTCTGAAAGAAGTCAACTCCCTCTCGCTGACTGAAGCCTCGAGCTACGTAACGAGCCTTGAAGACACGCGGAGAACCCGACGGCCGCTTCACCCTGAAAGTCCACTTGCCAATGATGATGTTCGCCCCAGGAGGGGGAACCTCGTCGACGTAAGTGTTAGTGGAATTTCAGGATGCCATCTTTGCGTCCATAGCTGTCTGCCACTGAGAGGAGTACTCACCCGAGATCGCCTCAGCGTAAGAGCGCGGGGTCGGGATGTCTGGAGCATCCGGGTCTCCCTCAGGGGCAATCGGCATCGACACGAGATGAGGCGCAGCGGCTGCAAGACACTCAAGGTCCTCCTGTCTGTCCTCAAGGACGTCCGTGCCTGGAGCACACTCACCCCCGACGAAGGGAGGTCAGACAGACTCAGACTCAGACTCAGCAAGAAGACTGGCACCGTAGTCTAGACGACAACGAGCAGCAAAGTCGACAAGCTCAGCAACCAAGGCAGCCGCAGCAGCAGACTCAAAGGAAGGGTCAGTGACAGCAGTGGCCAGGAGACGCGTGACAGTAGGACTGGCAGCACAAAGAGAGTCAGACTCCGGGTCAGCAAGGACAGGAAGAGAGGACTCAGGAGGAGACGGCAGACGGACACGCTGTGGAGCAGTGGAAGGACGCAGAATCATAAACTGCGTGCCACGCACAGGTGGAGGACGCTCACGATGACCACGACGAGCAGTGCAAGCAGCAGGAACAGGTGACATAGGACGAGACACAGGCGACACAAGACGAGACTTAGGCTCACGACGCTCTGTAAGACCGCCTGTCGGACCAGTGTAGGGAGAAGGACCAGGAAATGGCGAGGCAGGCGGGAGCTGGGACTGTGACTGGACAGGCTGAGGACACTCTAAGGAGGGAGCTGGATAAGGAGGAGGAGGTTGACCAAGAACCTGCTGAAGGAGCGGAACGAAGTACGGCCGCGGCCGCGAAGTGCCCCTAGAAGCAGCAGAGACAGCACCATAACCACCAGCTGAATCAGCACCAGCAGAACCTCCAGCAGCTCTAGAGCCTCCAGCAGCACCGGCAGGACCTCCAGCAGCTCCAAAACCGCCAGCAGCACCAGCAGCACCTCCAGCTGTCAGAATGTTATTCTTATGTTCTAGCCTGTAGTGGGGTGCTCTATAGCGAGTACAACCCTTCTAGGGTTTGCTATTTGTGTCCCCATTTCTGCTAGTTCAACCCTCTTTCTTCTTCTAACTTTTGACACCAGCCGCTCCAGGACCTCTAGGAGCACCAGCAGCACCTCCAGTAGCACCAGAACCACCAGCTCAACCAGTACCAGCAGTGCCTCCAGCAGCAGGGCCTCTAGCTGGCGATACCTCAACACCAGGTTCTCCACTCGTGAGGCTGCAGCGCCGAGCGTACCACTCACGTAGCCGCTGAGGGGAGGAAGGCTCTGGCTGCGGTACTGCACCTGCGGGGCCACCAGCCCCGACTCCAGCAGGCCCCCCAGCTCTAGTAGCCCCACGACGGAGGCTGTAGCGCTGGGAGTACCACTCACGCAGTTGCTGCGAAGAGGGAGTGCCACCAGGCTCAGCACCCCCAGTCTCAACACCCCCAGTCTCAGCACCCCTAGTCTCAGCACTTACAGTCTCCGCACCCCCAGGCTCAGCACCCCTAGTCTCCACACACCCAGGCTCAGCACCCCCAAGCTCAGTGCCCCCAGACCCAGCACCACCAGGCTCAGCACGCTCAGTACCTCGCGCAGGACCAGAGTCAACAGCTACCTCGATAGGCTCGACCGGGTCTACCTGGGAAACACTTGAGGGAGCAGCACCCTGTGGAAGGAGGGGGTCTACCGACGGGACACCTGGGGTGAGGAAGATTAGTGGGCGGGGGGGGGGGGGGGGGGGGGGGGGGGGGGGGGGGGGGAGCGGGGCAGTGCGGTACGGGAAGAGACGGTAAAAGGGTACCGAATCGTCAAAGGTGACGTCCTGAGTGGCGAAGACACGACGCGAGGTGGGGTGGTAAAACTGCCAGCAAGGCGCGTCAGGGACAAAGCCAAGGAAGACACAGGGAACTGCACGGGAGGAGAGCTTGTCCGCGGACGTATCGCGGACAAAAGCTCGACATCCCTAGACTCGGAATACCGACGCATCACCAACCTCCCCCGTCCAACTCAGGGTGGGCGAGGTGTCCGGAACGGAGATACGGGGCCAGAGGTTGAGCTGATGCGCAGCGTACTGCACTGCAAATGGCCACAGGAAATGGGGGGCAGTCACATTTGAGCGACCTCCATGAGAAGACCAATGCGGCACTCTGCAGCGGAGAGGCCGGGAGAGTGAACGTCTAGCGGATGCCATGCTCCGCACAGTAGGCTGCCAAGAGGTCAGAGGAAAACTCGCCACCTCTGTCGGAGTGCAGACGTAGGACACGAAAGTCTGACTGGAACCGCCTGCGGAGCTGGAGACGAGCAGCGCGGATCCATGGGATCAAGACATCAGGGACCTCACCCTTGGTATGCAAGGGGAAGACCATGGTGTAGCGCGTATAGTCGTTGACGACCAGCAGAAAGTACCGCTTGTGGCCCTGTCCTTGGACACGGGCAGGGCCCCACACGTCCAGGTGGAGAGTCTGCAGGGGAGCCTCTGTGGGTGGGAACGAGGAGGAGTGAGGAGCGGCGCGCTGCCGCCCCTCAACACAGGGAAGACAGGGAGGAGCAGGCGAGGGTGGCAGGGGAGGGAGAACTCTGGGAAGACCAGAGACAAGGTACCTGGAGTGCATGCTGCGAAGGCGCTGCACTGACGGGTGACCAAGGTGGTGGTGCCAGAGGACAGTCCTGTGCGACAGGGAGCGACACGAGCAGGGGGCCGACAGCTGAGCTGACACAGACGCAGACGCAGCTACCTGAGGGGACACAGTGGTCAATGTGTACAAGTCCGACCCCGGCTGCCGAGTGAAGGTAGCCAGGTGACGACCCGTCCGGGCACACGTGCAGTGCGTGACACGCTCGTAGGCCAGGGTGAACTGGTGAACACCCGCGTCCTGGAGCGCTGACCCCGCCACCAAGTTCGTTGAGAACGGGGGTAGGTAGAGGCCCGACAGCAGGAGAAGGGAGGGCAGTGGTGGAGGTCACAAGGACCGGACCCCTTGAGGGGTCAGCTAGGGAGACAGCAACCGGTCTAGGAAGTTGCTCGAGGGCAGTGCGGTTGCGAAAGAAACAGCGAGAAGCACTTGAGTCCAGTGTGAAGGTGTGTAGTGCCTTAGTAGGTGCGGTACCAGCAGACGTAGACGCAGTAGCACCTAGGGCAGCAGCCTCACCAGGATCTGGAGGAGCAGACGCGCTAGCACCTAGAGTTGTAGCCTCACTGGTCCCAATACCCGGGTCAGGCGGTACACTCAGGTAGCAATCACCCTCAACACTAATAGTCAATGCATACATAGCAGCAAGGATAGCATCATAGTCAAGAGCAAAGATATCAATTCCCTTCTTAAGCCGATCAGCCCCGCGGGGCAGCTCAGAGGCGTCGGGAAACTGCTCGCGCCAGGCGTCGTCGAGGCGAAAGAAACAGCGCTGTGCCGTGCGAAACCTCCCACAGGTCTGGCCAGTGCGGTCACCTGTGCGGATGACGTACAGGCGGGTGCCCCCACCCCCAGACCCCCCACGCTGAGAGTACCACTCACGGAGCTGCTGGGGCGAGGGAGTCTCACCGGGACGCTGCTGCTGCTGCCTCTGGCCACTGCCGAACCCCCCACGCTGTACCGCTCCACCGCGAGCGCCACCCGCTCCACCGCCGCCACCACTGCCACCACCACCTTCACCACCTCCACCACCGCCGCCGCCACCACCCCCCGTGCCGCCACCGACCCCCCCACCACCCGCGCCACTCCCACCTCCGCCACCACCCCTGCCCACCCCACCCCCTCCACCGCCGCCGCCCCCACCTCCACCTCCACCATCCTTGCCCCCCTAGCCCCTGCCGCCCTTGCGACTCCCACTAGGAGCAGACGCAGCCCCGACCCCCTCAGCTCCGAGGTAGTCGACAGCAGCAGCAGATGCAATGGAGGGGAGGAGGGGGGATGGGGAGCACCCCTCAAAGAAGGGGGTGCGGGGGTCACCACGAGAGGCACCTACAGCTACAATGCTCTTCTCAGCTGCTAGGAGTTCCTTCTCGAGGAGGTCGACAGTGAGGTCAGTGGGGGAGAGGGCGAGAAACTGGTCCCTGACAGTGCGAAGGGAGTCAGGGAGGCGGGTGACAAGGTGGTACAGTGTGAGGTACATCGGGGGGGGGGGGGGGTTCTTGGCGAGGAAATCGGGGGGGAGTGTGGCACGGTAGCGGAGGTCACTGGTACGGAGGTGGGTGATGAGGTCAGCTACAGTGGCAAAGGCAGACAGGTCGGGGAAGAGGTAGGGCAGTGAGAGGCGGCCTATAGCAGCAGTGGTAGGGGAGGAGTAGCATGCGACTACTGCGTCGTACAGCTCCTTCGGTCTTATGCTGGCCGAAGTGCTCGCGCCCATCTAACGGCAGGTGGCTGCGAACGGCTAGGCGAGCATGAGCATCACGGGTCTGCCACTAGGAGCGAGCAGTACTGTCAGCAGTAGCGGGAGGTGCGGGAGCAGCGCCTGACGTGTGGTCGTACAGGGAGACATCGTCCTTGGCAGTGATTTGGAGGAACAGGTGGAGGTCATCTAACCAAACCTCAAACTTAATCGGGCGGCCCTCAGCGTCTAAGGTGAGAATAGAGGGAGTGGCCATAGTGGCAGTAGGAACAGTAGCAGTAGTAGCAGTAGTAGTATCAGCTGCAGTTGAAGAAGTAGTACAGTAGGAACAGGAACAGGAGTCGCTTTAGGTGGGGCACAGTAGGGCGGCGCGGCTCGGTTCGGGCGGCGCGGCTCGGTTCGGTTGGCGGGGCTCGGTTCGGGCGGTGCGGCTCGGTTCGGGCTGGGCTACGCGGCGGTGCGCGACTAGGGGCGTGCGCGTGGGCGGCTGTAGCGGGCGGGCCGTGGCTGCGCTTGAGCCTGACTAGTGCGTGGGCGGCGGCCTAGAGAGGGCGTCGTGGCGGTCTACGGGCGTGGCTGCGACGCTCTAGGCGGCGGTCGACGGGCGGCTAGGGGCTGCTCGTGGGCGGCGCCGGTCGCACGGGCGGCTAGGGGTGGGCGCGCGCTCAGAAAGGGGGCCGCGCGCGGGCGGCTAGCGGGCTACGCGGGCAAAAAACGGGCCGCGCGAGCGACTAGCGGGCGACGCGGCCGAAAAAGCGGGGCGCTCGAGGGCAAACTAGGCGTGAGGCGCACGAGGGCGCGATTAGGAGAAGGCGCACGAGGGCGCGACTAGCGGAATGATGGGCCCTTAGGTAAGCGGTCCTAGGGCTAGGACCTACGCTCTTAATACCATGTAAGAATCAACAAGTGAAGGAACTATGAACATTGGTGATACAAGTAGCAAACCCTAGAATGATATACCCCTTAAAGGATAACCCACTATAGCCTACAGAACAATACTATATATAATGTTTCACAGTAAGTACTACAACAATATGTACTCAGATTAATACGTTCCTATCGCCTTATCAGGTATGTCATGCGTCCCCATGTCTGCCAAAAGGCGCACAAGAACAGCATACCCGAAAATAGGGGAATTTTGACTTGCAGATAAACAGGACCGTGAGCATGAGTTTCTTCAACCGAGCCGTCTCCTTGTCCGCTTTCTCGAAATCCGCGATGCCTCGTTGCGCGAGCTTAGCGCCTTCTACGCGTAGCTGGTGGTCGACCGCCTCCTGATGCTTCTTGCTGAGGCTATGCTTCCGCATAGACTGCCGCTGAATGTCAGCCCCGCCGTCGCCAAACTTCCCGTATTTCCAATGCGGAGGACCGTGAGTCATGCAGACTTTGAACTTCATGCATGGCGTGCCATATATGACAAGCCAGCTGAACTTGCCCTTCCAAAATTGTTTCGCCTTCGTTCGGAGCTCTGGCATCAAACTGTCAGGATCAGATACGTGAAGGGTAGACGGGCCCAGATCTTCGTGTGGATACCCGGCTGTGCAGCTGGCCGTAAAGACGCCTCTCCTTGTGTAGGCGGCGCGGTAGAGCGAGAAACTATGCAAACGTGAGGCACGCGAGTCTTTGCAAAATGGAGGGTGCTCTGGGTGAAGCACCCCACCTTAGGGAACTGAGGCTCGGCGTGTGAACGTGCGGCACTAACGGACGACCGCGCTCTCTGAGATCGCGCAGGACGGTGCCACCACTCATGTGTCAACTGCCTCCTGCGCTGTCTCCTCCTTACAGCAGTCTGCCCCCCTTTGCCTCCGCCAACAACGCTCCTCAAGAGGCTGTGTGCCCTATCAGTGTCTGCTCTGCCCCTGCAATCACAAACCTTCCCCCGCACCCCTCCCCCTCTCATGCACGCTTCTCGGGAGGCTGTGCATCCCACCAGTGTGTGTTCGGCCCCCCAGTGTGCAATCACACGCCCCCCACCCTCCCCCCATCCCTCTCCCATGCACGCTCCCAGCAGGCTGTGCAACCCATCAGGGTGTGAGATATTGTTTTTCAGAAGCTTGATAAAAAACTCACAAGGAGACAAGGTACTGCAGGCCACTGGCTGCATCATCCACACCCAGGGACGGGGGAAAGGATGGTCCTGGGGATGGGGTTGGGGTTGGAGAAGGGGATGGGGATGTTGAAAGGGAAGAAGACGGGGTGGGGTGGGGGACTGGGGATGGAAATGGGGAGAAGGAGGGGGAGACACTGATGCGGAGTGACGTCTGAAATGCACTCCTGCAGGGTGATGAGAAGAAGCAGGGGCAGTGGTACAGAGAGGCCGGTGGGACAGGCCGTGAGGGGTCAGGAGGAGAGTTTGGTGAGGTGAGTGATGGGGTGGGGGGAAGGATGTGTCGTTGTGAAAGTCGTTTTTTATGTCTTTAGCGCAGTGAGTGTTTCGGAGATGCAGGTGCGACAGCCCAGAGGGGGCCAGAGGGAAATGCGAGTGAGATGGGAGTGAGAGAAGTGGTGAGAGATGGGAAGGGGGGAGGAAGAAGGGAACGATGAGGTATATCATCGTTAGTCCCGCATTCCCACATTGGATAACACCAGGGCAGGCATTCGCAAGGCGTGCAAGACCGAGAGTGGCATGAGCATGACACCAGCTCAAGTCAAAAGAGACCCCAGATTAGAGTGACTCGACACTGACCTGAGACTGACCTGAGACTGACCTGAGACTGACCTGAGACTGACCTGAGACTGACCTGAGACTGACCTGAGACTGACCTGAGAAGCGTGATCAGAGGAGGGAATGGAGTGGAGCCATGATGGGAAGGAGAGCATGGGGTTCAAGCAGGTGAGCGTCAAGTGAGGCTGCATGAGGCGATTTTGAGAACTATCACAGGCAATTCAGATCTGACCAGTTCGAAGTTAACTCAAATTCTAGTGTGTTGGATGTCATACTCTTGGTTATAGAACCGCTTGGTGAGAGCACGGTACAATATCGGAAGGTCACCATCTAGGTAGTTACAGCAGTCCCTTGATGACCTTCGAGGTGATAAGTCCTTTTGGCTGGTAGGCCCCAGTCTTGTCCATCTTGGAAAGGCAGTCCGTCTTGGAAAGGCAGTCCGTCTTGGAAAGGCAGTCCGTCTTGGAAAGGCAGTCCGTCTTGGAAAGGCAGTCCGTCTTGGAAAGGCAGTCCGTCTTGGAAAGGCAGTCCGTCTTGGAAAGGCAGTCCGTCTTGGAAAGGCAGTCCGTCTTGGAAAGGCAGTCCGTCTTGGAAAGGCAGTCCGTCTTGGAAAGGCAGTCCGTCTTGGAAAGGCAGTCCGTCTTGGAAAGGCAGTCCGTCTTGGAAAGGCAGTCCGTCTTGGAAAGGCAGTCCGTCTTGGAAAGGCAGTCCGTCTTGGAAAGGCAGTCCGTCTTGGAAAGGCAGTCCGTCTTGGAAAGGCAGTCCGTCTTGGAAAGGCAGTCCGTCTTGGAAAGGCAGTCCGTCTTGGAAAGGCAGTCCGTCTTGGAAAGGCAGTCAGTCTTGGAAAGGCAGTCCGTCTTGGAAAGGCAGTCCGTCTTGGAAAGGCAGTCCGTCTTGGTAAGGCAGTCCGTCTTGGTCAGGCAGTCCGTCTTGGAAAGGCAGTCCGTCTTGGAAAGGCAGTCCATCTTGGTAAGGGAGTCCGTCTTGGTAAGGCAGTCCCTCTTGGTAAGGCAGTCCCTCTTGAAAAGGCAGTCCGTCTAGGTAAGGCAGTCCGTCTTGGTAAGGCAGTCTGTCTTGGTAAGGCAGTCCGTCTTGGTAAGGCAGTCCGTCTTGGTAAGGCAGTCCGTCTTGGAGGCAGTCCGTTTTGGTAAGGCAGTCCTACTTGGAAAGCCAGTCCATCTGGGAAAGGCAGTCCGTCTTGGAAAGGAAGTCCGTCTTGGTCAGGCAGTCCGTCTTGGAGGCGGTTCGTCTCGGTAAGGAAGTCCGTCTTGGTAAGGCAGTCCGTCTTGGTAAGGTAGTCCATCTTTGTAAGGCAGTCCGTCTTGGAGGCAGTCCGTCTTGGAAAGGCAATCCGTCTTGGTAAGGCAGTCCCTCTTGGTAAGGAAGTCCGTCTTGGAAAGGCAGTCCGTCATGCTAAGGCAGTCCGTCTTGGAAAGGCAGTCCATCTTGGAAAGGCAGTCCATCTTGGTAAGGCAGTCCGCCTTGGTAAGGAAGTCCGTCTTGGTAAGGTAGTCCGTCTTGGTAAGGTAGTCCGTCTTGGTAAGGCAGTCCGTCTTGGTAAGGCAGTTCGTCTTGGAAAGGCAGTCCGTCTTGGTAAAGCAGTTCGTCTTAGAAAGGCAGTCCGTCTTGGTAAGGCAGTCCGCCTTGGTAAGGCAGTCCGTCTTGATAAGGCAGTCCCTCTTGGTAAGGCAGTCTGTCTTCGTAAGGCGGTCCGTCTTCGTAAGGTAGTCCGTTTTCGTAAGGCAGTCTGTCTTGGTAAGGCAGTACGTCTTGGTAAGGCAGTTCGTCTTTGAAAGGCAGTCCGTCTTGGTAAGGCAGTCCGTCTTGGTAAGGCAGTCCGTCTTTGTAAGGCAGTCCGTCTTGGTAAGACAGTCCCTCTTGGTAAGGCAGTCCGTCTTGGTAATGCATTCCGACTTGGTAAGGCAGTCCGTCTTCGTAAGGCAGTCCGTCTTGGTAAGGAAGTCCGTCTTGGTAAGGCAGTCCGTCTTGGTAAGGCAGTCCGTCCTGGTAAGGAAGTCCCTCTTGGTAAGGCAGTCCATCTTGGTAAGGCAGTCCGTCTTGGTAAGGCAGTCCGTCTTGGTAAGGCAGTCCATCTTGGAAAGGCAGTCTGTCTTGGAAAGGCAGTCCGTCTTGGAAAGGCTGTCCGTCTTGGAAAGGCAGTCCGTCTGGGAAGAGCAGGCCGTCTAGGAAAATCAGTCCGTCTTGGAAAAGCAGTCCCTCTCGGAGGCAGACCGTCTTGGAGGCGGTCCATCTTGGTAAGGCAGTCCGTCTTGGTAAGGCAGTCCGGGCAGTCCGTCTTGGTAAGGAAGTTCGGGCAGTCCGTCTTGGTAAGGGAGTCCGTCTTGGAAAGTCAATCCGTCTTGGAAAGGCAGTCCGTCTTGGTAAGGCAGTCCGTCTTGGTAAGGCAGTCCGTCTTGGAGGCAGTCCGTCTTGGTAAGGCAGTCCGTCTTGGTAAGGCAGTCCGTCTTGGAAAGACAGTCCGTCTTGGAAAGGCAGTCCGTCTTGGAAAGGCAGTCCGTCTTGGAAAGGCAGTCCGTCTTGGTGAGGCAGTCCGTCTTGGTAAGGAAGTCCGTCTTCGTAAGGCAGTCCGTCTTGGAAAGGCAGTCCGTCTTGGAAAGGCAGTCCGTCTTGGAAAGAGCAGTCCGTCTTGGAAAAGCAGTCCATCTTGGAAAGGTAGTCCGTCTTGGAAAGGCAGTCCGTCTTGGAAGAGCAGTCCGTCTAGGAAAACCAGTACGTCTTGGAAAAGTAGTCCGTCTCAGAGGCATTCAGTCTTGGAGGCAGTCCGTCTTGGTAAGGCAGTCCGTCTTGGAAAGGCAGTCCGTCTTCGTAAGGCAGTCCGTCTTGGTAAGGCAATCCGTCTTGGTCAGGCAGTCCGTCTTGGAGAGGCAGTCCGTCGTGGAAAGGCAGTCCATCTTGGTAAGGCAGTCTGTCTTGGTAAGGCAGTCCGTCTTCGTAAGGCAGTCCGTCTTGGAAAGGCAGTCCATCTTGGAAAGGCAGTCCGTCTTGGAAAGAGCAGTCCGTCTTGGAAAAGCAGTCCATCTTGGAAAGGTAGTCCGTCTTGGAAAGGCAGTCCGTCTTGGAAGAGCAGTCCGTCTAGGAAAACCAGTACGTCTTGGAAAAGTAGTCCGTCTCAGAGGCATTCAGTCTTGGAGGCGGTCCGTCTTGGTAAAGCGGTCCATCTTGGCTAGGCAGTCCGTCTTGGTAAGGCAGTCCGTCTTGGAAAGGCAGTCCGTCTTGGAGGCAGTCCGTCTTGGTAAGGCAGTCCGTCTTGGAAAGGCAGTCCGTCTTGGAAAGGCAGTCCGTCTTGGTAAGGCAGTCCGTCTTGGTCAGGCAGTCCGTCTTGGAAAGGCAGTCCGTCGTGGAAAGGCAGTCCATCTTGGTAAGGCAGTCCGTCTTGGTAAGGCAGTCCGTCTTGGTAAGGCAGTCCGTCTTGGTAAGGCAGTCCGTCTTGGTAAGGCAGTCCGTCTTGGAGGCAGTCCGTCTTGTTAAGGCAGTCCGTCTTGAAAAGGCAGTCCATCTGGGAAAGGCAGTCCGCCTTGGAAGGAAGTCCGTCTTGGTCACGCAGTCCGTCTTGGAGGCGGTTCGTCTTGGTAAGGCAGTCTGTCTTGGTAAGGCAGTCCGGGCAGTCCGTCTTGGTAAGGCAGTCCGTCTTGGTAAGGCAGTCCATCTTCGTAAGGCAGTCCGTCTTGGAGGCAGTCCCTCTTGGTAAGGCAATCCGTCTTGGTAAGGCAGTCCCTCTTGGTAAGGAAGTCCGTCTTGGAAAGACAGTCCGTCTTGGTAAGGCAGTCCGTCTTGGAAAGGCAGTCTATCTTGGAAAGGCAGTCCATCTTGGTAAGGCAGTCCGTCTTGGTAAGGAAGTTCGTCTTGGTAAGGTAGTCCGTCTTGGTAAGGCAGTCTGTCTTGGAAAGGCAGTCCGTCTTGGTAAGACAGTCCGTCTCGGTAAGGCAGTTCGTCTTGGAAAGGCAGTCCGTCTTGGTAAGGCAGTCCGTCTTGGTACGGCAGTCCATCTTGATAAGGCAGTCCCTCTTGGTAAGGCAGTCCGTCTTGGTAAGCCAGTCCGTCTTAGTAAGGCAGTCCATCTTGATAAGGCAGTCCCTCTTGGTAAGCAGTCCGTCTTGGTAAAAAAGTCCGGCTTCGTAAGGCAGTCCGTCTTGGAAAGGCAGTCCGTCTTGGAAAGGCAGTCCGTCTTGGTAAGGCAGTCAGTCTTGGTAAGGCAGTCCGTCTTGGAGGCAGTCCGTCTTGGTAAGGCAGTCTGTCTTGGTAAGGCAGTCCGTCTTGGTAAGGCTCCGTCTTGGTAAGGCAGTCCGTCTTGGTAAGGCAGTCCGTCTTGGTAAGACAGTCCCTCTTGGTAAGGCAGTCCGTCTTGGAAAGGCAGTCCGTCTTGGTAAGACAGTCCGTCTTGGTAAGGCTGTCCGTCTTGGTAAGGCAGTCCGTCTTGGTAAGGCAGTCCGTCTTGATAAGGCAGTCCCTCTTGGTAAGGCAGGCCGTCTTGGTAAGGCAGTCCATCTTGGTAAGGAAGTCCGTCTTCGTAAGGCAGTCTGTCTTAGTAAGGCAGTCCGTCTTGGTAAGGCAGTCCGTCTTGGTAAGGCAGTCCGTCTTGGAAAGGCAGTCCATCTTTGTAAGGCAGTCCGTCTTGGAAAGGCAGTCTGTCTTGGAAAGGCAGTCCGTCTTGGAAAGACAGTCCGTCTTGGAAAGGCAGTCCGTCTTGGAAGAGTAGTCCGTCTTGGAAAAGCAGTCCGTCTTGGAACAGCTATCCGTCTAGGAAAACCAGTATGTCTTGGAAAAGCAGTCCGTCTCGGAGGCAGTCCGTCTTGGAGGCGGTCTGTCTTGGTAAGGCGGTCCATCTTGGTAAGGGAGTCCATCTTGGTAAGGCAGTCCAGGCAGTCCGTCTTGGTTAGGCAGTCCGTCTTGGTAAGGCAGTCCGTCTTGGTAAGGCAGTCCGTCTTGGAGGCAGTCCGTCTTGGTAAGGCAGTCCGTCTTGGAAAGGCAGTCCGTCTTGGAAAGGCAATTCGTCTTAGTAAGGCAGTCCATCTTGGTAAGGCAGTTGGTCTTGGTAAGGCAGTCCATCTTGGTAAGGCAATCTGTCTTGGTAAGGCAGTCCGTCTGGGTAAGGCAGTCCGTCTTGGAAAGGCAGTCCGTCTTCGTAAGGCAGTCCGTCCTGGTAAGGAAGTCCGTCTTGGTAAGGCAGTCTGTCTTGGTAAGGCAGTCCGTCTTGGTAAGGCAGTCCGTCTTGGTAAGGCAGTCCGTCTTGGTAAGGTAGTCCATCTTGGTAAGGCAGTCCGTCATGGTAAGGAAGTCCGTCTTGGTAAGGTATACCGTCTTGGTAAGGCAGTCCGTCTTGGTAGGGCAGTCCGGGCAGTCCGTCTTGGTAAGGCAGTCCGTCTTGGTAAGGCAGACCGTCTTGGTAATATAGTCCGTCTTGGTAAGGCAGTCCATCTTGAAAAGGCAGTCCATCTTGGAAAGGCACTCCGTCTTGGTAAGGCCGTCTGTCTTGGTAAGGCAGTCCGTCTTGGTAAGGCTCCGTCTTGGTAAGGCAGTCCGTCTTGGTAAGGCAGTCCGTCTTGGTAAGACAGTCCCTCTTGGTAAGGCAGTCCGTCTTGGAAAGGCAGTCCGTCTTGGAAAGGCTGTCCGTCTTGGTAAGGCAGTCCGTCTTGGTAAGGCAGTCCGTCTTGATAAGGCAGTCCCTCTTGGTAAGGCAGGCCGTCTTGGTAAGGCAGTCCATCTTGGTAAAAAAGTCCGTCTTCGTAAGGCAGTCTGTCTTAGTAAGGCAGTCCGTCTTGGTAAGGCAGTCCGTCTTGGTAAGGCAGTCCGTCTTGGAAAGGCAGTCCATCTTTGTAAGGCAGTCCGTCTTGGAAAGGCAGTCTGTCTTGGAAAGGCAGTCCGTCTTGGAAAGACAGTCCGTCTTGGAAAGGCAGTCCGTCTTGGAAGAGTAGTCCGTCTTGGAAAAGCAGTCCGTCTTGGAACAGCTATCCGTCTAGGAAAACCAGTATGTCTTGGAAAAGCAGTCCGTCTCGGAGGCAGTCCGTCTTGGAGGCGGTCTGTCTTGGTAAGGCGGTCCATCTTGGTAAGGGAGTCCATCTTGGTAAGGCAGTCCAGGCAGTCCGTCTTGGTTAGGCAGTCCGTCTTGGTAAGGCAGTCCGTCTTGGTAAGGCAGTCCGTCTTGGAGGCAGTCCGTCTTGGTAAGGCAGTCCGTCTTGGAAAGGCAGTCCGTCTTGGAAAGGCAATTCGTCTTAGTAAGGCAGTCCGTCTTGGTAAGGCAGTTGGTCTTGGTAAGGCAGTCCATCTTGGTAAGGCAATCTGTCTTGGTAAGGCAGTCCGTCTGGGTAAGGCAGTCCGTCTTGGAAAGGCAGTCCGTCTTCGTAAGGCAGTCCGTCCTGGTAAGGAAGTCCGTCTTGGTAAGGCAGTCTGTCTTGGTAAGGCAGTCCGTCTTGGTAAGGCAGTCCGTCTTGGTAAGGCAGTCCGTCTTGGTAAGGTAGTCCATCTTGGTAAGGCAGTCCGTCATGGTAAGGAAGTCCGTCTTGGTAAGGTATACCGTCTTGGTAAGGCAGTCCGTCTTGGTAGGGCAGTCCGGGCAGTCCGTCTTGGTAAGGCAGTCCGTCTTGGTAAGGCAGACCGTCTTGGTAATATAGTCCGTCTTGGTAAGGCAGTCCATCTTGAAAAGGCAGTCCATCTTGGAAAGGCACTCCGTCTTGGTAAGGCAGTCCGTCTTTGTAAGGCAGTCCGTCTTGGTAAGGCAGTTCATCTTGGAAAGGCAGTCCGTCTTGGTAAGGCAGTCTCTCTTGATAGGGCAGTCCCTCTTGGTAATGCAGTCCGTCTTGGAAAGGTAGTCCGTCTTGGTAAGGTAGTCGGTCTTGATAAGGCAGTCCCTCTTGGTAAGGCAGTCCGTCTTGGTAAGGCAGTCTGGCTTCGTAAGGCAGTCCGTCTTGGTAAGGCAGTCCGTCTTGGTAAGGCAGTCCGTCTTGGTAAGGCAGTCCGTCTTGGAAAGGCAGTCGGTCTTGGTAAGGCAGTCGGTCTTGGTAAGACAGTCCGTCTTGGTAAAGCAGTCCGTCTTGGTAAAGCAATCCGTCTTGGTAAGGATGTACATCTTGGTAAGGTATTCTGTCTTGATACGGTAGTCCGTCTAGGTAAGGCAGTCCCTCTTGGTAAGGCAGTCCGTCTTGGTAAGGCAGTCCTTCTTCGTAAGGCAGTCCGTCTTGGTAAGGCAGTCCGTCTTGGAAAGGCAGTTCGTCTTGGAAAGGCAGTCTTTCTTGAAAAGGCAGTCCGCCTTGGAAAAGCAGTCCGTCTAGGAAAACCAGTCCGTCTTGGAAAAGCAGTCCGTCTTGGAGGCGGTCTGTCTTGGAGGCAGTTCGTCTTGGTAAGGCATTTCGTCTTGGTAAGGCAGTCCGTCTTAGTAAGGCAGTCCGTCTTCATAAGGCAGTCCCTCTTGGTAAGGCAGTCAGTCTTGGTAAGGCAGTCCATCTTCGTGAGGCAGTCCGTCTTGGTAAGGCAGTCCGTCTTGGTAAGGCAGTCCGTCTTAGTAAGGCAGTCTGTCTTGTAAAGGCAGTCCGTCTTGGTAAGGCAGTCCGTCTTGGTAAGACTGTCCGTCTTGGTAAGGCAGTCCGTCTTGGTAAGGCAGTCCGTCTTGGTAAGGTAGTCCCTCTTGGTAAGGCAGTCCGTCTTGGAAAGGCAGTCCGTCTTGGTAAGGCAATCCGTCTTGGTAAGGCGGTCCGTCTTGGTAAGGCAGTCCGTCTTGGTAAAGCAGTCCGTCTTGGTAAGGCAGTCCGTCTTGATAAGGCAGTCCCTCTCAGTAAGGCAGGCCGTCTTGGTAAGGCAGTCCGTCTTGGTAAGGCAGTCCGTCTTGGAAAGGCACCGCCTTGGTAAGGAAGTCCTTCTTGGTAAGGCACTCCGTCTTGGTAAGGCACTCCGTCTTGGTAAGGCAGTCCGTCTTGGTAAGGCAGTCTGTCTTGGTAAGGCACTCCGTCTTGATAAGGCAGTCCCTCTTGGTAAGGCAGTCCGTCTTGCTAAGCCAGTCCGTCTTGGTAAAGCGGTCCATCTTGATAAGGCAGTCCGTCTTGGTAAGGCAATCCGGCTTCGTAAGGCAGTCCGTCTTGGTGAGGCAGTCCGTCTTGGTAAGGCAGTCCTCTTGGTAAGGCAGTCCGTCTTGGTAAGGCAATCCGGCTTCGTAAGGCAGTCCGTCTTGGTGAGGCAGTCCGTCTTGGTAAGGCAGTCCGTCTTGGTAAGGCAGTCGTCTTGGAAAGGAAGTCCGTCTTGGTAAGGCAGTCCGTCTTGGTAAAGCAGTCCGTCTTGGTAAGGCAGTCCGTCTTGGTAAGGCAGCCCGTCTTGGTAAGGCGGTCCATCTTGGAAAGTTAGTTCGTCTTGGAAAGGCAGTCCGTCTTGAAAAGGCAGTCCGTCTTGGAAAAGCAGTCCGTCTAGGAAAACCAGTCCGTCTTGGAAAAGCAGTCTGTCTCGGAGGCAGTGCATCTTGGAGGCAGTCTGTATTGGTAAGACAGTCCGTCTTGGAGGCACTCCGTCTTGGTAAGGCAGTCCGTCTTGGTAAGGCAGTCCCTCTTGGTAAGGCAGTCCGTCTTTGAAAGGCAGTCCGTCTTGGTAAGGCAGTCGGTCTTGGTAAGGCAGTCCGTCTTGATAAGGCAGTCCGTCTTGGTAAGGCAGGCCGTCTTGGTAAGGCAGTCCGTCTTGGTAAGGCGGTCTGTCTTGGTAAGGCAGTCCGTCTTGGTCAGGCAGTCCGTCTTGGAAAGGCAGTCGGTCTTGGTAAGGCAGTCCGTCTTGGTAAGGAAGTCCGTCTTGGTAAGGCAGTCCGTCTTGGTAAGGCAGTGCGTCTTGGTAAGGTAGTTGGTCTTGGTAAGGCAGTCCGTCTTGATAAGGAAGTCCGTCTTGGTAAGGCAGTCCGTCTTGGTAAGGCAGTGCATCTTGGTAAGGAAGTCCGTCTTGGTAAGGCAGTCCGTCTTGGTAAGGCAGTCCGTCTTGGAAAAGCATTCCGTCTTGGAAAGGAAGTCCATCTTGGTAAAGTATTCTGTCTTGGTAAGGCAGTCCGTCTTGGTAGGGCAGTCCGGGCAGTCCGTCTTGGTAAGGCAGTCCGTCTTGGTAAGGAAGTCCGTCTTGGTAAGGCACTCCGTCTTGGAAAGGCAGTCCGTCTTGGTAAGGCAGTCCGTCTTGGTAAGGCAGTCCGTCTTTGTAAGGCAGTCCGTCTTGGTAAGGCAGTTCGTCTTGGAAAGGCAGTCTGTCTTGGTAAGGCAGGCCGTCTTGGTAAGGCAGTCCGTCTTCATAAGGCAGTCCCTCTTGGTAAGGCAGTCCGTCTCGGTAAGGCAGTCCATCTTCGTAAGGCAGTCCGTCTTGGTAAGGCAGTCCGTCTTGGTAAGGCAGTCCGTCTTGGTAAGGCAGTCCGTCTTGGAAAGGCAGTCCGTCTTGGTAAGGCAGTCGTCTTGGTAAGACAGACCGTCTTGGTAAGGCAGTCCGTCTTGGTAAAGCAGTCCGTCCTGGTAAGGATGTCCGTCTTGGTAAGGCAGTCCGTCTAGGTAAGTCAGTCCCTCTTGGTAAGGCAGTCCGTCTTGGTAAGGCAGTCCGTCTTAGTAAGGAAGTCCTTCTTGGTAAGGCAGTACGTATTGGTAAAACAGTCCTTCTTGGTGAGGCAGTCCGTCTTGGTAAGGCAGTCCGTCTTGGAAAGGCAGTCCGTCTTGGAAAGGCAGTTCGTCTTGGAAAGGCAGTCCGTCTTGAAAAGGCAGTCCGTCTTGGAAAAGCAGTCCGTCTAGGAAAATCAGTCCGTCTTGGAAAAGCAGTCAGTGTCGGAGGCAGTTCGTCCTGGAGGCGGTCTGTCTTGGTGAGGCAGTCCGTCCTGCAAAGGCAGTCCGTCTTGGTAAGGCAGTCCGTCTTGGTAAGGCAGTCCGTCTTGGTAAGCCAATCCGTCTTGGAGGCAGTCCGTCTTGGTAAGGCACTCCGTCTTGGAAAGGCAGTCCGTCTTGGAAAGGAAGTCCGTCTTGGTAAGGCAGTCCGTCTTGGTAAGCCAATCCGTCTTGGAGGCAGTCCGTCTTGGTAAGGCACTCCGTCTTGGTAAGGCAGTCCCTCTTGGTAAGGCAGTCCGTCTTGGTAAGGCAGTCCGTCTTGGTAAGGCAGTCGGTCTTGGTAAGGCAGTCTGTCTTGTTAAGGCAGTCCGTCTTTGTAAGGTAGGCCGTCTTGGTAAGGCAGTCCGTCTTGGTAAGGCAGTCTGTCTTGTTAAGGCAGTCCGTCTTGGAAAGGAACTTCGTCTTGGTAAGGCAGTCCGTCTTGTTAAGGCAGTCCGTCTTGGAAAGGCAGTTCGTCTTGGAAAGGCAGTACGTCTTGAAAAGGCAGTCCGTCTTGGAAAAGCAGTCCGTCTAGCAAAACCAGTCCGTCTTGGAAAAGCAGTCCGTCTCGGAGGCAGTCCGTCTTGGAGGCGGTCTGTCTTGGTGAGGCAGTCCGTCCTGCAAACGCAGTCCGTCTTGGTAAGGCAGTCCGTCTTGGTAATGCAGTCCGTCTTGGAGGCAGTCCGTCTTGGTAAGGCAGTCCGTCTTGGTACGGGAGTCTGTCTTGGTAAGCCAGTCCGTCTTGGAGGCTGTCCGTCTTGGTAAGGCAGTCCGTCTTGGTAAGGCAGTCCCTCTTGGTAATGCAGTCTATCTTGGTAAGGCAGTCCGTCTTGGTAAGGCCGTCGGTCTTGGTAAGGCAGTCCGTCTTGATAAGGCAGTCCGTCTTGGTAAGGCAGGCCGTCTTGGTAAGGCAGTCCGTCTTGGTAAGGCAGTCTGTCTTGGTAAGGCAGTCCGTCTTGGTAAGGCAGTCCGTCTTGGAAAGGCAGTCGGTCTTGGTAAGGCAGTCCGTCTTGGTAAGGAAGTCCGTCTTGGTAAGGCAGTCCGTCTTGGTAAGGCAGTCGGTTTTGGTAAGGCAGTGTGTCTTGGTAAGGCAGTCCGTCTTGGTAAGGCAGTCCGTCTTGGTAAGGCATTCCGTCTTGATAAGGCAGTCCCTCTTGGTAAGGCAGTCCCTCTTGGTTAGGCAGTCCGTCTTCGTAAGGCAGTCCGTCTTGAAAAGGAAGTCCGTCTTGGTAAGGCAGTCCGTCTTGGAGAGGCGGTCCGTCTTTGTAAGGCAGTCTGTCTTGGTAAGACAGTTCGTCTTGGTAAGGCAGTCCGTCTTGGTAAGGCAGTCCCTCTTGGTAAGGCAGTCCGTCTTGGTAAGGCCGTCCGTCTTGGTAAGGCCGTCCGTCTTGGTAAGGCAGTCCGTCTTGGAAAGGCAGTCCGTCTTGGAAAGGCAGTTCGTCTTGGAAAGGCAGTCCGTCTTGGAAAGGCAGTCAGTCTTGGTAAGGTGGTCCGTCTTGGTAAGGCAGTCCGTCTTGGTAAGGCAGTCCGTCTTGGTTAGGCAGTCCGCCTTGGTAAGGCAGTCTGTCTTGGAAAAGCAGTCCGTCTTTGAAAAGCGGTCTGTCTTGGAGGCAGTCCGTCTTGGAGGCAGTCCGGCTTGGAGGCAGTCCGTCTTGGAGGCAGTCTGTCTTGGAAGGGCAGTCCGACGTGGCAGCCCTGTAGGACTCCGGGCAGGTGAGGAGCTGGAAGGTGTGGAAAGGGTGAGGGGGTAGGGGACGGGGGAGGGTAGGTGGGGGGGGAAAGGGGGGGGAGGAGGTAGGAAGTGAGAAAGGTGTGAAACATTGTTGTGAGGGCGAGAGGTGAGAGAAGTGCAGGGAATAAAGACAGCGGGGCAGAAGTTCGCTAGGAGAAACGAGGGGGGAGTTGGAGATGGAAGGGGGGGGCAGCAGAGAATGAGAGCAGTTGTGATGGTTGCCCTGCTGTGAGCAACGCCACGTAGGTGCACAGATGGGTGGATTAGGAGGGGGGTGAGAGAGGGTTAAGGACGGGAAGGAATACAGGGATAGGAGGGGGTGAAGGGAGGGGAAGGGTTAAATGAAGGGAGGAGTGTAAATGAAGGGGAGGGGTTGCAGGGAGGGAAGGGGAATAAGGGAGGGAAAGGGGAAAAGGAGGGAAGGGGGTAAAGGAAGAGGGAAAAGGGTAAAGTGAGATGACGAGGGTAAATGGAGAGGAAAGGGAAAAGAGGAGAGGGAGGAAGAAAAGGGAGAGGAAGAGGGAAAAGGAAGGAGGAATAAGGGAAGGAATGGTTTAAGATGAGGGGGAGTGATAGGAGTAAAGGATAAGCTTAATGGGAGAGTGTAAAGGGAGGGGGAGGGGTGGGATACAGAAAATTGGATAAAAGGGAAGAGGGCAAAGGGAGGATAAGGTAAAGGGAGTAGATGGTTCAGGGGACAGGAGTGGGTAAGAAGAAGGGTAGGATACAGGGAAGGGGAGCGAAGGGGAATGGGGTAAGGGGAGAGGGAGGTTGAAAGCAAAGGGGAAAGGGAAGGGAGTCGAAGAAAGGAGGAGGGGGTGGGGAAAGGGGAAGTGGATAACGAGAGGGGTAAAGGGAAGGGAAAGGGGGTAGCATAGGGGTGAAGGGGAAGGGGTAAGTGAAAGAGGGGGGTTTAAGGGTAAGGAGAGGGGATAGTAAACGGGGGTGGGTAAGGTTAAAGGAGGGTGTAAGGTAAGGGTACGAAACAGTGGCCACGCAAGCAGTGTGCCTGTGCGAGTGGGTGCGGGCTGTGTGCCATGGTTCTTGTGAGCCCCGTGGTTCTGAAGGCGGTGGTGGGTGTAGATGGACCGAAACGGGACAGAAAGGATAAGGGGAGAGAAAGAGGAGCAAAGACGGCAGCAGGGGGCAGCATGGCATAGCTGGGAAAGATGTTCCTGAGATCCTTCTTGTGGTTCTGAAGGGGGTGGGGGAAGATGGGGCGGAAGGGACAGCAAAGGGCAGGTGACTGAAAGGCAAGGGGAAACGAAGATACTGAAAGAAGCAGCAGGAGGCAGCATGGCATCGCTGGGAAGGTTGCTCGGGTGCTTCTTGTACGCCAAGTGGTTTTGAAAGGGGTTGGTGGGAGGGAACGGAGAGAAATGGGACATCAAACAAGGTAAGGGGACAGGAAGAGGACAGAGAAGCAGCAGAGGGCAGCAAGTGGTTCCTTGGATCCCTCTTGTACGCCTAGTGGTCCTGAAGTGTGAGGAGGTGGGGCAGAATGGGGCTCAGGACAGGAAGGTAACGAGAAAGGAAAGGAGCAAGTGCAGCAGCAGGGAAGAAGATGCTCGTTTGGACTTTTTGTACACTCAAAGGTTCTCAAGGGGGTGGAGAAAGGGACAGGTGACAGGAAGGGTAAGGGGCAAGAGAAGCAGGATGAGGCAGCATGGAAAGGTGGAAGAAGAGGTTGCTTGTGTCGTTTTTCTATTCCCATACATGTGTCGACTAGAATTATTATTTGGTGCAAGGGCGGTGAGAGCTGGGGGGGACTGGCACAAAAAGGCACTCTTTCCCTCATCGCTCCCTCGCAGCTGCAAAACCACCTTGTTTGGACGTTAGGTGGCAAGAGGTCAACTGTGCACAACACAACACTGCGCTGTCAATGTTTTGGGTCGTGTCTCCTGTGACCACATATCTTCCAGACCCATAAAAACAATTCCGTTGCCGGGACTTGAACCCGGGTCTCTCGGGTGAGAGCCGAGTATCCTAACCGACTAGACTACAACGGATGTTACATTTACCTAATTTTATCTTTTCCTTTCTCTTTCTGCCACCCACACGCTCCACTCCCTCACCAGGAGGGCAGTGCTGAAGACGTCGGCAATGGATAAGCCACTCAGGGGACTGCCATGTCAGCCCACAAACTGACTGTAGTTGTCTCGGTTTGACTCATGGTTCTCCTCCACCATCTCCCCCCCTCTTGCTTTAGTTACTACCCACTCCACCTCTCCCCCTCTGAAAGGCGCACACCGCCCACACAGCTTACCTGGTGATTCCCTGAAAGGCACACACCGCCCCCACAGCTTACCTGGTAAAAGGCGTGGAAGAGGACGGGTGCATCTTGAGGGTCGGATGGGCGTCAATGATGCAAGTGAAGGCAGATACCTGCACGACGGTGGTGTGTGGTGGTGGGTGGTGGTGTGCGGTGGTGGTGGTAACGGAAGATGGTGATGGACATAAGTGAAGGGGAATGGGCATGGTTAGTGGGCATAACACTCACCGCATGTGCCATGTCTCCCAGAGCCGGCCGACAGCAGCCCACGGCAAGGTGATCCTCCTTGGGGGTGCGAGGAGGGTTGCGAGGGACAAGTGGAGCCCTCCCACCTCCTTTCCTCCTACCCACACCCACCCCCCTCTCCTCCTCCTCTCACCTGCCCACAGCAACTCTCCTACGCAGATAGCCAGCACCACGCACTTAACTCTAACCCTTCCTCTCACCTCCCATCCATACTGTCCCCACATCTTTCTCATCTCACCTTCCCCAGGCGCCTTTTCCCCTCCCCATTGGGTACATTTGGCCTTTCCACTGCGTACCGCCTACCCCACCCATGCGCCATCCACCATCATCCCCCCAACCCCTCACCTGCCCCATACACCTCCTCCACAGCAGCTGCCACCACTACACACTTGCATCTCCAGCGTCACCCATCATTAACCCACCCTCACCTCCCTCCCCTCACCTCCCTCCCCTCCCCTCACCTCCCTCCCCTCTCGTCCCAGGGACGGGAGACGGGGACCTCAGGGGTAACGACGCATGGGAACAGGGAGCTATGAGGCGGCGTATCCCCTGCATCCCCCTCTCTCTCCCCATCCCCCTCTCCCTCCCCATCCCCCTCTCCCTCCCCATCCCCCTCTCCCTCCCCATCCCCATCCCCCTCTCCCTCCCCACCCCCCTCTCCCTCCCCATTCCCCCCGCAACGACGCACAGGAGCAGGGAGCGATGAGGTGGTGCATGCTAGCGGGGTTGAAGGAGGTGGGGCAGGTGGGCAAGGCTGTAGGAGGTGGGCAAGGCTGTAGGAGATGGGCAAGGCTGTAGGCTGTTGGACATTTCCTTGTGTTTCCTCATGTCCGCCGCGTGTGGTGCTGGCGCCTAACGTGGAGGAGGTGCCTGCCTGGGGTAGGTGAGGGGAGGGAGATGAGGGGAGGGAGGTGAGGGGAGGGAGGTGAGGGGAGGGAGGTGAGGGGAGGGAGGTGAGGGGAGGGAGGTGAGGGGAGGGAGGTGAGGGGAGGGAGGTGAGGGGAGGGAGGTGCGGGGAGGGAGGTGACGGGAGGGAGGTGAGGGGAGGGAGGTGAGGGGAGGGGTAGGTGAGGGGAGGGAGGTGAGGGGAGGGAGGCGAGGGGAGGGAGGCGAGGGGAGGGAGGTGAGGGGAGGGAGGTGAGGGGAGGGGTAGGTGAGGGGAGGGAGGTGAGTGGAGGGGTAGGTGAGGGGAGGGAGGTGAGGGAAGGGAGGTGAGGGGAGGGAGGTGAGGGGAGGGAGGTGAGGGGAGGGAGGTGAGGGGAGGGAGGTGAGGGGAGGGAGGTGAGTGGAGGGGTAGGTGAGGGGAGGGAGGTGAGGGAAGGGAGGTGAGGGGAGGGGCAGGTGAGGGGAGGGAGGTGACGGGAGGGAGGTGAGGGGAGGGAGGTGAGGGGAGGGGTAGGTGAGGGGAGGGAGGTGAGGGGAGGGAGGTGAGGGGAGGGAGGTGAGGGGAGGGAGGCGAGGGGAGGGAGGCGAGGGGAGGGAGGTGAGGGGAGGGAGGTGAGGGGAGGGGTAGGTGAGGGGAGGGAGGTGACGGGAGGGAGGTGAGGGGAGGGAGGTGAGGGGAGGGGTAGGTGAGGGGAGGGAGGTGAGGGGAGGGAGGTGAGGGGAGGGAGGTGAGGGGAGGGAGGCGAGGGGAGGGAGGCGAGGGGAGGGAGGTGAGGGGAGGGAGGTGAGGGGAGGGAGGTGAGGGGAGGGAGGTGAGGGGAGGGAGGTGAGGGGAGGGAGGTGAGGGAAGGGAGGTGAGGGGAGGGAGGTGAGGGGAGGGAGGTGAGGGGAGGGAGGTGCGGGGAGGGAGGTGAGGGGAGGGAGGTGAGGGGAGGGAGGTGAGGGGAGGAAGGTGAGGGGAGGGAGATGAGGGGAGGGGTAGGTGAGGGGAGGGGACGCAAGTTAGGGGAGGTAGGTGGGGGGAGGGTTGTTATGGGAGGGGTAGGCGAGGGGAGGGAGGTGAGGGAAGGGAGGTGAGGGGAGGGGTAGGCGAGGGGAGGGAGGTGAGGGGAGGGAGGTGAGGGGAGGGAGGTGAGGGGAGGGGTAGGCGAGGGAAGGGAGGTGAGGGGAGGGAGGCGAGGGGAGGGACGTGAGGGGAGGGACGTGAGGGGAGGAAGGTGAGGGGAGGGAGGTGAGGGGAGGGGTAGGCGAGGGGAGGGAGGTGAGGGGAGGGGTAGGCGAGGGGAGGGAGGTGAGGGGAGGGAGGTGAGGGGAGGGAGGTGAGGGGAGGGAGGTGAGGGGAGGGGTAGGCGAGGGGAGGGAGGTGAGGGGAGGGAGGTGAGGGGAGGTGTAGGCGAGGGGAGGGACGACTATGTTCAGAAAGACGCGTCCTGCGTCCTGGACGCATGCGTCCAGACGCAGGACGCTGACCCTTGACCTGTAAGACACACCAAAAGACGCAAGCCCGGGCAGGGCAAAAAAAACCCCCGGGCAGGCCAAAAAAATTGTATAGGGCTTGGGAGAGGGGGGGCGGGGGGGTGTCATACCACAAAATTTCCCCAACCACAAAATTTTCCCCAACCACAAAATTTTCAACACTCTTAGACGCGGTGGAAGAAGAAGGAATGGTCGAGGAAGCCATAGCGGAGTTTAGGTGGTAAGCTAAGCTAAGACCTAAAACCTCTATGGGTTTACGAAAGAGAATTGGTGAGGGGAAAATGAGAAGCCACAAAAGGTTGCCATGCTAAATGTGCTTGGTGGTGGTGGGCTACAAAGGTTGGGATTCGTAGATGCTAAGTGGTTGAGAGGTTTGAGTGAAATTCAATTTTGGTTTAGTTGTTAGGGAATGTTAGGGGGGCTGGTTTTGAATGGCGAATTGGGCTTGGGGTGGGAAAATTTCGCGATTTCGACATTCGCGTCGAAATCGCGAATGCCAAAATCGCAATCGATTTTTTTTCCGGGCTGCCCGAAATTTTTTTCGACGTGCGTCCTGCGTCTGGACGCGCGTCCTGCGTCCTAGCGTCCGGACGCAGGACGCAGCGTCCTAGCTGCGTCTTTCCGAACATAGGTTCCCATGCGTCGTTACCCCTGAGGTCCCCGTCTCCCCATCCCCCCTCTCCTCCTCCCCCATCAACCTCTCCCACATCTCCCCCTCCCCCCACACTCGCGGTGCTTCCCACGCGCTCGCACTGCCGCCCTCAATCGCACGCCTGTCTCGCCAGCACCACCATGCGTTTCAAGCGGCTCGCTCGCTTCTAATTCGGTGTCTGCCTCTCCTTC
This sequence comes from Closterium sp. NIES-65, assembly GCA_948144175.1. Taxonomy (NCBI): domain Eukaryota; kingdom Viridiplantae; phylum Streptophyta; class Zygnematophyceae; order Desmidiales; family Closteriaceae; genus Closterium; species Closterium sp. NIES-65. The sequence goes on from CANXME010000203.1 coordinate 49,135, forward strand.
CCCCGCCTCACACCAATTCTCTCTAAACTTGCTGCCTTCATCCACCCCTCCACAGCGCGTCTCCACGCACCCTCTCTCGCGCATGCCCTCTCACACCTTTCCCCCGTCTTTCCCCCTTTCCTGCCCGTCCTCACCAGTCCCCACCCCTCCGCCTGCGCCTTCTCCTCTCTTCCGCCCTCCTGCCCCCCGTTCTCCCACCCCTCGCTTCATTTCCGCCAAACCCATACCAAACGCGCTAGTATCCACCTATTCCCCTCCCCTCCCCGTTCCGCCTCCCCTTCCCCCTCCGCGCGGCCGCCCGTCATTTCTGGGCCCATCCACGCTTAGACCGATTCCCGCGGGCTCTCGCGGAGGCGGCGGAAGAGGCGCGCGTGCAGCAGGAATGGCAGCGGTAGCGGCGGGGGCGGCGTCGGTGGCGACGGCGAGGAAGTGGTCCAGGCGGAGCGCGACCGGCGCGGGCTTCCACCGCCTCTTCGCGCCAGTGCCGGCGCCGCCGCTCCAGCCTATGGTGCTCACAGCGACGGTGCTGTTTCCGCCACTGCAGCCGCCGGAAGCCTCGCCTGCGCGCCCGTGCTTCCCCATCCGCCATTGCCGCTGCTCCTCGCGCCTCTGATGTAGCGGTTCTGCTTGCTCTTGTCATCTAGTGTAGCTCTGTCTGTCCCTGTTTCGTTGTCTACTGTCGTTCTGTCTGTCAAATTTTCGTTCGCCCTGTCTGTCACGGTTTTGTCGCAGTCCGTTGCGCTCTCGTCACCCTGTCTGACGCTTCGACGCGATCTTTATCGAGCCACTATCTGGTGCCCCACTGACGGGTCCCCCTGTCCTGTGACTCCAGCCTAGCCAGCAGCCCGCAAATGGTGGACAGACACAATTTGGCCTGACACAAAATAAGTGAATTGTTATGAGTGGGAGCGTTATGAGTGGGAGCGTTTCCCAAATGAACTGAAATGCACTAAATTTTAAAAGCTGAAGAGCGCTACTTAATGTCCAATGAATGTTCAAAACGAGATTATACAGTGAGTCTCGAGCTAGGCGAGGAACTTGGGGTATCTAGGTTCGGAAGCGTCGCGAAAGGTACGATGGCGAGGATAAGTGGTTCGGGGCGAACGTTTAGGCCGAACCAGCTGACGCGAGCACCTCGGAGCACACTCGCTAAAGTAATCCTCCAGAAATATATTACACACCTACAGAAACTGTTTACACTACCCTATAGATAACGTGATGAACCAGGTTCTATGTAGAATCTTAAAATAAAAATAATAAATCTCTACAAACGCTACAATGTCAATTGCCGATTTCAAATATCGCAACAAATTTTTCAGGCGCTACAACACATATGAACGAACCTAGCTAGCACAGTACATCTACGTAATTTGTTGATGACAGTAACGGTACGATCCTTTACACTTCGTCAAGGGGCACACAACCCAAGCTGCATGCCATGATTGGGTTGTTGAAAATTCTCCCTTGTGGCATGCATTTGACTGCAGTACGTATTGCCTGCAGCGTGGCTTCCTAGAGGAAAGATTGGGAGTGAGATGGTGGTGGGAGTGAGATGGCAGTGGGAGTGAGATGACAGTGGGAGTGAGATGGTGGTGGGAATCAGATGGTGGTGGGAGAGTGGTGGTGAGAGTGAGATGGTGGGGCCAGAATGGGGTGGATTGAGTTCTGGTTAGAACGGAACTCAATCCACCACCACTCTAACCACGGCAGTACCAACTGGTTAGACTGATGCTGCCCTAGCAGTGCAAACGCGGCAGTACCAACTGGTTAGACTGATGCTGCCCTGGCAGTGCAAGCGTTGCCCATTGCGACGACACAGAGGGAGGCCTGCGATGGCACAAAGGGAGGCCTGCGACTGCACAAAGGGAGGCCTGCGACGGCACAAAGGGGGTTCAAGGCGTGATAGGGAGGGAGGAAAGGTTAATGAGTGAGGGTCAACAATTTTGGAGTCAAAATCTAATGTTACCTCAAGCCTGAGGGAGGAGAGGTTGAGTGAGGGCCATGGCTAGGGTTGAGTCGACTCGACACTCCCCACTCACACCCTCCCTACTCCAAATTCCACCTCATTGCTATGCATTTCTTCCGCCACGCCACCAATGTCAGCGCTCACCCTCACGCACGCACTACCCCCACGAAACAAACTACTTCTTGTTGATAGAGCCATGATTAGTAAAACACACACTTTAAGTCGATTCACGTGATAGGAACGAGGTTCTATAACACACACACTTGTTCCGTTCCCCTCACCCCCCTTCCCTCCATCTGTCTGGTCATATGGCTTCACCTCGACCAGTCCCTCATTCCCCACTGCAGCCAGTAATGTACTTAGCACAGCCAACCACCACCCCACCTTCATCTGCACTCACCTTGGCCAGGGCGTTGTCTTGAGAGAGCCACAACCACAAAAATGCCCCATGCAATACCACCTACCCCCCCATTCTCACCTCAATTTGTGTTACCTAATAGCATCAACACCCCACCACATTCCACACATGAAGTCACCTTGGCCAGGCGACGTCTAACTGGCGTTGTCTATGCACTGCCAGGCTTGCAAGCGCCCGGTGGGCAAGGACGACCTCTCCAAGGTCGCCATCGTCGATGAGGAACTTGTTCGGGTCAACCACCCCAACCACCCTCGTGCCCCACCCACCTGCTTTCGTCACCCTCATGGCCAATACTTTGACGCTGCTCGCTATTTGACACAGGCGTTTCCACATCGCCCGTGTCTCACCAGTATACTAAGTCATGGGCCGTAGCTCTGTGCTTCGTAGGGAGATTAATGTAACCCTATCAGGCTATATCGGACGGTGTACGTGTAGCCACCCGAGCAAAAACACACATACCGCTCGATCTCAGCCGCTCAATGGTGGAAGTACCTCTTGGCTGGTGCTTTTGTTGCGAGGGGAATCGTTTGAGATGCGCCGGCCAATCACTGTTGCTAGTGCATCGATCACTATACATGGTAGAACGGTTTTGGAACCAATAGTGCGAGTGTAACCAAATCTTTGCAAAGTACAGTGTTGTCGCGATCGCACAATGTTGCACATAGGAGCTAAATAAAATTCAAAATACAACCAATGCATTAATAAAAAACTATGTTGCTAATGGTTTAGTATGGGGTTCTGGTAAGGCAGTGGGTTTGTCTCATGTCCCACACACAAAGAGCGTCCAGAAGTATTACTTTTGGCAATTGTACTAACAACTTTAGGCTATGCCACAACGGTTACGCGGGAGTGGACGAGATTCTAACACGACGATCAACAGTGCCAAACGAGTAACAGCTGTGGTATGGTCATGGGTTTTCACCCATTTTTGCATGGTCCTTTAACAAGATGCGTAAAGGTAGTGGTATCAAGCACATGCCCAACGCACAAGAAGTGATGCGTTATCGACAGCTTTGTTTAGACAGGGCGACGTTGTAGCGTTCAGGCCAATGTGTTGCTTGACACGGTAAATCCGTTGTGGTATGGTGTTGGATTGGGCTCTATTCTTGCACGGACATTCAACAAAGTGCTTAGAAGGAGTGGTATGAACCACAGGCCCAGCGCACTAGCGGTGATGCGTTATCGACAGCCTTGTTTAGATAGTGCGACGTTTGCAGCGTTCAGGCCTATGTGTTGCGCGACACGGTGAATCCGTTGTGGTATGGTGTTGGATTGGGCTCCATTCTTGCACAGACATTACAGGCCCAACGCACTAGCGGTGATGCGTTATCGACAGCCTTGTTTAGACAGGGCGACGTTGTAGCATTCAGACCTACGTGTTCCGCGACCTGGTGAATCCGGTGTGGTATGGTGTTGGATTGGGCTCCATTCGTGCACGGACATTTAACAAGGTGCTTAGAAGGAGTGGTATGAACCACAGGCCCAACGCACAAGCGGTGATGCGTTATCGACAACCTTGTTTAGACAGGGCGACGTTGCAGCGTTCAAGCCTACGTGTTGCGCGACCTGGTGAATCCCTTGTGGTATGGTGTGGGATTGGGCTCCATTCTTCAGCGGACATTCAACAAGGTGCTTACAAGGGATGGTAAGAAGCATAGGCCCAACGCACTAGCTGTGATGCGTTATTGACATCCTTGTTTAGACAGGGCGACGTTGCAGCGTCCAGACCTACGTGTTGCGCGACATGGTGAATCTTGTGTGGTATAGTCTTGGATAGGGCTCCATTCTTGCACGGCCATTCAACAAGGTGCTTAGAAGGGATTGTAAGAAGCAACGGCCCAACGCACTAGCGGTGATGCGTTATCGACAGCCTTGTTTAGACAGGGTGACGTTGTAGCGTCCAGACCTACGTGTTGCGCGACATGGTGAATCCGGTCTGGTATGGTGTTGGATTGGGCTCCATTCTTGCACGGACATTCAACAAGGTGCTTAGAAGGAGTGGTATGAAGCACAGGCCCAACGCACTAGCGGTGATGCATTGTCAACATCCTTGTTTAGACAGGGCGACGTTGCAGCGTTCAGACCTACGTGTTGCGCGACATGGTGAATCCGGTCTGGTATGGTGTAGGATGTCAGATTTGTATGACATAGCTGTTGTAGGCTACAGTGGGGTAGCACATATGGGGTACAACTTTCTAGGGTTGTATTTGTACCCAACTTTCACATAGTCATTCCATTCTCGTTGCAGTTTTCTCATGGTATCGAGCAGGTTCCCTAGTTGGAATTGTGCCTAGGGCCCACCAAGTCGAAACTTTTTTTTCCTGCCCGGAGCGCGCTCAGCCCGACTCGCGCTCCTTTCTCTCATCTCTTCCAGCCGCCCTAGCGGCCCCGTCGCCCTAGCGGCCCCGTTGCTTAGCCCTACGACCCCAGTGCCGCCCTGTCCCGGCCCCGCCGCCCTTCGCTGCAGCCCCGCCGCCCTTCGCTGCGGCCCCGCCACCCTTCGCTGCGGCCCCGCCGCCCTTCGCTGCGGCCCCGCCGCCCTTCGGTGCGGCCCTGCCGCCCTTCGCTGTGGCCCCGCCACCCTTCACTGCGGCCCCGCCGCCCTTCACTACTGCCCCGCCGCTCTTTGCTGCAACCCCGCCACCCTTCGCTGAGGCCCTGCCGCCCTTCGCTGCGGCCCCACCGCTCTTCGCTACGGCCCCGCCGCCCTTCGCTGCGGCCCCGCCGCCCTTCGCTGCGGCCCCGGTGCCTCTCTCGCTGCGGCCCCGCCGCCTACCTCGCGGCCCCGCCACCCTTCGCTACGGCCCCGCCGCCCCTCTCGCTGCGGCCCCGCCGCCCTTCGCTGCGGCCCCGCCGCCTCTCTCGCTGCGGCCCCGACGCCTACCTTGCGGCCCCGCCGCCCTTCGCTGCGGCCCCGCCGCCCCTCTCGCTGCGGCCCCGCCACCTACCTTGCGGCCCCGCCGCCCTACCAGCGGCCCTACTGCCCTACGCCGCCGAGCCGCCCGCACCGCTACGCAACCCGAGCCGCCAGAGCCGCCCGAGCCGCCCGAGCCGCCCGAACCGCTTGAGCCGCCCGAGCCGCCCGAGCCGCCCGAGCGGCTCGAGCCGCCCGAGCTGCCCGAGCAGCCCGAGCCGCCTGAGCCACTGAGGAGCCGAGCCGCTGGTGCCGCAGAGCCGCAGTTGCTGCTGAGCCGTCCGAGTCGCCCGAGCCGCCGTGTTGCCAAGCTGCTGTGCTGCTGAGCTGCCCGAACCGCCCTGCCTGGTGAGAGCAGCGCTTCTGTCACTGCACTGCCCCTCCTACCGTTAGTGCTGCTAGTCTACTGCTGTCATGGCTACCCCCAGTGTTCTCGCATTCGACGCTGAGGGTCGGGCCATTGACTTTGAGGTCTGGGTAGATGACCTGCAGCTTTACCTACAGTGCGATAGGGCAGAAGGTCTCTCCCTCTTTGACCTCACCTCTGGCGCCTCTACTGCCCCTACTACTGACGCTGACGCCACTGTTCGCTCCCAGTGGGCCACGCGCGATGCTGCTTCACGTCTTGCTGTGCGTCGCCTCCTGCCTACCACTGAGCGCGCGCACTTTAGTCAGTACAAGAGTGCTCAGACCTTGTACGACGCTGTAGTTGCGTGCTACTCTTCCCCTGCCACTGCTGCACTGAGCCGCCTCATGCTACCGTACCTCTTCCCTAACCTTGTTGCCTTTCCCACAGTCGCTGACCTCATTACGCACCTCCGCACTAGTGACACTCGCTACCGCGCTGCGCTTCCTGCTGAGTTCTGCGCCAAGAATCCCCCCCCCCATGTACATCACTCTCTATTACATAGTCACCCGCCTCCCTGACTCCCTTCGTGTAGTCAGGGACCACTTCCTCTCAGTCTGTCCCACCACTCTCACTGTTGACCTCCTAGAGAAGGCCCTCCTAGCAGCGGAGAAGAGCATAGTCGCTGTAGGAGCCTGTCGTGGTGACCCTCGCGCCCCCATCTTTGAGGGGTGTTCTCCTTCCCCCCTTTTGCCCTCTGTCCCCTCTACTGCTGCGGCCGACCTCGTTGGTCTTTAGTCGGTCGGTGCGGCGTCTGCCCCTAGCGGGAGACGCCGCTCTGGCAAGGGCAAGGGGGGCAAGGGAGCGGGTGGAGCTAACGGGGGTGGTGGAGGTGGCGGTGGAGGCGGCGAAGGGAGTGGGGGTGGCGGTGGGAGTGGCAGCGGGGGTGGAGGTGTCGGTGGCGGCGGAGGCGGTAGCGGTGGGAGCGGAGGCGGCGGTGGTGGCGGAGGTGGAGAAGGAGGTGGTGGAGGAGGTGGAGCTGGTCGGGGTGGCGCTTCGCAACGGAGTAGCTCCGGTGGTGGTCAGCGCCAGCAGCAGCAGCAGCAGCAGCGTTCTCGGGACATCCCCCCCCCTCAGCAGCTCCGTGAGTGGTACGCGCAGCGTTAGCGTGGTGGGGGTTTTGGTCCGTGCACCTACGTCCTTCGCACCGGCGATCGCGCGGGTGAGCAGTGTGGGGGTGCCCAAACCACCCACCGCTGCTTTGGCCGCCTGACGGACGCTTGGCATCAACAGTTCCCGGAGGCTTCTGAGATCCCCCGCTAGGAAGAGCTGTCTAAGGCAGGTGTAGCTATCTATGATCTTGACTTTGATGCTATCCTTGCTGCCATGTATGCTCTGACTATAAGTGATGAGGGTGACTGTTACCGGTGTTTCCCGCCTGACCCGGGCATTGGGACTGCTGCTCTAGGTGCTGGTGAGGCTGCTGCTCTAGGTGCCAGTGCGTCTGCGTCCTTAGGTGCAGGTGAGTCTGCGCTCTCAGGTACCACGTCGGCTTCGGCCTCCCTCACCTTCACACTTGACGCAGGGGCTTCTCGCTCCTTCTTTCGAGACCGCACCACACTCACGCCGCTTGGTCGGCCGGTTGCAGTCTCCCTGGCAGACCCCTCTGGGGGTCCTGTCCTCTCTCACTTCTCCACTGTCCTCCCGTGTCCGGCTGCCCCTTTGGGCACCTTGTCTGGTCTTTACCTCCCCTCGTTCACTACGAACCTGGTGAGTGGTGCTGACCTGCAGGATGCGGGGGTTCACCAGTTTACTCCTGCGAGTCAGTGGGTGACCCACTGCTCGGACACTCGCACAGGCCGGCACCTGGCCACGTTTTCGCGTCGGCCGGGGTCGAGCCTCTACACCCTGACCACTGGGTCTCCTCCTGTCCCTGCGTCTGGCCAGGTAGCTGCGTCGGGTCAAGTGTTTGCTGCAGCGTCCAGGTCTGGTCCTGAGTCTGCCCCCTGCTCGTGTCGCCTGCTGTCTCACGAGACCCTCCTGTGGCACCACTGTCTTGGTCACCCCTCCCTGCCTCGTCTCCGAGGCATGGATTCCCGTGTCCTTGTCTCTGGTCTTCCCCGGTCCCTCCCTCCCCTTCCCCAGGGCCTGGCCCTTCCTGCGTCCCCTGTGTCGAGGGGCGGCTCCGGGCGGCTCACAGTTTCCTCCGACAGAGGCCCCGCTGCAGACGCTTCACATGGACGTGTGGGGCCCGGCCCGCGTCAGTGGACAGGGTCACAAGCGCAACTTTCTGCTGGTGGTTGACGACTACTCGCGTTACACCACAGTCTTCCCCTTGCGCAGCAAGGGTGATGTCACTGAGGTGTTGATCGACTGGATCCGCGCAGCTCGTCTCTAGCTCAGGAGGAGCTTCGGCTCGGACTTTCCTGTTCTGCGTCTGCACTCTGACCAAGGCGGAGAGTTCTCCTCTGGCCTCCTGCGAGCCTACTGCCGTGCACAAGGCATCCGCCAGACCTTTACGCTTCCGGACTCTCCACAGCAAAATGGGATTGCTGAGTGCCGCATTGGCATGGTCATGAACATATGTATCCGCGTCGCCCGTACGTCCATGATGCATGCGGCTGCCCCCCATTTTCTGTGGCCGTTTGCGGTTCGGTACGCGACGCATCAGATTAACCTTCACCCCAGGGTCTCCATGCCGGAGACCTCCCCAGCTTTGCTGAGGACGGGGAAGGTAGGCGATGCGTTTGCGTTCCGTGTCAGGGGATCTCAGGCGTTTGTCCGCGACTTGTCTGCAGACAAGCTGTCCCCTCGTGCTGCTCCTTGAGTCTTCCTTGGCTTCCCCCCTGACGCGCCAGGGTGGCAGTTCTACCACCCCTCCTCTCGTCGTGTTCTGTCCTCCCAGGACGTCACGTTTGACGAGTCGGTGCCCTACTTTCGTCTCTTCCCCTACTGCACTCCTCCCCCCCCCCGCCTCCGCTCTTCCTTGTGCCAGGTCCCCCCCCGGTAGACCCCCCCCCCCCTCAGGGTCCTGCCCCTTCACGTGTGTCCCAGGTAGACGCAGTCGAGCCGGTCGAGGTTGCTGGTGACTCTGGTACTGCTGCGGGTGCAGAGCCTGGGGGTGCTGACTCTAGGGGTGCTACGCATGTGGGTGCTGAGCCTGGGGGTGCTGAGCCTTGGGGTGCTGAGCCTACGGGTGCTAAGACAGGGGGTGCTGAGCCTGGGGGTACTGCGCCTGGGGGTGCTGAGCTTGGGGATGCTACGTCAGGAGCTGCTGAGCCTGGGGGTGCCACGTCTGGAGCTGCTGAGCCTGGAGGTGCGGAGCCAGCGGCCGCTGGACCTGCTTGTGTGGTGTCTGGCGGTGCTGGGCCTGGATGTTCTCCGGGTGCTTCGTCTCGGCAGGAGCCGCTCTCTCCACAGGAGCTGCGCAAGTGGTTTGCCCGTCGCTGGAGGCGTACTACTGGAGCTGGAGCTTCTTCGGCAGCTGAGGGTGCTGGTGCCGCCGGTCCCGGAGGTGCTCGTCCGGGGGGTGCTGGAGCTGCTGCATCTGCAGGTACGACTGGAACTATACCTGCTGAGGGTGTTGGCGATGAGGCTACTGGTGTCAGTCCTATTGTCAGTCCTGCTGCGGGTGCTGTTGGTGCTACTAGAGGTACTGCAGCTGGTGGTGCTGGTGGCGCTGGTGTTGCCGCTGAGGGTGCTGGTTTTGTCCCTACTGTGTCTGGAGTCGCTGCGCGGCCTCGGCCGTACTTCGTTCCGCTCCTTCAGCAAGTTCTTGGTCTTCCTCCACCCTTAGAGTGTCCACCGCCTGTCCAGTCACAGCCACAGTTACCGCCGGCCTCCCCACTGCCTGCTCCTTCTCCCTACACTGGTCCTACTAGAGGTCTTGGTGTGCGTCGTGAGCCTGCGTCTCGTCCTGCGTCGCCTTTTTGTGCTGCTCGCGCTAGAGCTTGCGGTTCGCGTCAGCGTCCTCCTCCTGTCCCTGTGTCAGGATGTCTCTGCGTCTGTCCACTGCTCCTCTGCGTGCTCCTTTGCCTTCTCCTCCTGAGTCCTCTCTTCCTGCCCTCGCCGACCCGGAGTCGGACTCTCTTCATGCTGCCAGTCCTACTGTCACGCGTCTCCTTGCTTCTATCGTCACTGACCCCTCCTTTGCGTCCACTGCTGCGTCTGCTCTTGTAAATGAGCTCGTCGACTTTGTTGCTCGCTATCGTCTAGACTACGCTGCTAGTCTTATTGCTGAGTCTGCCTCTGTCTGTCCTCCGTCCGTCGGGGGTAAGTGTGCTCTTGGCACGGACGTCCTTGAGGACAGGCAGGAGGAGTTCCAGTATCTGGCTGCAGCTTCACCTCATCTCGTGTCCGTACTGCTTACCCCTGAGGGAGACCCGGATGCACTTGACATCCCGACTCCGTGCTCTTATGCGGAGGCCGTAGAGGGTCCCTACTCCTCTCAGTGGCAGGCAGCTATGGATGCAGAGATGGCTTCCTGGAAGTCCACAGGCACCTACGTTGACGCGGTTCCCCCACCCGGGGCGAACATCGTCAGTGGCATGTGGATCTTCAGGGTGAAGCGGCCGCCAGGTTCTCCACCTGTCTTCAAGGCGCGTTACGTGGCTCGAGGTTTCAGTCAGCGGCAGGGAGTTGACTACTTTCAGACCTTCTCTCCCACCCCGAGGATGACCACTCTTTGGGTGCTACTGCACATAGCCGCTCAACGTGACTACGAGCTTCACTCCCTTGACTTGAGCACTGCTTTCTTGCAGGGTAGCCTGCACGAGGAGATCTGGCTGCGCCGTCCACATGGCTTCACTAAGACTTTTCCTCGTGGCACCCAGTGGAGCCTCCGAGAGCCGGTCTACGGTCTTCGCCAGGCACCGCGTGAGTGGCACGACACACTGAGGACTATGCTTGCGGCTCTTGGGTTTGCTCCCTCTACTGCCGACCCGTCGCTGTTTCTACGCACCGACACCTCTTTGCCGCCGTTCTACATCCTCGTGTACGTCGACGACTTGGTCTTTGCCACTACTGACACTGCTGGACTCGCCCACATGAAGTCCGAGCTGCAGAAGAGACACACGTGCACAGCTGGGTGAACTGCGCAGCTACCTTGGCTTGCAGATCACCCGGGACAGAGCACGCCACACCATTACCCTGACTTAGTCACACATGGTGCAGCAGGTCCTTCAGCGCTTCAACTTTACGTACTCCTCGCCTCAGGCCACTCCTCTGTCTACTCGCCACTCGCTCTCAGCTCTGCCTTCGGATGAGTTCGTACAGTCGAGTGGCCCGTACCCAGAGCTTGTTGGCTGCCTCATGTACGTGATGACCTGCACACGACCTCACCTTGCATACCCTCTTAGCATTCTTGCACGCTATGTTGCTCCTGGGAGACACAGACCAGAACACATGGCTGCAACGAAGAGGGTGTTGCGCTACTTGTGCAGTACGTCGGGCATGGGGCTTGTGTTTGGAGGGCAGAGTCCAGTGGTCCTCACTGGGCACGCAGACACTTCTTGGGCTGATGACCAGGCTACACAGCGGTCGTCACAGGGTTACACCTTGAGTCTTTGTTCCGGCTCTGTTTCGTGGCGGGCTACTCGCTCGTCTTCTGTTCTCGGCTCCAGTTGTGAGGCTGAGATCTACGCCGGAGCCTACCTGCTGACTGACCTCAGAGAGCCGCCTCGTTCTCCTCCAGTGCTGTACGTAGACAACAAGGCCATGCTGGCCTTGTGTCGAGAGCAGCGCGTGGAGCACAGAACGAAGCACATTGCTCTCCGCTACTTTCTTGCTCGTGAGCTGCAGCAGCGTGGTCGGTTGCAACTTGCGTACGTGGCCTCTGAGGCCAACACTGCTGATATCTTCACTAAGGCTCTTGCGCCTTGTGATCATCAGCGCTTCTGTATTTAGCTTGGTCTTGTGCGTGTCTTGCCTCACTTGCTCACTTCTTGACCTTGCTTGTACTCTCACATATATATACCCCAAGTAGCGAAGAGCAATGTGCTTCGTTTTGTGCTTTTGTCTCTGCTCTCGACACAAGGCCAGCATGGCCTTGTTGTCTACGTACAGCACTAGAGGAGAACGAGGCGGCTCTCCGAGGTCAATCAGCAGGTAGGTGAGCTAGCGAAGCTCCTGTGCAGCCATGGCCCCGCCGTAGATCTCAGCCTCACAACTGGAGCCGAGAACAGAAGACAAGCGCGTAGCCTGCCAAGAAGCAGAGCCGGAACCAAGGCTGAAGGTGTAGCCCTGTGACGACCGCTGCGTAGCCTGGTCGTCTGCCCAAGAAGCGTCTGCGTGCCCAGTGAGGACCACTGGACTCTGCCCTCCAAGCACAAGCCCCATACCTGACGTACCGCATAAGTAGCGCAACACCCTCTTCACTGCGGCCATGTGCTCCGGTCTGTGTCTCCCAGGAGCAACATAGCGCGCGAGAATGCTAAGAGGGTATGCAAGGTCAAGTCGAGTGCAGGTCATCAGGTACATTAGGCAGCCAACAAGCTCTGGGTATAGGCCACTCGACTCTACGGACTCATCCGAAGGCAGAGCTGAGAGCGAGTGGCGAGTAGGCAGAGGAGTGGCCTGAGGAGAGGAGTACGTGAAGTCAAAGCGCTGAAGGACCTGCTGCACCATGTATGACTGAGTCAGGGTAATGGTGCGGCGTGCTCTGTCCCGGGTGATCTGCAAGGCAAGATAGCTGCGCAGTTCACCCATGTCTTTGCACGTGTGTCTCTTCTGCAGCTCGTACTTCACGTGGGCGAGTCCAGCAGTGTCAGGTGTGGCAAAGACCAAGTCGTCGACGTACACAAGGATGTAGAACGGCGGCAAAGAAGTGTCGGTGCGCAGAAACAGCGACGGGTCGGCAGTAGAAGGAGCAAACCCAAGAGCCGCAAGCGTAGTCCTCAGTGTGTCGTGCCACTCACGGGGTGCCTGGCGGAGAGCGTAAACTGGCCGCCGAAGGCTCCACTAGGTGCCAGGAGGAAAAGTCCCAGTGAAGCCAGGTGGGCGGCGCAGCCAGATCTCCTCGTGGAGGCTACCCTGCAAGAAAAAAGTAGTGAAGTCAAGAGAGTGAAGCTCGTAGTCACGCTGAGCGGCTATGTGCACCAGCACCCGAAGGGTGGTCATCTTTGGGGTGGGAGAGAAGGTCTGAAAGTAGTCAACTCCCTGCCGCTGACTGAAGCCACGAGCCACGTACCGCGCCTTGAAGACAGGTGGAGAACCTGGCGGCCGCTTCACCCTGAAGATCCACATGCCACTGACGATGTTCGCCCTAGGTGGGGGAACCGCGTCAACGTAGGTGCCTGTGGACTTCCAGGAAGCCATCTCTGCATCCATAGCTGCCTGCCACTGAGAGGAGTAGGGACCCTCTACGGTCTCCGCGTAAGAGCGTGGAGTCGGGATGTCAAGTGCATCCGGGTCTCCCTCAAGGGTAAGCAGTACGGACACGAGATGAGGTGAAGCAGCAGCCAGATACTGGAACTCCTCCTGCCTGTCCTCAAGGACGTCCTTGCCATGGGCACACTCACCCCCGACGGACGGAGGACAAACAGACGCAGACTCAGCAACAAGACTAGCAGCGTAGTCTAGACGACAGCGAGCAGCAAAGTCGACGAGCTCAGCAACTAGGGCAGACGCAGCAGTGGACTCAAAGGAAGGGTCAGTGACTATAGTAGCAAGGAGACGCGTGACAGTAGGACTTGCAGCACGAAGGAAGAGAGGATTTAGGAGGAGAAGGCAAAATGGACACGCAGAGGAGCAGTGGACGGACGCAAAGACATCCGGTGCGTGCCAGGGACAGGAGGAGGACGCTAACACAAACCGCGACAACTAGTGCGAGCAGCACGAACAGGCGACGCAGGACGAGTGTAGGGAGAAGGAGCAGGTAGAGGGGAGGCCGGTGGTAACTGTGACTGTGACTGGACAGGCTGTGAACACTCGAAGGGAGGAGGAGGACCAAGAAACTGCTGAATGAGCGGAACAAAGTACGGTCGAGGCCGCACGGGGACTCCAAACACAGCAGGGACAGCACCAGCACCCCCAGAGGTATTGCCAGCGCCAACAGCACCTCTAGTGGCAGTACCTCCAGCATTACCAGTAGTACCCCCAGCAGGACCGCCTCCAGGACTAACAGTAGTAGCCTCAGCACCAACACCCTCGGCAGCTCTAGCTACAGTCGTACCCGCAGGCCCAGCTGCTCCAGTTTTCCCAGTATGAGCTCCTCTGGGACCCGCGGCACCAGCACCCTCAGCAAGCGAAGAAGCTTTAACTCCAGCACTACGCCTCCAGCGCCGGGCAAACCACTCGCGCAGCTCCTGCGGAGAGAGCGGCTCCCGCCGAGACGAAGCACGCGGAGAACCTCCACGCCCAAAACCGCCATACTCCACACGAGCAGGCCCAGCGCCCGCAGGCTCCGCACCCCCAGGCTTAGCACCTCCATTCGCAGCACCTCCAAGCTCCGCACCCCCAAGCGTAGCACCCCCAGGCTCTGCACCCCCAGGCGCAGCACCCCTAGTCTCAGCACCCCCAGGCTCAGCACCCACAGTAGTACCACCCATAGGCCCAGCACCCCCAGGCGTAGCACCCACACGCTTAGCATCCCTAGAGTCAGCACCCCCAGGCTCAGCACCCGAAGCAGTACCAGAGTCACCAGTAACCTTGACAGGCTCGACTATGTCTACCTGGGACACACGTGAAGGGGCAGGACCCTGAGGGGGGAGGGGGTCTACCGGGGGGGGACCTGGCATAAGGAAGAGCGGTGGCGGGGGGAGGGAAGGAATGCGGTAGTGGAAGAGACGGTAGTAGGGGACCGACTCCTCAAACATGACTTCATGGGAGGACAGACCACGACGGGAGGTGGGGTGGTAGAAATGCCACCCTAGCGCATGAGGCGGGAAGCCAAGGAAGACGCAAGGAGCAGCACGAGGGGATAGCTTGTCCGCAGACAAGTCGCGGACAAACGCCCGAGATCCCCAGACACGGAACGCAGACGCATCGCCAACCTTCCCCGTCCACACCAAAGCTGAGGAGGTCTCCGGCATGGAGACCCTGGGATGAAGGTTGATCTGATGCGCCGCGTACCGAGCCGCAAACAGCCACAGAAAATGGGGGGCAGCCGCATGCATCATGGACATACGGGCGACGCGGATACATACATTCACGACTATGCCAATGCGGCGCTCAGCAATCCCATTTTGCTGTGGAGAGTCCGGAAGCGTAAAGGTCTAGCGGATGCCTCGTGCATGACAGTAGGCTCTCAGAAGGCCAGAGGACAACTCTCCGCCTCGGTCAGAGTGCAGACGCAGAACAGGAAAGTCCGAGCCGAAGCTCCTCCTGAGCTGGAGACGAGCCACGCGGATCCAGTTGATCAACACCTCAGTGACATCACCCTTGCTGCGCAAGGGGAAGACTGTGGTGTAACGCGAGTAGTCGTCAACCACCAGCAGGAAGTAGCGCTCGTGACCCTTTCCCCGGACGCGGGCCGGGCCCCACACGTCCATGTGAAGCGTCTGCAGCGGGGCCTCTGTCGGAGGAAACTGGGAGGAGTGAGGGGCAGCCCGTAGCCGCCCCTCGATGCAGGGGACGCAGGTAGGGCCAGGCCCCGGAGGAAGGGGAGGAAGGGACCGGGGAAGACCAGAGACAAGGACACGGGAGGCCATGTCCCGGAGACGAAGCAGGGAGGGGTGACCAAGGCGGTGGTGCCACAGGAGAGTTTCGTGAGACAGGAGGTGACACGAGCAGGGGGCAGAGTCAGGACCAGACCTGGACGCTGCAGCAAACACCTGACCCGACGCAGCTACCTGACCAGACGCAGTGACAGGAGGAGACTCAGTGGTCACGCTGTACAGGCTCGACCCTGGCCGACGTGTAAACGTGGCCAGGTGTCGGCCTGTGCTAGCGTCCGTGCAGTGGGTCACCCGCTGACTCGCAGGAGTGAACTGGTGAACCCCCGCATCCTGTAGGTCAGCACCACTCACCAAGTTTGTAGAGAACGAGGGGAGGTAAAGACCAGACAAGGTGCCAGAGGGGGCAGCCGGACACGGGAGGACAGTGGAGAAGTGAGAAAGGACAGGACCCCCAGAGGGGTCTGCCAGAGAGACTGCAACTGGCCAACCAAGCAGCGTGAGCGTGATGCGGTCTCGAAAGAAGGAGCGAGAAGCCCCGTAGTCAAGGGTGAAGGTGAAGGAGGCCGAAGCAGATGCGGTACCTGAGAGCGCAAACTCACCAGCACTTGAGGAAGCAGACGCACTGACTACGCGAAGAGAGTCGGGGAGCCGGGTGACTATGTAGTAGAGGGTGATGTACATGGGGGTGGGGTTCTTGACGCAAAACTCAGCAGGAAGCGCCGCGCGGTAGCGAGTGTCACTAGTGGGAAGGTGCGTAATGAGGTCAGCGACTGTGGGAAAGGCAGCAAGGTCAGGGAAGAGGTACGGTAGCATGAGGCGGCTCAGTGCAGCAGTGGCAGGGGAGGAGTAGCGTGCAACTACAGTGTCGTACAAGGTCTGAGCACTCTTGTACTGACTAAAGTGCGCACGCTCAGAGGTAGGCAGGTGGCGACGCACAGCAAGACGTGCAGCAGCATCGCGTGTGGCCCACTATGAGCGAACAGTGGCGTCAGAATCATTAGCAGGGGGAGGAGAGGCACCAAAGGTGAGGTCAAAGAGGGAGAGACTATCCGCCCTATCGCACTGTAGGAAAAGCTGCAGGTCATCTATCCAGACGTCAAAGTCAATGGCCCGACCCTCAGCGTCAAAAGCGAGGACACTAGGGGTGGCCATGACAGCAGTAGTCTAGTAGCGCGAGCAGTAGGGTAAGGGCAGTGCAGTGGAAGAGGCGCTGCTCTTACCAGACAGGGGCGGCTCGGGCGGCACGGCGACTCGGCAGCTCGGGCGGCTCGGGTGGCTCGGTGACTCGGCGGCTCAGGCGGCTTGGGCAGCAACCGCGGCTCGGCGACTCGGCAGCCCGGGCGGCTCGGGCGGTTCGGGCGACTCGGCGGCTCGGGCGGCTCAGGCGACTCGGCAGCTCGGGCGGCTCGGGTGGGCGACGGGGCCGGGGCCGCAGGTAGGTGACGGGGCCGGGGCCGCAGGTAGGTGACGGGGCCGAGGCCGCAAGTAGGCGACAGGGCCGCAGGTAGAAGACGGGGCCGCAGGTAGGCGACAGGGCCGCAGGTAAGAGACGGGGCCGGGGCCGCAGGTAGGCGACTGGGCCGGGGCCGCAGGTAGGCGACAGGGGCCAGGGGCCGCAGGTAGGCGACCGGGGCCACGGGCCGCAGGTAGGCAACGGGGCCGTAGGGGCCGCAGGTAGGCAGCGGGGCCGTAGGGGCCGCAGGTAGGCGACGGGGCCAGGGGCCGCAAGGGGGCAACGGGGTCGGGGTCGAGGAAGGGGCCAGGGCCGCAGTTAGGCGACGGGGCCGCAGGTAGGCGACGGGGCCGCAGGTAGGCGACAGGGCCGTAGGTAAGAGACGGGGCCGGGGCCGCAGGTAGGCGACGGGGCCGGGGCCGAAGGTAGGCGACAGGGGCCAGGGGCCGCAGGTAGGCGACCGGGGCCACGGGCCGCAGGTAGGCAACGGGGCCGCAGGGGCCGCAGGTAGGCGACGGGGCCGTAGGGGCCGCAGGTAGGCGACGGGGCCAGGGGCGGCTGATCGGGGCCGGGAAAGGGCTGCGCGAGGGCCGCGGAGGTAGGCGACGAGGCCCCGAGGCGGCAGATCGGGGCCGGGAAGGGCGGTGCCGGGGCCGTAGGGCTAGGCGACGGGGCTGCTAGGGCGATGGGGCCGCTAGGGGGACGAGGCCGCGAGGGCGACGGATCAGGGGCCGCGACGGCGGCGCGACACAACTGCTAGGGCGGCTCGACGAGATCAGAGAGGGGATCGCGACTCGGGCTGAGCGCGCTCCGGGCAGGAAAAAAAAAATTCGACTTGGTGGGCCCTAGGCACAGTTCCCACGACGGAACCTGCTCGATACCATGAGAAAACTGAAACGAGAATGAAATTACTAAGCGAAAGTTGGGTACAAATACAAACCCTAGAAAGCTGTACCCCATATGTGCTACCCCACTATAGCCTACAATAGCTATGTCATATAAATCTGACATGCAGCGCTCCCACGACTCAAAAAACTCCTTGCGGACCAATCGGCAGCCGTAGAAGCAGCAGCAGCAGCGACAGCGAAGACACCGACAAATTTATCTGCGACAATGACAGCAGCTACAGTTAGTCTCGAAGCAGTGAAGCTGAGGCAAGTAGAGGCATTCGATCATAGCGCGAAAGGGAGCGGGTCCGTCGATTTGTAGCTGTTCTAGAAAATTTCTTCGAAGCTGTTGGATGCACGACCCTCAACGAAGACGCAATGCGCATACGGCTCGCAGCAACACTGTTACGAGGCCCAGCTCTAGAGTGGATCAACAACAGCATAGTCCAAGGCGAAGGGACGTGGGCGCAGTTGCGTGCAGTACTGATCGAACAGTTCGACGCGTTGAACAGTAGCTACTACGCAACACGATGCAACAAGCCAAATAGTGGCATGGGGCGATTGGTGTGAAGAAATGAGGAATGAATGAACTAGCAAGCAGGTGGGTACAAGTAGAAAAACCTAAAAGTGTTGTACCCCATATGGTCTACCCCACTATAGCCTACACAAACTATAGCATATGAGTTTGACACACCCCCATAGCCAAAGTGGGGGAGAACAAGAGGTCACAAGACCAGTCAAGCAAAGCAAAGCAAGCTCAGGGTGGATTACAATGTCACCACACAATTCGAGCACAAGACTAAGGCCAAAAGGCCAGTTCACATGCAAGATCATATATAAAGGTAAACAAGCAAGTGCAGGTATAGAAAGAATACAGTACAAGCAAGATCAAGAAGTGAGCAAGTGGGGCCAAGTAGGCACAAGACCTAGCATCGTACAGAAACGCTGATGATCACCAGGCGGAAGTGCCTTGGTAAAGATATAAGCAGTGTTGGCCTCAGAGGCCACGTAAGCAAGGCGCAACTGACCACGTTGCTGCAGCTCACGAGCAAGGAAGTAGCGAAGAGCAATGTGCTTCGTTCTGTGCTCCAGTCTGTGCTCCAGTCTGTGCTCCCGACACAAGGCCAGCATGGCCTTGCTGTCTACGTACAAGACTGGAGGAGAACGAGGCATCTCTTCAAGGTCAGCCAGCAGGTAGGTGAGCCAGCGTAACTCCTGTGCAGCCATGGCCCCCGCGTAGATCTCGGCCTCACAGCTGGAGCCGAGAACAGAAGACGAGCGGGTAGACCGCCACAAAACAGAGCCGGAGCCAAGGCTGAAGGTGTAACCCTGGGACATCCGCTGCGTAGCCTGGTCGCCAGCCCAAGAAGCGTCTCCGTGATCTGAAAGAACCACTCGACGTCGCCTTCCAAGCACTAGCTCCATGCCCGACGTACTGCACAAGTAGCGCAACACCCTCTTCGCTGCAGCCATGTGCTCTGGTCGGTGTCTCCCAGGAGCAACATAGTGTGCCAAGATGCTAAGAGGGTATGCAAGGTCAGGTCGTGTGCAGGTCATCAGGTACATGAGGCAGCCAACAAGCTCTGGGTACGGGCCACTCGGCTCTACGGACTCATCCAAAGGCAGAACTGAGAGCGAGTTGCGAGTAGACAGAGGAGTGGCCTGAGGCGAGGAGTACGTGAAGTTGAAGCGCTGAAGGACCTGCTGCACCATGTGTGACTGAGTCAGGGTAATGGTGCGCTGTGCTCTGTCCCGGGTGATGTGCAAGCCAAGGTAGCTGCGCAGTTCACACAGGTCTGTGCACGTGTGTCTCTTCTGCAGCTCGGACTTCACGTGGGCGAGTCCAGCAGTGTCAGCAGTAGCAAAGACCAAGTCGTCGACGTACACAAGGATGTAGAACGACAGCAAAGAGGGGTCAGTGCGTAGAAACAACGACGGGTCAGCAGTAGAAGGAGCGAACCCAAGAGCCGCAAGCGTAGTTCTCAGTGTGTCGTGCCACTCACGAGGCGTCTGGCGGAGACCGTAGACTGGCCGCCGTAGGCTCCACTAGGTACCAGGAGGAAACGACCTAGTGAAGCCAGGTGGGCGGCGCAGACAGATCTCCTCGTGCACGCTTCCCTGTAGGAAAGCTGTGCTGAAGCTCGTAGTCGCGCTGAGCGGCTATGTACAGCAGCACCCGAAGAGTGGTCATCTTCGGGGTGGGAGAGAAGGTCTGAAAGTAGTCAACTCCCTGTCGCTGTCTGAAGCCTCGAGCCACATAATACGCCTTGAAGACAAGGGGAGAACCCGGCGGCCGCTTCACCCTGAAGATCCACATGTCACTGACGATGTTCGCCCCAGGTGGGGGAACCTTGTCAACGTAGATGCCTGTGGACTTCCAGGAAGCCATCTCTGCGTCCATGGCCGACTGCCACTGAGAGGAGTAGGGACCCTCGATCGCCTCAGCGTACGATCGAGGAGTCGGGATGTGTGGTGCATCCGGGTCTCCCTCAGAGGCAATCAGCGTGGACACGAGATGGGGCAAAGCAGCAGCAAAGCACTGGAACTCCTCCTGCCTGTCCTCAAGGACGTCCGTGCTAAGAGCACACTCACCCCTGACGAACGGAGGACAGACAGACTCAGACTCAGCACCGAGACTAGCAGCGTAGTCGACAAGCTCAGCAACTAGGGCAGACGCAGAAGTGGACTCAAAGGAAGGGTCAGTGACAACAGTAGCCAGGAGACGCGTGACAGTAGTGTTAGAGACTAAGGATAAAGTCTACGAAGATTAGGTGCCTAAATTTCTCAAAATCGTTGGCTTAGAATTCTGGACAGAAAAGTCACGCTCACATGAACTGTCGTCGACAAAGAACGCATTGTTGAAACTTCACTAATTTCTGATATGTTATAGCCCTAGATCGTAGCTACATTTCCCAAGTTGATTCGTATTAAGAGATGAAGTAAATCTTGAGTTATCGATTTCGGCGCACTGGGGGGTATGCTGCCGAAGGAATCTTAACTCAATCACAATTGACTCACACAAGTTCACAATTACGACACAAGAGAGTTTGAGTAGCACTAAACCAGGTGGAAGGGATGAGTAGGATGAGAGGGAAGGTCTCAAGAGAGTCCCCAACCAAGGAAACACCATGCCACACAATTCCCTTCCGCATAGGCAACCCAACTTAGACCGTTGTCACTATCCCAACCTCCACAATCCATCTCAACCTAACTTGGCCACACTTGCCAACCTGGTTTGGTTTCTCCCAACCTTTTGGCAGCAACTACAGTAGAAAATACAAATTTCCCAACCCCCAAAAATCTGTACCCCTTTTTGAGTCAACACCACAACTTCCCACGGTTGCCACAATCAAACATGAAAAGCATACGAACTCCAACGTTCGTAACTTTCTTGTAAGTGCTGCGATTGAAGTGATACTTGGTTCGTCGGAAAGGTCTTGAACACAGGAGCCACTTCAGATATCTGCTCAAGTAAAAAAACATTCACACACACTCAGAAAAAACAAACCACATCCAACACAAATTCTTGGACACGCTCACACCACACACGCAACGCACCAACATATGATGGGAGGCAGACAGACGTGAATGCAGATGATAGCATCACATAACAAGTACGAATGGCAGCACGAAGAGAGTCAGACTCGGGGTCAGCAAGAATAGGAAGAGAGGACTGTGGAGGAGATGGCAACGGGACACGTAGAGGAGCAGTGGAAGGACGCAGCGCCATCTTGTGTGTGCCGGGGACCGCAGGAGGACGCGGACGCACAGTACGACCACTAGTGCGAGCAGCACGAGCAGGCGACGCAGGACGAGACGCAGGTTCACGACGCTTTGCAAGACCTCCAGTAGGACCACTGTAGGGGGAAGGAGCAGGTAGAGAGGAGGTGGGTTGTAACTGTGACCGCGATTGGACAGGCTGTGGACACTCTAAGGGAGGAGCAGGACCAGTAGAGGGCGGGAGACCAAGAACCTGCTCCAGGAGCGGAACGAAGTACGGCCTCGACCGCGCAGCGCCTCCAGAACCAG
Source organism: Closterium sp. NIES-65 (assembly GCA_948144175.1). Classification (NCBI taxonomy): domain Eukaryota; kingdom Viridiplantae; phylum Streptophyta; class Zygnematophyceae; order Desmidiales; family Closteriaceae; genus Closterium; species Closterium sp. NIES-65. The sequence goes on from CANXME010000203.1 coordinate 70,762, forward strand.
CAAGGACAGCACAAGTACCCCCAGCGGCAGCACCTGCGCTAGGAGCACCTCCGGCTCCAACAGCGCCAACTCCAGCACCCTCAAAAGCACTAGCGCTAGCAGCACCCCCAGCGCCAACACCCCCAGCAGCTCCAGCTCCAGCAGCACCAACTCCAGTAGGACCGTTAGCTCCAGCAGTCTTAGTAGCACCCCCAGACGCACCAGCGCGAGAAGAAACACTAGCGCCAACACCCCTAGTAGCTCCAGCTCTAGCAGCACCAGCACCGCCAGCAGCTCCAGCAGTGCCAACTTCGGTAGCCCCAACAGCACCCCCAGTCCTAACAGCTCCAGGATCGCCAGTACGAGCACCTCCGGGACCAGCAGCAATAGTAGTACCTCTAGCTCCAGTAGCACGTCTCCAGCGGCGGGCAAACCACTCGCACAGCTTTTGTGGAGAGAGTGGCTCCCGCCTAGACGAAGCACCGCCAGCGGCCACACGAGCAGACCCAGCGCCCCTAGGCTCCACACCCCCAGGCTCCGCACCCCTAGGCTCAGCACCCCTAGACCTAGTACCCCCAGGCTCAGACCCCCAGTCTCAGCACCCCAAGACTCAGCACCTCCAGACCCGACACCCGCAGGCTCAGCACCTCTAGCAGCAACAGAGTCAACAGCTACCTCGACAGGCTCGACTGCGTCTACTTCAGAAACACCTGACGGGGCAGGACCATGAGGGGGGACGGGGTCTATCGGGGGAGGACCAGGCGCAAGGAAGAGCGGCGGCGGGGGGAGGGGCGCAGTGCGGTAGGGGAAGAGACAGTAGTAAGGCACCGACTCGTCAAAGTTGACGTCCTGGGAAGACAGAACGCGGCGCGAGGTGGGGTGGTAAAACTGCAACCCAGGCGCGTCAGGGGGGAAGCCAACAAAGACGCAGGGAACAGCATGGGGAGACACCTTGTCCGCAGACAAGTCGCGGACAAACGCCCGCGATCCCCAGATCCGAAACGCAGACGCATCGCCAACCTTCCTCGTCCACCACGAGGTGGGGGAGGTCTCAGGCAAGGAGACCCGGGGCTGAAGGTTGAGCTGATGCGCTACGTACTGAACCGCAAACGGCCGCAGAAAATGGGGGGCAGCCGCATGGATCATGGACGTATGAGCGACGTCCATGACCATGCCAATGCGGCGCTCAGCAATCCCATTTTGCTGTGGAGTGGCCGAAAGCGTGAAGGTTTGACGAATGACCTGTGCACGACAGAAGGCTCCCAGACGGGCAGAGGAAAACTCCCCGCCTCTGTCAGAGTGCAGACGCAGAACAGGAAATTATGTGCCGAAACCCTCTCTTAGCTAGAGAGGAGCTGCGTGGATCTAGTCAATCAACACCTCAGTGACGTCACCCTTGCTGCGCAAGGGGAAGACTATGGTGTAACACGAGTAGTCGTCAACCACCAACAAGAAGTAAAGCTCGTGCCCTTGTCCACGAACGCGGGCGGGGCCCTACACGTCCATGTAAAGATTCTGTAGCGGAGCCTTTGTCGGAGGAAACTCGGAGGAGTGAGGGGCGGCGCGCTATCGCCCCTCGACGCAGGGGACGCAGGTAGGGGCAGGCCACGGACGTAGGGGGGGGAGAGACCGGGGAAGACCAGAGACAAGGACACGGGAGGCCATGCCTCGGAGACGAGGCAGGGAGGGGTGACCAAGGCGGTGGTGCCAAAGGAGAGTCTGGTGGGACAGCAGACGACACGAGCAGGGAGCAGACTCAGGACCAGACGTGGACGCTGCAGCAAACACCTGACTCGAGCAACTACCCGACCAAACTCAACAATCGGAAGAGACTCACTAGTAAGTGTGTACAGGATCGACCCCGGCCGACGGGTGAACGTGGCCAAGTGTCGGCTTGTCCGAGCACACATGTAGTGGGTCACTAGTTGACTCGCAGGAGTGAACTGGTCAACCCCCCTATCCTGTAGATCAGCTCCACTCACCAAGTTCGTAGAGAATGAGGGGAGGTAGAGACCTGACAGGGTGCCAGAGGGGCTGCCGGGCACGGTAAGACAGTGGAGAAGCTAGCAAGGTCAGGACCCCCAGAGGGGTCCGCCAGGGAGACCGCAACCGGCCGACTAAGCGGCGTAAGCGTGGTGCGGTCTCGAAAGAAGGAGCGGGAAGCACCCGAGTCAAGGGTGAAGGTGTGTAAGGCCTGAGCCGACATGGTACCTGAGAGAGCAGACTCACCAGCACCTGGGGCAGCAGACGCACTAGCACCTAGAGCAGCAGCCTCACCAGCACCTAGAGCAGCAGACTAGATACCAGGGTCAGGTGGCACACACAGGTGACAGACTCCCTCGGCACTAGTAGACAATGCATACATTGCAGTGAGAATAGCATCATAGTCAAGAGCAAAGATATCTACCCTCTGCCTAAGCAACTCCAACCAGTCAGGGAGCTCAGCGTCGTCGCCAAACTCTGTACGCCAAGCGAAGCTCAGACGCGCGAAGAAGAAAGAGTCTATGTTACTACGCGTCCCGCAAGGCTGACCAGTCCGGACACCCGTGCTTATAACGTACGGGCAGCGAGCACTACTCAGCGACCCTCCACTCTGAGCGTACCACTCACGAAGCTGCTGGGGTGAAAGAGTCTCGCGCGGACAACGCTGCTGCTGCACCGGGCCAATACGAGAAACTCCCAAACTACCCGCTCCACGACGACTCCCACTACTGCCACCCCGACAACCCCAACTGGTGTACCACTCACGAAGCTGTTGGGGGGTGAGGGACTCACGCGGGGGACACTGGAGCTACATCCTGCCACTACAAGCAGCTGCGGAACTACTCACTCCAGGACGACTCCCACTACGGCCACCTCGACAACCCCAACTAGCGTACCACTCACGAAGCTGTTGGGGGGTGAGGGACTCACGAGGGAACGCTAGAGCTGCATCTGGCCACGCCAGGAGCAGCAGTAGCAGTAGAAAGAGCAGCATTAGTAAGAGCAGTAGTAACAGCAGTACAGGCAGGGCAGTGCGCACCAGTGGCGAGAAGGGTAGGCATACGACGGCGGCAAAGGCGAGGCCGCTACCACTGTAGGGCGAGAGCTCCGCGGTAGCTGCAGGGGTGGCTACTCCAGTGGCAGGTGCTCTAGGGGCGGCTGCTGCAATGGCGGCTGCTCGAGGGGCGGGTGCTGTAGTGGCGGCTGCTCTAGGGGCGGCTGCTGCAGTGGCGGCTGCTCCACGGACGGCTGCTGCAGTGGCGGCTGCTCCAGGGGCGGCTCCAGCAGTGGCGGCTGCTCCAGGGGCGGCTGCTGCACTAGCGGCTGCTCCAGGGACGGCTGCTGCAGTGACTGCTGCTCGAAAGGCGGCTGCTGCAGTGGCGGCTGCTCCAGGGCCGGCTCCTGCAGTGGTGGCTGCTCCAGGGGCGGCCGCTGCAGTGGCGGCTGCTCCATGGGCGGCTGCTCCAGGGGCGGCTGCAGCAGTGGCGGCTGCTCTAGGGGCGGCTGCTGCAGTGGCGACTGCTCCAGGGACGGCTGCTCCACGGGCGGCTGCTGTAGTGGTGGCTGCTCCAGGGACGGCTGCTGTAGTGGCGGCTACTCTAGGGGCGGCTGCAGCAGTGGCGGCTGCTCTAGGGGCGGCTGCTGGAGTGGTGGCTGCTCCAGGGACGGCTGCTGCAGTGACTGCTGCTCCAAAGGCGCCTGCTGCAGTGGCGGCTGCTCCAGGGACGGCTGCTGCAGTGGCGGCTGCTCTTGGGGCGGCTGCTGTAGTGGTGGCTACTCCAGGGGCGGTTGCTGGAGTAGCGGCTGCTCCAGGGACGGCAGCTGCAGTGACTGCTGCTCCAAAGGCGGTTGCTGCAGTGGCGGCTGCTCCAGGGACGGCTACTGCAGTGGCTGCTCCTCCAGGGACGGCTGCTGCAGTGGCGGCTGCTCTTGGGGCGGCTGCTGCAGTGGTGGCTGCTCCAGGGGCGGCTGCTGGAGTGGCGGCTGCTCTTGGGACGGCTTCTGCAGTGGCTGCTGCTACAAAGGCGGCTGCTGCAGTGGCGGCTGCTCTTGGGGCGGCTGCTGCACTGGTGGCTGCTCCAGGGACGGCTGCTGCAGTGGCGGCTGCTCTAGGGGCGGCTGCTGCAGTGGCGGCTGCTCTAGGGACGGCTGCTGCAGTGGCGGCTGCTCCACGGGCGGCTGAAGCAGTGGCGGCTGCTCCAGGGGCGGCTGCTGCAGTGGCGGCTGCTCCAGGGACGGCTGCTGCAGTGGCTGCTGCTCCAGGGGCGGCTGCTAAAGTGGCTGCTGCTCCAGGGGCGGCTGCTGAAGTGGTGGCTGCTCCAGGGTCGGCTGCTGAAGTGGCGGCTGCTCCAGGGACGGCTGCTGTAGTGGCTGCTGCTCCAGGGACGGCTGCTGTAGTGGCGGCTGCTCTTGGGGTGGCTGCTGCAGTGGCGGCTACTCCAGGGGCGCCTGCTGCAGTGGCGGCTGCTTCTAGGGGCGGCTGCTGCAGTTGCGTGTGCTCCAGGGGCGGCTCGGCTGCTGGGCGATCCGGCGGCTCAGCTGCTGGGCGACTCGGCGGCTAGGCTGCTCGCTAGGGGCGACGACGGGGCCGGGTAGGGGCGGCAACGGGGCCGCTAGGGGCGGCGACGGGGTCGCGTAGGGAGCAGAGCGGCGACGGGGCCGCGAGGGGCGACGACTGGGCCGCGTAGGGGCGGCAACGGGGCCGCTAGGGGCGGCCGCTGGACCGCGTAAGGGCGGCGACGGGGCCGCGTAGGGAAGAGAGCGGCCACGGGGCCGCTAGGGGCGGCGACGGGGCCGCGTAGGGGCGGCGACGGGACCGCTAGGTGCGGCGACGGGGCCATGTAGGGGGGGCGACGGGGCCGCGTAGGGAAGGGAGCGGCGACGGGGCCGCTAGGGGCGGCGACGGGGCCGCGTAGGGGTGGCGACGGGGCCGCTAGGGGCGGCGACTGGGCCGCGTAGGGGCGGCGACGGGGCCGCGTTTGGGCAGCAACGGGGCCGCGTAGGGAGGGAGGCGGCTACGGGGTTGCTAGGGTGGGGCGACTGGGCCGCTAGGGGCGGCGACGGGGCCACGTAGGGGTGGCGACGGGGCCACTAGGGGCCGCGAGGGGCTTGGAAGGGCGGCGACGGGGCCGCTAAGGGCGGCGCGAGGGGCCGTGAGAGGGGCCTCTACGAGAGCTCGAGAGAAGGGCGGCCCACAAGGCGCGCCTCGGGCAGGAGCGACTGGCGCTCCGGTCAGAAAAAGTTTCCAGTGGTGGGCCCAAGGAATCGTTCCCACTAGGGAACTTGCTCTATACCATGTGAAGAAATGAGGAATGAATGAACTAGCAAGCAGGTGGGTACAAGTAGGAAAACCTAAAAGTGTTGTACCCCATATTGTCTACCCCACTACAGCCTACACAGACTATAGCATATGAGTTTGACAATTGGCACCACCCACGACTGCCGACCCGATGGAGAACCACAAGGGCAATGTGGAGAACCGGCTAGCAGAAAACGAAACCTGCGAATTTTGTGGCACTACAGGACATCGTATCTTGGCGTGTTGGAAAATGAAGAAACGGCGTGCGGAGCTGATGGACAAGAATAGTGCGGCACCCTCGAAGCAGAAAACGGACAACGTAGCAACTTCGGAGAGGGCGAAAAAGGGAGAATATGATGGCGCGAGTTTAAAAGGTTACGACCAGCCGGCACCATGGGAAATCGCCGAGACATATGGAGTCTCCGCAAAACAAGACCTTGCACCGACTGTGAAACTCCGGCCGTACACTCCGATAAGTAAGAATATTACTTCTTGTGGGTTTGAAGCCTTTATTAAGGGAGAGTAAGAAATTAAACCGATACCGGGTAATATGGGAACCCTACTCCAGAGCGCTAATAAGGGCCGAGCGTTCCGAGGAGTTAATATTCTCTCCCATCAGCACTGTTTAAAGGCTTCCTGTTCCCCACAGACGAAGCCTACACAGGTGCAAAGGCTTAGGGGAAGGTTCCAGGCCCAAGAGAAGCTGAATCGGCCTCGGATAAATCCTTCTAACATTTCTGAGTTGAAATCTGATATTGAAGCTGCATCTTCGAGCGCAGGACCTAGGGATGACATATTCGACGTACCCTACGATCCTATAAGTGATACCATCTACGACTTCTCAGAGCAGCAGCAACCACTAGTACTCGAGGTGATCTGCAACGAGCGTCGCCTCCAGGCCCTGGTGGACAGTGGTGCGTCCCACTCGGTGTCCGACTGCGGGACGCTCGATAAAATTGGAGAGTCATAAGAGGAGAACCAGTTTACAGCAACGATGGTGGATGGTACGAAGCTTCCCATCCACGGCGAGTCAACACTGGAGTTGCAGATAGGGGCGTTGAGGTGGAAGCCGACGTTGCTGATCACGAACATCAAGGGATTAGATTTCATCTTGGGGTGTGATTTTCTGAAGCGGTTCAACCCCAAGATCGACTGGGTCAACTGGAAAACGTGCATCTACAACAACGGGAAACGAGTGGAGCTGCAAAGCTCCACGGATATAGGGAATGTTCCTAAGAATGTGAAGGAGTTGCAGTAGTTCCTAGGCTTCGCTAATTACTACAACAGGTTCGTGCCACAGTACGCTAAGAGAGCAGCACCACTGATCGACCTACCGAAAAAGGATATGCCCTACAAATGGGATACTCCTCAACAGCAAGCCATGGAGCAGCTACACACAGCACTGACTACAGCGCCAGTACTCATCCTACCGGATCTAGACACAGACTACGTGGTGGAAGCAGACACGAGTGACCAAGCAGTCGGAGCTGTACTGATGCAGCATCACGGACGCAGTTTGCAGCCCATCGCCTACCTCAGTAAGAAGCTACACGGAGCAGAACTGAATTACCCCATCCATGACAAGGAAGCCTTAACGATAGTCATAGCCTTCAAGGCGTGGAGGTGTTACCTAGAGGGAGCCAAGACTACAGTTTACACTGACCACTCCAGCCTTAAATACCTGAAGTAGCAGCCGACGCTTTCACGACGACAGGTGCGGTGGTTGGACTTCTTGGGGACCCACTTCCACTACAACATCGTCTACAAGCCTGGGCTACACAACAAAGCAGACGTGTTGAGCCACCGTGGACATATAGCAGGCATTCAGCTCAATAGTATGAATCCTCTGCTCAAGGGTCAATTCCAACATGGCTACTTTGTGGATGCAGAGATTACTACGGCAGAGAAACGGAAGTTGTAACAGTGGGAGAAGGACTTAGCTGTAAGAAAGGAATTAGGAAAGATTTGGGTACGGAACTATGCCTCGCTCGGACAGATTCTGCTGGAGGAGTTTCACGACGTATAGTACGCGGGACATTTCGGGAGCAACAAGACGTTAGCAGGGACAACGCAGTATAACTACTAACCCGGGATGGCAGCAGACGTGCAGCAGTTCGTCGCCTCATGCGACACGTGCCAGCGGATGAAGAGTAGCAAGCACAGAAAAGCAGGGTTACTTCAGCCTCTACCCATACCGGAGCAGCCATGGCAGGTCGTTAGCCTCGACTTCATCACAGGACTTCCTTCAACCTCGTGAGGGCGTGACACTATACTCGTGGTGATCGACAAGTTCTCCAAAATTGGTCACTTCATCCCGACCAACACCACGGCTACAGCTGAAGCAACTGCTTGCCTCTTCTTCAACCACATCATCACCATCCACGGCATCCCCGCTACGCTCAACTCAGACAAAGACCCTAAGTTCACTAGTAAGTTCTAGAGGGAACTCATGGTATTGTTGGGGACAAAGCTTGCGATGTCTTCGGCATACCACCCCCCGACTGACGGACAGAAAGAGCAACTCAATTAAGTGGTTCAACACCTACTGCGCACAACTTGCAAAGACGATGTCAGTCACTGGGACGCACAGTTACCAACCCTAGAGTTCGCTTAGAACAATGCGTCACATGCGCCCACAGGGAAAACTCCTTTCTTCCTGTGCTACGGACGGGAACCACTGCAGCCAACCACACCGGCACACGTCCAAGCCGCACATGACTTCAACACAACCATGCAGCAGCTACGGGAGAAGACTCAGCGACGTCTCACCACGATGCAGACCTCCCTGAAGCAGTATACCGATCGCCAGTGACGTGACCATTCAGTAGTAGTTGGAGATCAGGTGCTTCTTGACACGCGCAACTTGAACCTGTCGCACCTAACTTCCAAGCTACGGCCTCGCTTCTGTGGTCCTTTTCTCGTTGAGGCAGAGATGACACCAGTAACATTCTGCTTGCGCTTACCTACAACGTGGAAGCTTCACAACGCTTTCCATGTTCAGCTACTAAAGCCCTACAAGGATCCCAACCAACAGTTCCAGGGACGGCAGCTACCGCCACCACCACCTGTTCTTGTACAGGATGAACCAGAGTGCGAGGTGGAAATAGTTCTCGCTCATCGACGCAGACATGGTAACAAGCTCGAGTTCCTAGTACACAGGAAGGGATATGACCCATCGGAGGACAGTTGGGTTGCAGAAGCTTTTATGGGCAACGCACGCCGTGCTCTCAAGGACTATCTTGTCAAGCAGGGTGTTTCTCACGCCACCCAGCTTTGAGGGGGGGACGTGTGAGAGTACGACGGCTTATGCTGGCTTTGCTTGCTTGCCCGGACTTTATTAAGTTATTACTAGCTTAGCTTTTTTTTTTTTTCTTGCATGCTTTTGCTTGATTTCCTAGGTTCGTTGCCTTTACTTTAGTTATTATAATTGTGGGCACCGAACTAGGTTGAGTGCACCGAATTCTAGGCTTTTTGGTTGCCACCGAATTGCCTTCGACCGAATCCGGGAAGGACCCGTCCGGGTTACTGCCTTTGTGACGAGCCTATATATAGCCTCGCCTTGTACCCAGGTGATTCATTCAATAGATTCATCTTTCCTGAACCAGATCCTCACAAAAACGTTGTGGTATGGTGTTGGATTGGGCTCCAAACTTGCACGGACATTCAACAAGGTGCTTAGAAGGAGTGGTATGAAGCACAAGCCCAACGCACTAGTGGTGATGCATTGTCGACAACTTTGTTTAGACACGGGGATGTTGCAGCGTTCAGACCTATGTGTTGCACGACATGGTGAATCAAGGGATCAAGGGATTGGTTGCATCTGACGTTGAAACCGTTGTGGTATTGTATTGGATTGGGCTCCATTCTTGCACAGATATTCCACAAGGTGCTTAGAAGGAGTGGTATGAAGCACATTTCCAACACACAAGCGGTGATGCATTATCGATAGCCTTGTTCAAACAGGGCGACGATGCCGGAATGAAGGGATTGGTTTGCATCCGACGTTGAAACCGTTGTGGTATTGTATTGGATTGGGCTCCATTCTTGCATCTTCATTCAGCACGGTGCGTTTAGGTCCACTAAACTGCGTGAGAAGTGACGATAAACATATTTGTACATGCAACAATCATACATTAGGGCAGGGAGTTCTTGCGTGCTTCTCGTATGTTTCGAGACCACAGTGGAGAACTTGGAGGGTTTTTAAACGTTACCGTTGTCAAGTAGGGGTTGTCCGTGGCCAGGCCTTAAAGTATGATTGTTTAATAATGATCAATGACTTGACTCTCTATTTAAAATGTAACTGTACATTGTCATTACCTCGTTTGGATTAAGGCTCTAGAGGTGCCTACGTGATTGCGATTTCCCCCCTTAGCGATTCTCGAAAGAATCACAACACCAAACCTATCTCTTCCCACTATTCCTCATCCCCCTCGACTCTCACGCACGGTTCAAAAACCAAAATTTTTGAATCAAGAGGCATGTACTTCTCACCGTGCTCGCAACGAACTCACACGACCAACTCCATCTGAAGAAATGAGGAATGAATGAACTAGCAAGCAGGTGGGTACAAGTAGGAAAACCTAGAAGTGTTGTACCCCATATTGTCTACCCCACTACAGCCTACACAGACTATAGCATATCAGTTTGACACACCCCCATGGGCAAAGTGGGGGAGAACAAGAGGTCACAAGACCAGTCAAGCAAAGCAAAGCAAGCTGAGGGTGGATCACAACGTCACCGCACAATCCGAGCACAAGAGCAAGGCCAAAAGGCCAATTCACATGCAAGATCATATATAAAGGTAAACAAGCAAGTGCAGGTATAGAAAGATCACGATACAAGCAAGGTCAAGAAGTGAGCAGGTGAGGCCAAGTAGGCACAAGACCTAGCATTGTACAGATTCGCCGATGATCACCAAGCGGAAGTGCCTTGGTAAAGATATCAGCAGTGCTGGCCTCAGAGGCCACGTAAGCAAGGCGCAGCTGACCATGCTGCTGCAGCTCACGAGCAAGGAAGTAGCGAAGAGCAATGTGCTTCGTTCTGTGCTCCAGTCTGTGCTCCCGACACAAGGCCAGCATGGCCTTGTTGTCTACGTACAGAACTGGAGGAGAACGAGGCCCCTCTCCTAGGTCAGTCAGCAGATAGGTGAGCCAACGTAACTCCTGTGCAGCCATGGCCCCCGCGTAGATCTCGGCCTCACAGCTGGAGCCGAGAACAGAAGACGAGCGGGTAGACCGCCACGAAACAGAGCCGGAACCAAGGCTGAAGGTGTAACCCTGTGACGACCGCTGCAGAGCCTTGTCGTCAACCCAAGAAGCGTCTGCGTGACCTGTGAGGACCACTCAACGTCGCCCTCCAAGAACTAGCCCCATGCCCAACGTACTCCACAAGTAGCGCAACACCCTCTTTGCTGCAGCCATGTGCTCTGGTCGGTGTCTCGTAGGAGCAACATAGCGTGCCAAGATGCTAAGAGGGTATGCAAGGTCAGGTCGTGTGCAGGTCATCAGGTACATGAGGCAGCCAACAAGCTCTGGGTACGGGCCACTCGACTCTACGGACTCATCCGAAGGCAGAGCTGAGAGCGAGTGGCGAGTAGACAGAGGAGTGGCCCGAGGCGAGGAGTACATGAAATCGAAGCGTTGAAGGACCTGCTGCACCATGTGTGACTGAGTCAGGGTAATGGTGCGCTGTGCTCTGTCCCGGGTGATCTGCAAGCCAAGGTAGCTGCGCAGTTCACCCACGTCTGTGCACGTGTGTCTCTTCTGCAGCTCGGACTTCACGTGGGCGAGTCTAGCAGTGTCAGCAGTAGCAAAGACCAAGTCGTCGACGTACACGAGGATGTAGAACAGCGGCAGAGAGGTGTCGGTGCGTAGAAACAGCGACGGGTCGGCAGTAGAAGAAGCAAACCCAAGAGCCGCAAGTGTAGTCCTCAGTGTGTCGTGCCACTCACGGGGTGCCAGGCAAAGAGCGTAGACTGGCCGCCGGAGGCTCCACTGGGTACCAGGAGGAAACGACCCAGTGAAGCGAGGAGGGCGGCGCAACCAGATCTCCTCGTGCAGGCTGCCCTGCACAAAAGCAGTGCTGAAGTCAGGAGAGTGAAGCTCGTAGTCGCGCTGAGCGGCTACGTGCAGCAGCACCCGAAGAGTGGTCATCTTCCGGGTGGGAGAGAAGATCTCAAAGTAGTCAACTCCCCGCCGCTGACTAAAGCCTCGAGCCACGTAACGCGCCTTGAAAACAGGCGGAGAACCCGGCGACCGCTTCACCCTAAAAATCCACATGCCACTGATGATGTTCGCCTAAGATGGGGGAACCTCGCCAACGTAGGTGCCTATGGACTTCCAGGAAGCCATCTTTGCGTCCATGGCTGACTGCCACTGAGAGGAGTAGGGACCCTCGATCGCCTCAACGTACGATCGAGGAATTGGGATGTCTGGTGCATCCAGGTCTCCCTCAGGAGCAATCAGCGTGGACACGAGATGAAGCAAAGCAGCAGAAAAATACTGGAACTCCTCCTTCCTGTCCTCAAGGACATCCGTGCTAAGAGCACACTCACCCCCGACGGACGGAGGAGAGACAAACGCAGACTCAGCAACGAGACTAGCAGCGTAGTCTAGACGACAGCGAGCAGCAAAGTCGACAAGCTCAGCAACTAGGGCAGACGCAGCAGTGGACTCAAAGGAAGGGCCAGTGACAGTAGTAGCCGGGAGACGCGTGAAAGTAGGACTGGCAGCACGGAGAGCGTCAGACTCCGGGTCAGCAAGGACAGGAAGAGAGGACTCGGGAGGAGACGGCAACGGGACACGCAGAGGAGTAGTGGACGGACGCAGTTCCATCTGGTGTGTGGCTGGGACTACAGGAGGACGCGGACGCGGAGCACGACGACTAGTGCGAGTAGCACGAATAGGCGACGCAAGACGAGACGCAGGCTCACGACACTGAGCAAGACTTCCAGTAGGACCAGTGTAGGGAGAAGGTGCACGCAGGGGGGAGGCGGGCTGTAACTGTGACTGCGACTGGACAGGCGGTGGACACTCTAAGGGAGGAGCAGGACCAGTAGAGGGCAGGAGACCAAGAATCTGCTCAAGTAGCGGAACGAAGTACGGTCGCGGCCGTGTAGTGCCTCCAGAACCAGCAGGGACAGCACCAGTACCCCTAGCGGCAGCACCAGTGTCAGCAGCACCGCCTGCGCCAACAGCGCCAACTCCAGTAGGAACGCACCAGTGCCGGCAGAACCACCAGCACCAGCAGTACCACCAGCGCCGACACCCCCAGCAGCTCCAGCTCCAGTTACTCCAAATGCTCCTACAGCACCAACTCCAGTAGGAACGGCAACTCCAGTACCGCCAGCAGCTCCAGCAGTACCTCCAGCAGCACACCCAGCCCCAGCAGCTCCAATACCGCCAGTACGAGCACCTCCGAGACCAGCAGCAACAGTAGTACCTCCATCTCTAGCAGAATGGCTCCAGCGCTAGGCAAACCACTCGCGCAGCTCCTACGGAGAGAGCAGCTCCGGCCTCGACGAAGCACCGCGAGAGGTCACAAGAGCAGACCCAGCACTCCCAGGCTCCGCACCCCTAGGCTCAGAACCCCTAGGCTTAGCACCCCCAGACTCAGCACCCCCAGGCTCAGCACCCCCACACTCAGCACCCCCAGGCTCCGCACCCCCGGACTCAGCACCCCCAGGCTCCGCACCCCCAGACCCGGCACCCGCAAGCACAGCACCTCGAGCAGCACCAGAGTCAACAGCTACCTCGACAGGCTCAACTGCGTCTACCTGGGACACACCTGGCGGGGCAGGATTCTGAGGGGGGAGGGGGTCTACCGGGGGTGGACGTGGCGCAAGGAAGAGTGGCGGCGGGGGGAGAGGCGCAGTGCGGTAGGGGAAGAGACGGTAGTAAGGCACCGACTCGTCAAAGGTGACGTCCTGGGAGGACAGAACACGGCGCGAGGTGGGGTGGTAAAACTGCCACCCAGGCGCGTCTGGGGGGAAGCAAAGGAAGACGCGGGGAACAGCACGGGGGGACAGCTTGTCTGCAGACAAGTCGCGGACAAACGCCCGAGATTCCCAGACCCGAAACGCAGACGCATCGCCAACCTTCCCTGTCCACCGAAGGTGGGGGAGGTCTCAGGCAAGGAGACCCGGGGTTGAAGGTTGAGCTGATGCGCTGCGTACGGAACCGCATACGGCCACATAAAATGGGGGGCAGCCGTATGCATCATGGACGTACGAGCGACGTCCATGACCATGCCAATGCGGCGCTCAGTAATCCCATTTTGCTGTGGAGAGGCCGGAAGCATGTAGGTCTAGTGGATGCCCTGTGCACGACAGAAGGCTCCTAGACGGGCAGAAGAAAACTCCCTGCTTCTGTCCGAGTGCAGACGCAAAACAGGAAAGTCCGAGCCGAAACTCTCTCTGAGCTGGAGACGAGCTGCGCGGATCCAGTCGATCAACACCTCAGTGACGTCACCCTTGCTGCACAAGGGGAAGACTGTGGTGTAACGCGAGTAGTCGTCAACCACCAACAGGAAGTAACGCTCGTGCCCTTGTCCACAGACGCGGGCGGGGCCCCACACGACCATGTGAAGAGTCTGCAGCGGAGCCTCTGTCGGAGGAAACTCGGAGGAGTGAGGGGCGGCGCGCTGTCGCCCCTCGACGCAGGGGACGCAGGTAGGGGCAGGCCCCGGACGTAGGGGAGGGAGGGACCGGGAAAGACGAGAGACAAGGACACGGGAGGCAATGCCTCGGAGACGAGGAAGGGAGGGGTGACCAAGGCGGTGGTGCCAAAGGAGAGTCTGGTGGGATAGCAGACGACACGAGCAGGGAGTAGACTCAGGACCAGACCTAGACGCCGCAGCAAACACCTGACTCGACGCAGCTACTTGACCAGACTCAGCAACCGGAGGAGACTTAGTAGTCAGTGTGTACACGCTCGACCCCGGCCGACGGGTGAATGTGGCCAAGTGTCGGCCTGTCCGAGCACACGTGCAGTGGGTCACCCGCTGACTCGCAGGAGTGAACTGGTCAATCCCCCTATCCTGTAGATCAGCTCCACTCACCAAGTTCGTAGAGAACGAGGGGAAGTAGAGACCTGACAGGGTGCCAGAGGGGGCTGCCGGGCACGGTAAGACAGTGGAGAAGCTAGCAAGGACAAGACCCCCAGAGGGGTCCGCCAGGGAGACCGCAACCGGCCGACTAAGCGGCGTAAGCGTGGTGCGGTCTCGAAAGGAGCGGGAAGCACCCGAGTCAAGGGTGAAGGTGTGTAAGGCCTGAGCCGACATGGTACCTGAGAGAGCAGACTCACCAGCACCTGGGGCAGCAGACGCACTAGCACCTAGAGCAGCAGCCTCACCGGCACCTAGAGTAGCAGACTGGATACCAGGGTCAGGCGGCACACACAGGTGACAGACTCCCTCGGCACTAGTAGACAATGCATACATTGCAGTGAGAATAGCATCATAGTCAAGAGAGAAATATCTACCCTCTGCCTAAGCAGCTCCACGCAGTCGGGGAGCTCAGCGTCGTCACCAAACTCTGTACGCCAAGTGTCGCTCAGACGGGGAAGCAGCAGGACTCTGTGTGACCACGCGTCCCGCAAGTTTGACCAGTCCGGACACTAGTGCTAATAACGTACGGGCAGCGAGCAGTACTCAGCGACCCTCCACTCTGAGCGTACCACTCACGAAGCTGGTGGGGTGAAGGAGTCTCGCGCGGACAACGTTGCTGTTGCATCGGGCCACTAGAAGAATCTCCCGAACTACCCACTCCAGGACGACTCCCACTACTGCCACCCCGACAACCCCAACTGGTGTACCACTCACGAAGCTGTTGGGGGGTGAGGGACTCACGTGGGCGACGCTGGAGCTGCATCCTGCCACTACAAGCAACTGCGGAACTACTCACTCTAGGACGACTCCCACTACAGCCACCTCGACAACCCCAACTAGCGTACCACTCACGAAGCTGTTGGGGGGTGAGGGACTCACGCGGGCGACGCTGGAGCTGCATCTCGCCGCGCCAGAAGCAGCAAAAGCAGTAGAAAGAGCAGCAGTAGTAAAAGCAGCAGTAACAGCAGTACGGGCAGGGCAGTGTTCACCAGTGGCGAGAAGGGCAGGCGTAAGACGGCGGCAACAGATAAGCCGCTACCACTGTAGAGCGAGAGCTCCACGGCAGCTGCAGAGGTGGCTGCTCCAGGGGCGGCTACTGCAGTTGCGGCTGCTCCAGGGGCGGCTGCTGTAGTGGTGGCTGCTCTAGGGGCGGCTGCTGCAGTGGTGGCTGCTCGAGGGGCAGCTCCTGCAGTGGCGGTTGCTCCAAGGGCGGCTGCAGCAGTGGCGGCTGCTCCAGGGGCAGCTGCTGCAGTGGCGGCTGCTCCAAGGGCGGCTGCTTTAGGGGCGGCTGGTGCAGTAGCGGCTGCTCTAGGGGCGGCTGCTGCAATGGCGGCTGCTCCAGGGGCGGCTGCTCCAGGGGCGGCTGCTACAGTGGTGGTTGCTCCAGGGGCGGCTGCTGGAGTGGTGGGTGCTCCAGGGGCGGCTCGGGTGCTGGGTGACTCGGCGGCTCAGGTGCTGGGTGGCTCGGCGGCTCGGCTGCCCGCTAGGGGCAGCGACGCGGCTGGGTAGGGGCGGTGAGGGGGCCGCTCGGGGCGGTGACGGGGCCGCGTAGGGAGGGGAGCGGCGACGGGGCCGGTAGGGGCGGCGATGGGGCCGCATAGGGGCGGCTACGAGGCCGCGTAGGGGCGGCGACGGGGCCGTGTAGGGAGGGGAGTGGCGACGAGGCCGCGTAGGGGCGGCAACGAGGCCGCGTAGGGACGGCAACAAGGCCGCGTAGGGAGGTCAGCGGCGACGGGGCCGCTAGGGGCGGCGACGGGGCCGCTAGGGGCGGCAACGGGGCCGCGTAGGGGCGGGGACGGGGCCGCGTAGGGGCGGCGATGGGGTCGCGTAGGGAGGGGAGTGGCTACGGGGCCGCTAGGGGCGGCGACGGATCCGCGTAGGGGCGGCGACGAGGCCGCGTAGGGGCGGCAACGGGGCCGTGTAGGGAGGTCAGCGGCGACGGAGCCGCTAGGGGCGGCGACAGGGCCGCGTAGGGGCGGCTACGGGGCTGCGTAGGGAGGGGAGCGGCTACGGGGCTGCTAGGGGGGGCGACGGGGCCGCTAGGGGCCGCGACGGGGCCGTGTAGGGGCGGCAACGGGGCCGCGTAGGGAGGGAGGCGGCAACGGGGCCGCTAGGGGCGGCGACAGGGCCGCTAGGGGCGGCGACGGGGCCGCGTAGGGGCGGCAATGGGGCCGCTAGGGGCCGCGAGGTGCCTGGAAGGGCGGCTACGAGGCCGCTAGGGGCGGCGATGGGGCCGCTGAGGGTGGCGCGAATGGCCGTGAGAGGGGCCTCTAAGAGAGGTCGACAGAAGGGCAGCCCACAAGGCGCGCCTCGGGCAGGAGCGTCTGTCGCTCCGGTCAGAAAAAAAGTTTCAGTGGTGGGCCCAAGGAAGCGTTCCCACTAGGGAACCTGGTGTATACCATGTGAAGAAATGAGGAATGAATGAACTAGCAAGCAGGTGAGTACAAGTAGGAAAACCTAGAAGTGTTGTACCCCATATTGTCTACCCCACTACAGCCTACACAGACTATAGCGTATGAGTTTGACACTCCACTGCATATGCCTCTGCTCACGACGTGGTCGCTCTTAACGGGGGTGACACGCCTTATAGTAAAGGAGGATGGTTTGCTGTGGGCGGTTAGTGTCGTGCCGTGTCACTGGCGCGTTGCTCGACCATCGTTAGCCAGTCCCTACCTTTAGCGCCACGATCAAGTGCCAGTTGTGCAGTGATACAAGCCGCCATGGACCGTTCGCGCTTTGGCGATGACTGTCTTGCAGTCACAGCCTTCTTTGACGGTATACTTAATGCGCTCACAAGCTTCAAACAGGCTAGTTGCTTCATAGGCCGATTCTCGACTCTTAGATGGATCTATAACACATGGGCTCTTTGCTGCGAAATCTGCAATAGATGGCTCTCCAACGCCCAAGTTTATGGCGGTCATAAGTCACCGCGGACCCCTTGTCAAAGGCTTTCCGCGATCTGCACCGTTTGCCGGTCTACACACTCTGCTATTCGTCCACGACATACTGTCGGACGCTCCAGATGCTCCCGCTACACCTACAGCGTCTAACGCATCTAACTCCGTCAGTGCAAGCGGTCCTTTTCGCGTGCCTGAAGCTTACATTGACGAAACTCCCTCGGCTGTGAACGAGGGAGCTCCTCAAGATGAACATCAACCACCACCAGGAACACCTGCAGCTGTCACGAGTGTGTTGAGCATACTAGAACGAGTTTGGCTTAGGAGCCATAGTTGTTTAGGAGTGAGTTCGAGTTTTAGGGTGTAAGTGAAATGTCGAGAGAATTGTGGAAGGAGAATGTTGAAACTAGAAAGGAGGGGGATACAAGTAGTAAGCCCTAAAAGGGTTATACTCACTTTTGAGTACCCCACTACAGACTAGACATGCATTATAATCTAACACACCCCCATAGTCAAAGTGGGGTATAATCAGTACAGCATGCAGACATAGAGCAAGAGTTCACAATAGTTAAGTAAGGCTAGAGCTAATCACAAAGGGCAAGTGAGGAGGAGGAGAGACTGTGGGGGGAGAGAAAGATGGGAGGCGACTGCTGACTCTGCAGACACACAGACGAGCTGCTGGCTCAGTGGCTACCGAAGCAAAGGCCCGGACTACACGAGTAACTGGCTCCGCGGCTAAAAGTAGCGGTAGACGAGCAACTGACCCACAGGCGACTGGCGACTACCGGAGATTGTAGCCTCCGGACTGCTGGTGCTGCTGACGACAAGACTGGTGCCTCCACTCAACCTCCCCCAGCTGCCCAACGCCCCTCTCACACACCCCCTGCTCAAACCCTAGCCCTACACCCTCAGCACCCCCTTAAACCCTAAACCCCAAACTCCCACACATCCACCCCCCTCAGCGATAGCTGCAGCAGTGGGAGACGAAGGAGGAGGAGGAGGAGATGGCACGCACAACCAACACCCCCACAACCATCACCCTCACACCCACCCTCCCACGGCTGCACCGGGTCCAGGAGCGGCTGCTGCAGGGGCCAAGGGCGGCTGCTGCATGGGCTGCTGCTGCTGGGGCGGCTGCTCCAGGGGCTGCTGCTATTGGGGCGGCTGCTCCAGGGGCTGCTGCCACTGGGGCGGCTGCTCCAGGGGCTGTTCCTGCTGGGGCGGCTGCTCCAGGGGCTACTGTTGCTGGGGCGGCTGCTCCAGGGGCTGCTGCTGCTGGGGCGGCTGCTCTAGGGGCTGCTGCCGGGGCGGCTGCTGCTGCTGGGGCGGCTGCTCCAGGGGCTGCTGCTGCTGGGGCGGCTGCTCCAGGGGCTACTGCTGCTGGGGCGGCTGCTCCAGGGGCTGCTACTGCTGGGGCGGCTGCTCCAGGGGCTGCGGCTGCTGGGGCGGCTGCTCCAGGGGCTGCTGCCGCTGGGGCGGCTGCTCCAGGGGCTGCTGCTGCTAGGGCGGCTGCTCCAGGGGCTGCTGCTGCTGGGGCGGCTGCTCCAGAGGCTGCTGCTGCAGCGGAAATTAGGAGGGAGGTGAGGGGAAGGGCGCGGCCCACAGAGTGCCCTGACGAGCGACGTGCTAGGGAGCTGCGCAGGCCCCCGAAAGTGCCTCGACGGGCGATGGGAGGGGACCGCGTGCAGGCCCCTAAGACGCCGCGACGAGGCAATGGGAGGGGCCGGCTCGCAGGCCCCGAAAGTGCCGTGACGAGGCAACAGGAGGGGCCTGCGTGAGGGCCCCCAGAACGCCGCGACGAGGCGACGGTCAAGGCCAGTGCGCGGGCCCCCAGGACGCCGCGACGAGGTAGGAACCCGCCGCGCGCCTCGAGGCGCACGGCGGGCAGAAAACCGCCACGCGTTCCGAGCGCATGGCGGGAAGAAAAATAGGATGTCGCGCGCCACGGGGCGCGCGACACATAGTAGGGCAGCGGAAGCAAGTGGGCCCACAGGCCAGGAGCTTTAAGCTCTGATAGCATGTTGAGCATAATAGAACGAGTTTGGCTTAGGAGCAATAGTAGTTTAGGAGTGAGTTCGAGTTTTAGGGTGTAAATGAAATGTCGAGAGAATTGTGGAAGGAGAATTTTGAAACTAGAAAGGAGGGGGATGCAAGTAGTAAGCCCTAAAAGGGTTATACTCACTTTTGAGTACCCCACTACAGACTAGACATGCATTATAATATGACAGAGTGACTAGGGATGATCACGAGGCGAATACGAACATGCCCGCGTTCGCCTTGGCTCGAACAAGGTTGTTCGGCGAACCGAACTTCGCCCGAAGGGGTGTTCGAAGTTCGCCTTCAGAGGCGAACATTTCGAACACTAAGGCGAACATGCACATGTTCGAGTTCGCCCTTGAGGGCTTTGCAAAATAAAACACATAAACTACAACACTGTAAAGGGTTCCAACTAGAAGGGTATCTGCTTTGGTATTGATTTGACTTACCCTTGACGTGTTTATAACAACTTAAAAGAGCATAAATAAAGTGTGCAAGAGAATATGTTCACAGTCAAAGGAATGAACATGGGAGGGTCACAAAGGGTTCCCTCCATACCCCCCTAACAAAATGTATAGCCCAGTCCCAGCCCCGCCTCCAACGCCACCATCCTCGCTACCTCCGGCTGCTGCATCCGCCCCTCTCCCCTCCGCCGCGTCCTCAAACACCTGCTCCGCTGCCTCCCCCTCCACCTCCTCCTCCGCCTCCTCCTCCTCCTCCTCCTCCTCCTCCTCCTCCTCCTCCTCCTCCTCCTCCTTCTCCTCCTCCTCCTCCTCATCCTCCTCCTCCTCCTCTTCCTCCGCAACTCCGCCCTCAATAGCAATTTACAGAGTTGCGACCCCTTTCGTGCGGCGGCCCTCACCGATTCTCTGGCCAGGGTGCAATCCATACCATTATCTCAGAATCATGCAGGATCGCGCCCTCTTGGAGTTCAGCCGGTGACGCTTCCATGAAATGAGGTTGGGGCCCAAGGAGAACACGCGCTCGCTTGCCGCAGACGTGGCCGGGATCGCGAGATGATCCCTTGCCATCCTCTTCAGCGTCTCCATGTTCGTGGAGGTGCGCCAGTACTCTAACGCTGACACGTCGTACCGCACCCTCTCAGACAAGTACCTGCTGACCTCATCATCATGCAAAAGACCACTTCCCCCCCGCTGCTTGGCTCGCAGACAGACGCGCCGCAAGGCGTTGGCGACTAGGGAGGTAAAGGTCATCGTCGTCCTCCCCCCCCCACCTCTCCCTCATCCTCCTCTACAACCGTGGGAAGTGCCGTGGGCCTAGGAACGAGCTACCTCACCGCTGCCTGGTACTCGGCCACCCGATCTCGTACCAGCGCGATCACCACGCTTGACGGTGGGCGCGGCCTATCCCTATGCTCCGTCTCTGAATGCTGTGTCTCCCAGCGGGGGTCGTCGAACCACGCCGCCTTCATGGAAGGATTCAGGAAGGTGGCGATCCAGCCCTCGTTGCTGCTGATCTACGCGTACTTCTTCAGGATTTTCAGCACCTTTTCGACTAAAGGCTTCAGCAGCGCCGAGGGCCCCTTTGCCAGTTTGGCCTCTATGGCGTCGATGAGGCCGTTGTAGTACGGCACCACCATCAACAGTGTCGGGTACGCCGTCCCCTCGGCTCCCTTGGAGACCTTGTTGAAGGGGCTGAGAAAATTCTTCAGCTCCCTCAACATCCCCCACTGCTCATCTCACAGGCGCATCTTCTCCACTTTCTCCTTGTCCGCCTTCAACAGGCCATGTCAGTCAAGGTTTGGGTTTTGTGGGTCATATGAGTGTGATGGTTTTTGGGGATAGGTATCGTGTGAGGGTACGACGGCTGTCAGAACGTTATATAGCTTATGCTGTTGTGTAGGCTATAGTGGGGTATCCCATAGGGGGTACAACCCAATTAGGGTTTCCTATATGTACTCACTTCATTCATAGTTCATTCATTCTTGTTCTATTCTTCTCATGGTATCGAGCAGGTTCCCCTGTGGGAACTGCGCCTAGGGCCCACCACTCGATTTTTTTTTCTTGCCCGAAGCGCACTCATCCCGAGTCGCGCCTCGGGCCATTCTCTTACCGAGCCGCCCTAGCGGCCGACCCTACGATCGCGGCCCCGCCGCCCCTTGATCGCGGCCCCGTCGCCCTTACCTCGCGGCCCCGCCGCCCTTACATCGCGGCCCCGCCGCCCCTGCTCTCGCGGCCCCGCCGCCCTTTGATCACGGCCCCGCCGCCCCTGCTCTCGCGGCCCCGCCGCCCTTACCTCGCGGCCCCGTCGCCCTGCTGTCGAGAACGGCTTATGCCAGCTATGCTTGCTTGCCTTAACTTTAGTATGCTATTTCTAGCATAGGATAATTATATGCATGCATGAATTTCTTGATTTCCTAGGCTAGGTGCTTTCCTATATTTTATTATAGTTATAGCACCGAGCTAGGTTGCGTGCACCGATTTCTGGGCTTTTCGGTTGCCACCAAATCGCCTTCTACCGAATTCGGAAAGGATGTGTTCGGGACGCTTCCCAACCCTCGGAACCTTCGCGTAACACCTGGTTACGAGTCCTTGTGTCGAGCCTATATAGCCTCATGTTGTACCCAGGTGATCATTCAATTCAATTCAAACGCTCTTTTCTGAGCTCGATCCTAGATCCTCACACTTGGTAATCAGAGCCTGTTTGCAAGCGAAGTTTTTCGACCGCTTAAACCTAGCTTTTAAAACCGTGGGGGCGACGACGGAAAGCGCCGATTTCGGGTATGTAAACCAGTTCCGCGTTATTTTCTAACATCCCTCTCGAACCGGTTTTCGATCACTCCTCAGGTCCAGTGGCGAAAAAGTTGGAATTTCGACCGTCAGATCGATTCGAATCTCAACGGCCCTGAGAATTTCGCCCAAAAAAGTTGGAATTTGGAGCGCCAGATTGAATTTCTTCTCAACGGCTGAGATCGGACGCAAATTTCAACTAAGGGAGAAGTACGCAACCTACAGAATTAGCGCCCGTTATTTCTACAGTTGATTCGACTCACAGTAACATGACCAGCGCCTAGAATTCAATTATTTTCGTCGCACATCTTCCTATAAATCGCCAAATGGAGGAAAATGGTGATAATTCTGTACGAAAAAATTACGGAGTTACACACCGGCTTGGACCAGACACGAGCGGCACTCCAGCAAATAGAGGAGCTTCTCGCGAATCAGTCGGCAGCCGCCATAGCAGCAGCAAACGCAGCAGCGACGGCAGCATCAGCAGCAGCGACACCGACACTTCACCCAGCAACAGCGGTAGTGGCTATGGTGAATCTTAAGGCGGCACTTCCAAGGGAACCGGAGATGTTCGATCCGAATGCTAGAGACACCGATGCCCGTCGATTCATTGCGACCCTCAAAATTTACTTCGAGGCCATTGGCTGTACGACCCCGACACATCATGCAATGTGGATTCGGCTCGCAGCGACACCGTTATGAGGCACGGCGCTTGAGTGGACTTACAATAACAACAAGGTCTGAGGCGAGGGGTCATGGACGCAGTTTTGGGAAGCTTTAATTCAACGTTTCGAACCAATCAACTCCAGCTACATGGCGCGGCAGCAGATTCATCGGCATAAACAGTTTGGCAGTGTAACATAGTACTCGCAGTAGATGGAGAGCCTCTTCAACTGAATAACGGACCTGACCGAAGGGGAAAAAATCCAAGCGTATACTGAGGGGCTAAAAATGGAAGTTCGCCGACAGGTGATTGCCACGAACTACAACTACTACCGCGACATGGTGTGTGCAGCAGAGAGATTCGATGCGCTGACACGAGGTCAACCTGAGATACGACGCCACGTGCCAAACCGATCATTTGGCATGAAGCAATCGGCACCACCCACGACTGCCGACCCGATGGATATCGACAAGATCGACGCGAAGCAGCGGCCGACAAAATATGAGAAGTGCGAATTTTGCGGCGCAGCAGGACATCGACTTTTGGCGTGTTGGAAAATGAAGAAGGCACAAGCAAAGCTACATGGCAACAACGGTGCGACATCCACGATGGCGAAAAAAGGAGGACACCATGGCGCGAATTTAAAACACCACGACCGGCCGGCAACAGAGAAAATTGCTGAGACAAATGGAGGCTCCACGAAACAAGACTCTGCACTGACAGGAAAACTCCAGCCGAACACCCCCGAGAGTAAGAATATTCCTTGTCGAGGTTTTCAAGCCTTTAAAAAATTCAGGGGAGATTTCAAGGCCAAGAAAAAGCCTTCAGACATTATTCAGGTACCTAAGGGGTTGGGCAAACCACTCCGGAGGGTTGAAAAGGGTCGTGCGTTCCAAGGAGTTGATATTCTCTCCACGCAGCTCAGTGTTAAGGCTCCCAATAGCCCACTAGTGAAGCCGACACAACTGCAAAGGATTAGGGGAAGGCCCGAGGCCCAAACGAAGCTGAATCGGTCTCGGATAAATCCTTCTAACCCAGCTCAGTTGAACTGATATGGAGTCAGCAGCTTCGAGCGCAGAACCGAGGGATGATCTATTCGACATACCTTACGATTCTATAAGCGAGACCATCTACGGTTACCCGGAGCAGCAACAACCACTACTACTCGAGGTGATCTGCAACGGGCGATACCTCCAGGCACTGGTGGACAGCGGTGCGTCTCACTCAGTGTGCGACCATGGGACGTTGGACAAAATTGGAGAATTCAGAGGAGACCAAGTTCATGGCAACGATGGTGGATGGTACGTGACTTCCCATCCACGGCGAAGCATCACTGCAGCTGCACATAGGGGCCCTGAAGTGGAAGCCGACGTTGCCGATCACGAACATCAAGGGATCACATTTCATCTTGGGGCGAGATTTCTTGAAGCAGTTCAACCCTGAGATCGATGGGGTCAAGAGGAAGGTGTGCATCTACAACAGCGAGAAGCGGATAGCACTATGTGACGAGAAATGAGAATGAATGCATTGAGCAGAGAGGAGAGTACAAGTAGGAAACCCTAAAGTGTTGTACCCCATATTGTCTACCCCACTACAGTCTACACAGACTATAGCATATATGCTGACACACCCCCATAGGCAAACTGGGGGAGAAGAAGGAGTCAAAAGACCAGTCAAGCGAAACAAAGCAAGCTCATGGTGGATCGCTATGTCACCACACAGTCCGAGCACAAGAGCAAGGCCACAAGGCCTGTTCACATGCAAGATCATATATATAAAGGTAAACAAGCAAGTGCAGGTATAGAAAGATCACGGTACAAGCAAGGTCAAGAAGTGAGCAAGTGAGGCCAAGTAGGCACAAGACCTAGCATAGTACAGAAGCGCTGATGAAAACAAGGCGGAAGGGCCTTGGTGAAGATATCAGCAGTGTTGGCCTCAGAGGCCACGTAGGTGAGGCGGAGCTGACCACACTGCTGCAGCTCACGAGCCAGGAAGTAGCGGAGAGCAATGTGCTTCGTTCTGTGCTCCCGACACAAGGCCAGCATGGCCTTGTTGTCTACGTACAGAACTGGAGGAGAACGAGGCGGCTCTCCTAGGTCAGGGAGCAGGTAGGTGAGCCAGCTCCTGTGCAGCCATGGCCCTTCCGTAGATCTCAGCCTCACAGCTCGAGCTGAGAACAGAAGACGAGCGGGTATGTTGAGATAGAGGCGAGGAATGAGTGCACTATGAAATGAAACAAGTACAAGTACCAACCCTAATTGCGTTGTACCCCCTATGGGCTACCCCACTACAGCCTAAATATATGCATCAGTAATATAATCATCTGACACACCCCCATAGGCAAAGTGGGGGAGAGCAAGGGGTCACAAGACCAGTCAAGCAAAGCAAAGCAAAGCAAAGCAAGCTCAGGGTGGATCTCAAGGATACCACACAAATTCCGAGCACAAGATCAAGGCCACAAGGCCAGTTCACATGCAGCAGAGCATATATATATAACAGCGCTAAACAAGCAAGAGCAAGGATATATATATGCAGCAGTACAAGCAAGGTCAAGAGGTAAGCAAGTGAGGCCCAGTGGGCACAAGGCCTAGCAAAGTGCAAAAGCGCTGATGGTCACGAGGCGGAAGTGCCTTGGTGAACACATCAGCAGTGTTGGCCTCAGTGGCCACGAAACGCAGGCGAGGCTGACCACGCTGCTGCAGCTCTCGAGCAAGGAAGTAGCGCAGAGCAATGTGCTTCGTCCTGTGCTCCAGTCTGTGCTCCTCACACAAGGCAATGGTTGCCTTGTTGTCGACGTAGAGCACTGGAGGAGAACGAGGCCGCTCTCCAAGGTCAGTTAGCAGGTAGGTGAGCCAGCAAAGCTCCTGGGCAGCCATGGCCGTGGCGTAGATCTCAGCCTCACAGCTGGAGCTGAGAACCGAAGAAGAGCGAGTAGAGCGCCAAGAGACAGAGCCAGAGCCAAGACTGAAGGTGTAACCCTGAGACGACCTCAAAGTAGCCTGGTCGTCAGCCCAAGAAGCGTCTGAGTGCCCGGTGAGCACAGGCCGCTCACGCCCTCCAAGCACTAGCCCCATGCCCGACGTACTGCACAAGTAGCGCAACACCCTCTTAGCTGCATCCATGTGCTCCTTCCGGTGACGGCCGGGAGCAACATAGCGTGCTAAGATGCTGAGAGGGTATGCGAGGTCAGGTCGAGTGCAAGTCATCAGGTACATGAGGCAGCCCACAAGCTCTGGATACGGACCACTCGACTCTACGGACTCATCCGAAGGCAGAGCTGAGAGCGAGTGTCCCGTAGGCAGAGGAGTGGACTGAGGCGAGGAGTACGTGAAGCCGAAGCGCTGAAGGACCTGCTGCACCATGTGTGACTGAGTCAGGGTAATGGTGCGGCGTGCTCTGTCCCGGGTGATCCGCAAGCCAAGATAGCTTGTCAGTTCACCCAGGTCTGTGCACGTGTGTCTCTTCTGCAGCTCGGACTTCACGTGGGCGAGTGCGGCAGTGTCCGCAGTGGCAAAGACCAAGTTGTCGACGTACACGAGGATGTAGAACGGTGGCAGCGAGGTGTCGGTGCGCAGAAACAGCGACGGGTCAGCAGTAGAAGGAGCAAACCCAAGAGCCGCAAGTGTAGTCCTCAGTGTGTCGTGCCACTCACGCGGCGCCTGGCGGAGACCGTAGACTGGCCGCTGGAGGCTCCACTGGGTACCAGGAGGGAACGACCCAGTGAAGCCAGGAGGGCGGCGCAGCCAGATCTCCTCGTGCAGGCGGCCCTGCAGGAAAGCAGTGCTGAAGTCAAGAGAGTGTAGCTCGTAGTCACGCTGAGCAGCGACGTGCAGTAGAACCCGAAGAGTGGTCATCTTCGGGGTCGGGGAGAAGGTCTGAAAGAAGTCAACTCCCTGTCGCTGACTGAAGCCACGAGCCACGTAGCGCGCCTTGAAGACAGGCGGAGAACCCGGCGGCCACTTCACCCTGAAGATCCACATGCCACTGACGATGTTCGCCCCAGGAGGGGGGACAGCGTCAACGTAGGTGCCTGTGGACTTCCAGGAAGCCATCTCTGCGTCCATGGCTGACTGCCACTGAGAGGAGTAGGGACCGGCCATCGCCTCTGCGTAAGAGTGTGGGGTCGGGATGTCTAGAGCATCCGGGTCTCCCTCAGGGGCAACAAGCATGGACACGAGATGGGGCAAAGCGGCGGCAAAGCACTGGAACTCCTCCTGCCTGTCCTCAAGGACGTCCGTGCCAAGAGCACAGTCACCCCCGACGGACGGAGGACAGGCAGACGCAGACGCAGACTCAGCAGACTCAGCAACAAGACTGGCAGCGTAGTCCAGACGACACGCAGCAGCAAAGTCGACCAGCTCAGCAACTAGGGAGACGCAGCAGCGGACTCAAAGGAAGGGTCAGTGACAAGAGTAGCAAGAAGACGCGTGACAGTAGGACTGGCAGCACGGTGAGAGTCCGACTCCGGGTCGGCAAGAGTAGGAAGAGAAGACTGAGGAGGAGAAGGCAAAGGGGCACGCAGAGGAGCAGTGGACGGACGCAGAGACATCTGGTGCGTGCCAGGGACAGGAGGAGGACGCTGACGCGAAGCGCAACCACTAGTGCGAGCAGCTCGGACTGGCGACACAGGGCGGGACGCAGGCTCACGACGCTCAGCAAGACCTCCAGTAGGACCAGCGTAGGGAGAAGGAGAAGGCAGAGGAGAGGCGGGCTGTAACTGTGACTGTGACGGGACAGGCTGCGGACACTCTACGGGAGGAGAAGGACCAGTGGAAGGCGGGAGACCAAGAACCTGCTGAAGGAGCGGAACGAAGTACGGCCGAGGCCGCGCAGCACCGCGAGAGACAGCAGGGACAGCACCAACACCTCCAGAGGCAGCACCAGCACCAGTAGCAGCTCCAACTCCAGAGGCACCCCCGGTCCCGGCAGCTCCAGTACCCTGAGTACGAGCACCTCCGGGACCCGTGGTACCAGCTCCCTCGGCAACAACGGAACCTCCAGCACCCGCAGTACCCCCGGCTCCAGCAGCTCGCCTCCAGCGCCGGGCAAACCACTCACGCAGCTCCAGAGGAGAGAGCGGCTCGCGGCGCGAAGAACGGTCTGGAGAACCACCAGGAACAGAAGCAGTAGGCGCAGCACTCCCAGACGTAGAGCCCCCAGGCTCAGCACCCCCAGGCACAGCACCCCCAGGCTCAGCACCCCCACGCTCAGCACCCCCAGTCACAGCACCCCCAGGCTCAGTACCCCCAGGCTCAGCACCCCCAGGCTCAGCACCCCCAGTCGCAGCACCCCCAAGCTCAGTACCCCCAGGCTCAGCACCCCCAGTCTCAGCACCCCCAGTCTCAGCACCCCCAGGCTCAGCACCCCCAGTCTCCGCACCCCCAGTCTCAGCACCCCGAGGCTCCGCACCCGCAGCAGCACCAGAGTCACCAGTGACCTCGACAGGCTCGACCGCGTCTACCTGAGACACACCTGAAGGGGCAGGACCCTGAGGGGGGAGGGGGTCTACCGGGGGGGGACCTGGGACCAGGAAGAGGGGCGGGGGGGGGGAGGGACGGAGTGCGGTAGGGGAAGAGCCGGTAGAAGGGAACCGACTCGTCGAACGTGACGTCCTGGGAGGACAGAACACGACGAGAGGTGGGGTGGTAAAACTGCCACCCAGGTGCGTCAGGGGGGAAACCCAGGAAGACGCAAGGAGCAGCACGAGGGGACAGCTTGTCCGCAGACAAGTCGCGGACAAACGCCCGAGATCCCCAGACACGGAACGCCGACGCATCGCCAACCTTCCTCGTCCACAGCAAAGCTGGGGAGGTCTCCGTTCTGGAGACCCTGGGCTGAAGGTTGATCTGATGTGCGGCGTACCTCACCGCAAACGGCCACAGAAAATGGGGGGCAGCCGCATGCACCATGGACGTACGGGCGACGTCCATGACAATGCCGATGCGGCGCTCAGCAATCCCATTCTGCTGTGGAGAGTCCGGAAGCGTGAAGGTCTGGCGGATGCCTCGTGCCTGACAGTAGGCTCACAGAAGGCCGGAGGAGAACTCTCCGCCTCTGTCCGAGTGCAGACGCAAAACAGGAAAGTCCGAGCCGAAGCTCCGCCTGAGCTGGAGACGAGCCGCGCGGATCCAGTCGATCAACACCTCAGTGACCTCACCCTTGCTGCGCAAGGGGAAGACTGTGGTGTAACGCGAGTAGTCGTCAACCACCAGCAGGAAGTAGCGCTCGTGACCCTATCCACGGACGCGGGCTGGGCCCCACACGTCCATGTGAAGCGTCTGCATCGGGGCCTCCGTCGGAGGAAACGGGGAGGAGTGAGGGGTAGCCCGCAGTCGACCCTCGACACAGGGGACACAGGGAGGGCCAGGCCCCGGAGGAAGGGGAGGGAGGGACCGGGGAAGGCCAGAGACAAGAAGGCGAGAGGCCATGCCCCGGAGACGAGGCAGGGAGGGGTGACCCATCCTGTGGTGCCACAGGAGGGTCTCGTGGGATAGGAGGCGACACGAGCAGGGGGCAGACTCAGGACCAGACCTGGACGCTGCAGCAAACACCTGACCCGACGCAGCTACCTGACCAGACGCAGGAGGAGGAGACGGAACAGTGAGTGTGTACAGGCTCGACCCCGGCCCACGTGTGAACGTGGTCAAGTGTCGACCCGTGTCCGCGTCCGTGCAGTGGGTGTCCCGTCGGCGTGCAGGGGTGAACTGGTCGACCCCTGCATCCTGTAGGTCAGCACCCGCCACCAAGTTCGTAGAGAACGAGGGGAGGTAGAGACCGGACAGGGCGCCAGACGGGACCGCAGGGCACGGCAGAACAGTGGAGTAGCGAGCCAGAACAGGACCCCCAGAGGGGTCCGCCAGGGAGACCGCCACTGGCCGACTAAGCGGCGTGAGTGTGGTGCGGTCTCGAAAGAAGGAGCGAGACGCCCCTGAGTCAAGAGTGAAGGTGAGAGAGGGCGGAGCCGACGCAGTACCTGAGAGAGCAGACTCACCAGCACCTGAGGACACAGACTCACTGGCACCTAGAGCGACAGCCTCACCAGCACCTGGAGCAGCAGCCTCAACAGCACCTAGAGCCGCAGTACCAATGCCCGAGTCGGGCGGGAAACACCGGTAACTATCACCCTCCTCACTAATAGTCACAGCATACATGGCAGCAAGAATAGCATCAAAGTCAAGATCAAAGATAGCTACTCCTGCCCTAGACAGCTGGTCCCAGCGAGGGATCTCAGAGGCGTCAGGAAACTGGCGGCGCCAAGCGTCAGTCAGGCGGCCGAAGCAGCGCTGGGCGGGGTGTGGACCACCACACGGCTCACCCGCACGGTCGCCCGTGCGCAAGACGTAGGTGCACGGACCAGTACCCCCACCCCTCTGACGTGCAGCGTACCACTCACGGAGCTGCTGCGGGGAGAGGGTCTCCTGACCAAGCTGCTGCCGCTGCTGTTGGCGCTGACCGCCACCGGAGCCACTCCTCTGCGACGAGCCACGACCTCCTCCGCCGCCTCCTCCGCCGCCGCCGCCACCACCTCCGCTGCCACCGCCACTCCCACCGTCGCTGCCGCCACCGCCGCCTCCGCCTCCACTCCGACCACCACCGCTGCTGCCACCCCCGCCTCCTCTGCCACCGCTGACACCTCCACTCCCGACACCACTCCCGCTACCACCCCCACCTCCTCCGCTGCCTCCACCGCCGCTCCCACCGCCCCCGCCGCCTCCACCACCGCTCCTGCCCCCTTTGCCCTTGCCAGAGCGACGTCTCCCACTGGGGGCAGACGCCGCACCGACCGACTCAAAACCAACTAGGTCGGCCGTAGCAGCAGAGGCGACAGAGGGCAGGAGGGGGGAGGGGGAACACCCCTCAAAGATGGGGGTGCGCGGGTCACCACGAGAGGCCCCTACAGCGAGAATGCTCTTCTCGGCTGCTAGGAGGGACTTCTCGAGGATGTTAACAGTGAGAGTGGTGGGGCAGACTGAGAGTAAGTCGTCCCTGACTCCGCGGAGGGAGTCAGGGAGGCGGGTGACAATGTAGTAGAGAGTGAAGTATTGGGGGGGGGGGGGGTTCTTGGCGCAGAACTCAGCAGGAAGCGCAGCGCGGAAGCGAGCGTCACTAGTGCGCAGGTGGGTAATGAGGTCGGCGACTGTGGCAAAAGAAGCAAGGTTGGGAAAGAGGTACGGTAGCATGAGGCGGCTCAGTGCAGCAGTGGCAGGGGTGGAGTAGCGTGCAATAACGGCGTCGTACAAGGTCTGAGCACTCTTGTACGACCCAAAGTGTGCACACTCAGAGGGAGGGAGGTGGGGACGCACAGCAAGACGTGCAGCAGCATCGCGTGTGGCCCACTGTGAGCGAACAGTGGCATCTCTCAGTGAAGTGAGATCAAAGAGAGAGAGGCCGTCAGCTCTGTCGCACTGTAGGAAAAGCAGCAGGTCGTCTACCCACACGTCAAAGTCGATGGCTCTGCCCTCAGCGTCGAAGGTGAGGACACTGGGGGTAGCCATGACAGCAGTAGGGTGAGGGCAGTGCGCAGAGTAAAGCTCAGTGCTCACCAGACGGGGCAGTGCAGGCGGCTGGGGCGGCTCGGGCGGCTCGTGCGGCTCGGGCGGCTCGGGCGGCTCGGCGTCTCGGCTGCTGGGCGGCTCGGGCGGCTCGGCGGCTCGGGCGGCTCGGGCGGCTTGGCTGCTGGGGCGGCTCGGGTGCTGGGGTGGCTCGGCTGCTGGGGCGGCTCGGCTGCTGGGGCGGCTCGGCTGCTGGGGCGGCTCGGCTGCTGGGGCGGCGGGGCCGGGAGATGCAGTGGCGGGGCCGCCAGGGATAGCGACGGGGCCGGTAGGTGCAGTGGCGGGGCCGTCAGAGGGGACGGCGGGGCCGTCAGGTGCAGCGGCGGGGCCGTCAAGTGCAGCGGCGGGGCCGTCTGAAGCAGCAGCGGGGCCGGCAGGTGCAGCGGCGGGGCCGTCAGGTGCAGCGGTGGGGCCGGAAGGTGCAGCGGCGGGGCCGTCAGGTGCAGCGGCGGGGCCGTCTGAAGCAACGGCGGGGCCGTCAGGTGCAGCGGCGGGGCCGTCTGAAGCAGCGGCGGGGCCGGCAGAGGGGACGGCGGGGCCGTCAAGTGCAGCGGCGGGGCCGACAGAGGGGATGGCGGGGCCGTTAAGCGTAGCGGAGGGGCCGGTAGAGGGGACGGCGGGGCCGTCGCAGGTGATCGCGGGGCCGGCAGAGGGGACGGCGAGGTCGCGAGGGTCAGAGGGGGGCGGCGCGCGACGCGGCGCGGCCGTCTAGGGGCAGCACGACGAGGCCGCGGAAGTGGCGCGCCAAAAAAAAAGCGGGCGGCTCGACACGATCGGGCCGCCAAAGGAAAAAAAAAGGCCCAGCGCGACTCGGGCTAGGGCAGAGCGCGCTCCGGGCAGGACGAAATAGTGGGTGGGCCCTAGGAACAGTTCCCACTAGGGAACCTGCTCGATACCATGTTGAGATAGAGGCGAGGAATGAGTGCACTATGAAATGAAACAAGTACAAGTACCAACCCTAATTGGGTTGTACCCCCTATGGGCTACCCCACTACAGCCTAAATATATGCATCAGTAATATAATCATCTGACAGGGTAGACCACCACGAAACAGAGCCGGAGCCAAGGCTGAAGGTGTAACTATGTGACGACCGCTGCAGAGCCTGGTCGTCAGCCCAAGAAGTGTCAGCGTGACCTTTGAGGACTACTCGACGGCGCCCTCCAAGCACAAGCCCCCTGCTCGACGTACTGCACACGTAGCGCAACACCCTCTTCGCTGTAGCCATGTGCTCTGGTCGGTGTCTCCCAGGAGCAACATAGCGTGCCAAGATGCTAAGAGGGTATGCAAGGTCAGGTCGTGTGCAGGTCATCACGTACATGAGGCAGCCAACAAGCTCTGGGTACGGGCCACTTGGCTCTACGGACTTATCCGAAGGCATAGCTGAGAGCGAATGGCGAGTAGACAGAGGAGTGGCCTGAGGTGAGGAGTACGTGAAGCCAAAGCGCTGAAGGACCTGCTGCACCATGTGTGACTGAGTCAGGGTAATGGTGCGCTGCGCAGTTCACCCAGGTCTGTGCACGTGTGTCTCTTGTGCAGAAACAGGGACGGGTCGGCTGTAAAAGGAGCAAACCCAAGAGCCGCAAGTGTAGTCCTCAGTGTGTCGTGCCACTCACGGGGCGCGTGGCGGAGACCGTAGACTGGCCGCCGGAGGCTCCACTGGGTACAAGGAGGAAACGACCCAGTGAAGCCAGGTGGGCGGCGCAGCCAGATCTCCTCGTGCAGGCTGCTGTGCAGGAAAGCCTTGCTGAAGTCAAGAGAGTGAAGCTCGTAGTCACGGTGAGCGGCTATGTAGCAGCACCCGAAGAGTGGTCATCTTCGGGGTGGGAGAGAAGGTCTCAAAGTAGTCAACTCCCTGCCGCTGACCGAAGCCTCGAGCAACGTAACGCGCCTTGAAGACAGGCGGAGAACCCGGCGGCCGCTTCACCCTGAAGATCCACATGCCAGTGACGATGTTCACCCCAGGTGGGGGAACCTCGTCAACGTAGGTGCCTGTGGACTTCCAGGAAGCCATCTCTGTGTCCATGGCCGACTGCCACTGTGAGGAGTAGGGACCCTCGATCGCCTCAGCGTACGATCGAGGAGTCGGGATGTCTGGTGCATCCGGGTCTCCCTCAGGGGCAAACAGCGTGGACACGAGATGGGGCAAAGCAGCAACAAAGCACTGGAACTCCTCCTGCCTGTCCTCAAGGACGTCCATGCTAATAGCACACTCACCCCCGACGGACGGAGGACAGACAGACCTAGACTCAGCAACGAGACTAGCAGCGTAGTCTAGACGACCGCGAGAAGCGAAGTCAACAAGCTCAGCAACTAGGGTAGACGTAGCAGTGGACTCAAAGGAAGGGTCAGTGAGAAAAGTAGAAAGGAGACGCGTGACTGAAGGACTAGCAGCACAAAGAGAGTCAGACTCCGGGTCAGCAAGAGAAGGAAGAGAGGACTCTGGAGGAGACGGCAACGGGACACGCAGAGGAGCAGTTGAAGGACGCAGCGCCATCTGGTGTGTGCCGGGGACCGCAGGGTGACGCGGATGCGCAGTACGCCGACTAGTGCGAGCACCACGAACAGGCAATGAAGGACGAGACGCATGTAGAGAGAAGGTAGAGATGACACTCAACAAGACCTCCAGTAGGACTTGTGTAGGGAGAAGGAGCAGGTAGAGGGGAGGCGAGCTGTAACTGTGACTGTGACTGGACAGGCTGTGGACACTCTAAGGGAGGAGCAGGACTAGTAGAGGGCGGGAGACCAAGAACCTGCTCCAGGAGTGGAACAAAGTACGGCCTCGGAACCAGCAAGGACAGCGCCGGTACCCCCAGCGGCAGCACCAGCGCCAGCAGCACCTCCAGCTCCAAGAGCGCCAACTCCAGCACCCACAGAAGCTAGCGCTAGCAGCACCACCAGCGCCAACACCTCTAGCAGCTCCTGCTCCAGCACCTCGAGTTCTAGCTGCACCAGCTCCAGTAGGACCGTCAGCTCCAGCAGCCTCAGCAGCACCCCCAAACGCACCAGCACCAGTAGAAACACCAGCGCCAACACCCCCAGTAGCTCCAGCTCCAGCAGCACCAGCACCGCGAGCAACTCTAGCAGGACCAAGTCCAGTAGCCCCAGCAGCTCCCCAAGTCGCAGCAGCTCTAGGACCGCCAGGACGAGCACCTTAGGGACCAGCAGTAGCCTCTGCAGCTCCTGTAGCACGTCTCCAGCGGCGGGCAAACCACTCGCGCATCTCGTATGGAGAGAGTGGCTCCCGCCTCGACGAGGCACCGTCGGGGGCCACACAAGCAGGCCCAGCGCCCCTAGGCTCCGCACCCCCAGACCTAGCACCCCCAGGCTCAGCACCCCCAGACTCAGCACCCTCAGTCTCAGCATCCCCAGACTCAGCACCTCCAGACCCGGCACCCGCAGGCTCAGCACCTCTAGCAGCACCAGAGTCAACAGCTACCTCGACAGGCTCGACTGCGTCTACCTGGGTCACACCTGACAAGGCAGGACCCTGAGGGGGGAGGGGATCTACCTGGGGGGGACCTGGCACAAGGAAGAGCGGGGGCGGGGGGAGGGACAGAGTGCGGTAGGGGGAGAGACGGTAGTAAGGCACCGACTCGTCAAAGGTGACATCCTGGGAGGACACAACACCGCGCGAGGTGGGGTGGTAAAACTGCCACCCAGGCGTGTCAGGGGGGAAGCCAAGGAAGACGTAGGGAACAGCACGGGGGGACAGCTTGTTCGTAGACAAGTCGCGGACAAACGCCCGAGATCCCCAGACCCAAAACGCAAACGCATCGCCAACCTTCCCCGTCCACCGCAAGACGGGGGAGGTCTCTGGCAAGGAGACCCGGGGCTGAAGGTTGAGCTGATGCGCGGCGTACTCAACCGCAAACGGCCACAGAAAATGGGGAGCAGCCGCATGCATCATGGACGTACGAGCGACGTCCATGACCATGCCAATGCGGCGCTCAGCAATCCCATTTTGCTGTGGAGAGGCCGGAAGTGTGAAGGTCTGGCGGATGCCCTGTGCATGACAGAAGGCTCCCAGACGGGCAGAGGAAAACTCCCCGCCTCTGTCCGAGAGCAGAAGTAGAAGAGGAAAGTCCGAGCCGAAACTCTCCCTGAGCTGGAGACGAGCTGCGCGGATCCAGTCGATCAACACCTCAGTGACGTCACCCTTGCTGGGCAAGGGGAAGACTGTGGTGTAACGCGAGTAGTCGTCAACCACCAGCAGGAAGTACCGCTGGCGCCCCTGCCCACTAACGCGGGCGGGGCCCCACACTTCCATGTGGAGAGTCTGCAGCGGAGCCTCTGTCGGAGGAAACTCTGAGAAGTGAGGGACGGCGCGCTGTCGCCCCTCGACGCAGGGGACGCAGGTAGGGCCAGGCCCCGGAGGTAGGGGAGGGAGAGACCGAGGGAGACCAGAGACAAGGACACGGGAGGCCATGCCTCTGAGACGAGGCAGGGAGGGGTGACCAAGGCGGTGGTGCCAAAGGAGAGTTTGGTAGGACAATAGATGGACATGAGCAAGGAGCAGACTCAGGACCAGACCTGGACGCTGCAGCAAAAACTTGACTCGACGCAGCTACATGGCCAGACTCAGCAGCCGGTGGAGACTCAGTAGTAAGGGTGTACAGGTTCGACCCTGGCCGACGGGTGAACGTGGCCAAGTGTCGGCTTGTCCGAGCACACGTGCACTGGGTCACCCGCTGACTCGCAGGAGTGAACTGGTCAACCCCGCAATCCTGTAGGTTCGCTCCACTCACCAATTTCGTAGAGAACGAGGGAAGGTAGAGACCCGATAGGGTGCCAGAGGGGGCTGCCGGGTACGGAAAGAGAGTGGAGAAGCTAGCAAGGACAGGACCCCCAGAGGGGTCTGCCAGGGAGACTGCAACCGGCCGACTGAGCGGCGTAAGAGTGGTGCGGTCTCGAAAGAAGGAGCGGGATGCACACGAGACTAGGGTGAAGGTGTGTAGGGCCTGAGCCAACGTAGTACCCCAGAGAGCAGACTCACCAGCACCTGGGGCAGCAGACGCACTAGCACCTTGGGTAGCAGACGCCCTAGCACCTAGAGCAGGTGCCTCACCAGCACCTAGAGCAGTGGCCTCAATGCCCGGGTCATGCGGTACACACAAGTAAGAGTCACCCGCAACACTTTCATCAACAGCATACATGGCAGCAAGAATAGCATCAAAATCAAGATCAAAGATTGCAGCCCCCGCCCTAGATAGCTTTCCCCAGCGAGGGATCTCTGAGGCTCGAGGGAACTGGTGACGCCACGCGTCCGTCAGGCGGCCGAAGCAGCGCCGGGTGGAGTGCGGGCCCCCGCACTGCTCACCGGCGCGGTCGCCGGTGCGGAGAACGTAGGTGCAAGGCCCTGTACCCCCACCACGCTGAGGCGAAGCGTACCACTCACGAAGCTGCTGAGGGGACAGGGTCTCATGACTGCTCTGTTGCTGCTGGCGCATACAACCACCGAAGCCACTCCTCTGCGCAGAGCCGCGACCAGGTCCACTGCTGCCACTGCCGCCTCCGCCACCTCCGCCGCCTCCGCCGCCTCCACCACCTCCGCCACCTCCAATCCCTCCACCACCGCCGCCGCCTCCTCCGCCTCTAGTGCTGCCACCGACACCTCCACCTCCCCCACTACTCCCACCACCACACCCACCCCCTCCACTGCCTCCACCACCACCTCCACCGCCCCCGCCAGCCCCTCCGGCGCCCTTGCCCCCCTTGCCCTTGCCGGTGCGACGTCTCGCGCTCGGGGCAGACGCAGCGCCGTATGACTTGAAACCAACGAGGTCGGCCGCAGCAACAGAGGCAACAGAGGGCAAGAGGGGGGAGGGGGAACACCCCTCAAAGACGGGGGTGCGAGGGTCACCACGAGAGGCTCCTACAGCGACTATGCCCTTCTCTACTGCTAGGAAGTCCTTCTTGAGGAGGTCAACGGTGAGAGTGGTGGGGCAAACTAAGAGGAAGTGGTCCCTGACTACGCGAAGAGAGTCAGAGAGCCGGGTGACTATGTAGTAGAGGGTGATGTACATGGGGGGGGGGGGGGGTTCTTGGCGCAGAATTCAGCAGGAAGCGCAGCGCGGTAGCGAGTGTCACTAGTGCGGAGGTGCGTAATGGGGTCAGCGACTGTGGGAAAGGCAGCAAGGTCAGGGAAGAGGTACGGTAGCATGAAGCGGCTCAGTGCAGCAGAGGCAGGGGAAGAGTAGCGTGCAACTATAGCGTCGTACAAGGTCTGAGCACTCTTGTACTGGCTAAAGTGTGCACGCTCAGTGGTCGGTAATTGGCGACGCGCAGCAAGGCGAGCAGTAGCATCACGCGTGGCCCATTATGAGCGAACAGTGCTGTCAGGAGTAGCAGGCGGGGCAGGAGAGGCACCTGAGGTGAGATCGAACAGAGAGAGTCCGTCTGCCCTATCGCACTGGAGAAACAGCTGGAGGTCATCTACCCAGACCTCAAAGTCAACAACACGGCCCTCAGCATCAAAAGTAAGGACACTGGGGGTAGCCATGACTGCAGTGGCCTAGTAGGGAGTGAGCTCACCAGTCGAGGATGGAGGGCCGGTTCGCACCGGTAGGAACACCAGCGGCTCGACAATAGGGCGGCTCAGTTGCTCGGTTGCTGGGCGGCTCGACGGCAGGGCGGCTCGGCTGGTGGGCGGCTCGGCGGCAGGGCTGCTTGGCTGCTGGGCGGCTCGGTCGCTGGGCGGCTCGGCTGCTGGGCGGCTCGGTTGCTCGGCAGGTGGGTGGCTCGGCTGCTGGGCTGCTCGGCGGCTTGGTCGCTGGGCAGCTTAGCGGTGACAGTGCCGCTAGGGGAGGTCGACGCGGCCGCACGTGACGGCGACGGGGCCGTAGGTGGCGGCGACGGGGCCGCAGGTGGCGGCGACGGGGCCGCAGGTGGCGGCGACGGGGCCGCACGTAATGGCGACGAAGCCGTTGGCGGCGGCGACGGCGCCGCAGGTGGCGGCGACGGGGCCGTAGGTGGCGGCGGGGCCGCAGGTGGCGGCGGCGTGGCCGCAGGTGGCGGCGACGGGGCCGCAGGTGGTGGCGACGGGGCTGCAAGGGGCCTAGATGGGGCCGCGGAGGGGCCGTAGGGGGCCTAGGCGGGGCCATAGAGGGGTCCCAAGGGGCCTAGACGGGGCCGAAGAGGGGCCGCAAGAGGCCTAAACGGGGCAGCGACGGGGCCGTAAGGGGCCGGAAAGGGCGCCGCGAGGGGCCAAAAGGGGCCGCGCGAGGGCCGGAAGGGCGACGCGAGGGGCCTTAAGGGGTCGTAAGGGGCGGTAAGGGCGGTGCGAGGGGCCGTAGAGGGCGGCGCGAGGGGCCGTAAGGGCGCCGCTAGGGGCCGTAAGGGTGGCCAAAGGGGCCGTGAGATGGGCCACTAAGGGCGGCTCGAAGGTAGGGAGGGCACACAGAGCTTCACAGGGCAAGAGTGAAGCGCGCTCCGGGCAAGGAAAAAAAAGTATCGTGGTGGGCCCTAGGTAGTGTTCCCACGAGGGAACCTGTTTGATACCATGATGAGAAACAAGAATGAGTGCATTGAGCAGAGAGTGGAGTACAAGTAGGAAACCCTATATGAATGTACCCCATATGAAATGCCCCACTACGCCTACACAAACTATAGCATATATGCCTGACACTATGAATCTAGACGGATACAGGGAATGTTCCTAAAACGACACTTGCACGGTTTGAACGGACGATGAACGAGAGTAGCACGGGTTACTTAGCACTCGTTATGGCAGCAACAAAGGAGGAGAAGCCGAGTTCGGAGCTACCTGCAACAGTGAAGGAGGTCTTGGAGCAGTACAAGGATATAATGCCCGACGACCTACCTGCAGGCGTACCTCCAGCATGCACCCACGAGCACGAAATTCGTGGAGGAACCAGGTGCGAAACCCGTCTCACGTGCACCATACCGACTGAGTCCAACCGAACTAACAGACATGAAGAATCAGATAGAGTGTCTACTGGACAGACAAATGATCCGCCCATCCACCTCTCCCTACGGTGCACCAATTCTATGATCCATCCAAAACCAGACGGCAGTTTATGGATGTGCATCGACTACCGCGTACTGAACAAACAGACAGTAAAAAACAAATATCCCATACCGCGCATAGACGACCTACTAGACCAACTGCATTGAGCAACAATCTTTTCGAAGCTGGACCTTCGGTCGGGTTACTGGCAGATCAAGATGGCAGATAACTCGATCCACAAGACGGCGTTTCGTACTAGATACGGCTCCTACGAATACTTGGTGATGCCGTTCGGACTCTGCAATGTACCAGCAATGTTTCAGGCGGAGATGAATCGCATCCTACGACCTCTGCTGGACGAGTGCGTGGTGGTGTACCTGGACGCCATTCTCGTCTACTCCAAGAACATGAAGGAGCACGTGGAGCATCTGCGGAAGGTGTTTGAGATCCTGCAGAAAACCAAGTTCTACGTGAAGCTATCGAAGAGCGACTTCGCCTTGAAGAAGGTGCAGTTTCTCGGGCACATGGTGAGTGTCGAGGGCGTACACGTGGACCCGCGGAAGATCGAAGCCATCAAGAAGTGGAAAGTTCCGGAGAACGTGAAGGAGTTGCAGCAGTTCCTAGGCTTCGCCAACTATT
Source organism: Closterium sp. NIES-65 (assembly GCA_948144175.1). Taxonomy (NCBI): domain Eukaryota; kingdom Viridiplantae; phylum Streptophyta; class Zygnematophyceae; order Desmidiales; family Closteriaceae; genus Closterium; species Closterium sp. NIES-65. The sequence goes on from CANXME010000203.1 coordinate 110,633, forward strand.
ACAACAGGTTCGTGCCGCATTATGCTAAGATAGCAGCACTACTGACCGACCCACTGAAAAAGGATACGCCCTACAAATGGGATACTCCTCATCAGCAAGCCATGGAGTAGCTGCAGACAACACTGACTACAGCGCCAGTACTAATCCTACCGGACCCAGACAAGGACTACGTGGTGGAAGCAGACGCTAGTGACCAAGCAGTCGGAGCAGTACTGATGCAAGATCACGGACGCGGTTTGCAGCCCATCGCCTACCTCGGTAAGAAGCTACACAGAGCAGAACTGAATTACCCCATCCATGACAAGGAAGCCTTAATGATATTCATAGCCTTCAAGGCGTGGAGGTGTTACCTAGAGGGATCCAAGACCACTGTCTATATTGACCACTGCAGTCTCAAGTACCTTAAGTCACAGCCAACGCTCTCACGACGACAGGTGCGGTGGATGGACTTCTTGGAAACTCACTTCCACTACGACATCGTCTACAAGCCCGGGCTACACAACAAGCAGACGCATTGAGCCACCTCGGACATGTAGCACGGATGGATGAACCCTCTGCTCAAGGGTCTATTCCAACATGGGTACTCCGTGGACGTAGAGATAGCTACAGCACAGACCAAGAAGCTGTAACAGTGGGAGAAAGTCTTAGCTGTCAGAAAGGGTTCAGGATTGATTTGGGTACCGAATCACGCCCCGCTATGGCAGATCCTATTGGAGGAGTTTCATGACGTACCATACGCGGGACACTTCGGGAGCAACAAGACATTAGCGGGAATAGCGAAGTATTACTACTGGCCCGGGATGGCAGCAGACGTGCAGCATTTTGTTACCTCATGCGATACGTGCCAGCGGATGAAGAGCAGCAAGCAAAATAAAGCAGGGTTACTTCAGCCTCTACCCGTACCGGAGCAGCCATGGCAGGTCGTTAGCCTCGACTTCATCACGGGACTTCCTTCGACCTCACGAGGGCATGATTCTATCCTCGTAGTGATCAATAAGTTCTCCAAAATGGGTAACTTCATCCAGACCAACGCCATGGCTACAGCTGAAGCAACTGCTCGCCTCTTCTTCGATCGCATCATCACCATCCACGGCATCCCCGCTACACTTATCTCAGACAGAGACCCTAAATTCACAAGTAATTTCTAGAAGGAGCTCATGGGATTATTGGGGACCAAACTTGCGATGTCCTCAGCATACCACTCACAAACTGATGGACAGACAGAGCGACTCAATCAGGTGGTTGAACAGTTACTACGCACAGCTTGCAAAGATGACGTCAGCCACTGGGACACACAGTTACCGACCCTAGAGTTCGCTTACAACAACGCATCACATGCGGCCACAAGGAAAACTCCTTTCTTCTTGTGTTACGGATGGGAACCACTCACACCACAGCAGCCAACCACACCGGCACACGTCCAAGCCGCACATGACTTCGTCACCACCATACAGCAACTATGGGAGAAGACTCAGCGACGACTCACCATGATGCAGACCTTCCAGAAGCAGTATGCCAATCGTCAGCGACATGATCAGACAGTAGCATTCGGAGATCAGGTGCTTCTTGACATGCGCAACTTGAACTTGTCTCACCTTCGCGTAACACCTGGTTATGAGTGCTTGTGTCGACCATATATATAGCCTCGTGTTGTATCCATATGATCATTCAATTCATTTCAAACGCTCTTTTCTGAGCTCAATCCTAGATCCTCACATCTCGCAATTCATGCAACCAACAACCATGCCATACACATGGCACACACATGCTGCACGCATGCCACATACATGCCGCACACATGCCCGCATACATGCCATGCCACACACATGCTGCACACATGCCCGCATACATGCCATGCCACACACATGCCGCACACATGCCACACACATGACGTGGGTAGGACTGTCCTACACTAGCTTCAGGGCTGGTTTCTTGATACGGGCCTGCTGGTTCAGGCCCCGCTGAAGTCCCAAAAATGCCGACGAGCGTTTAGGCGAGTACTCGACTCAGGATGCCATGTCTTTGAGCACCTTCAACAAGGCGCAAATGGCCTCCACCTTCAGTCCTGCCTGCACTGCCAAGTTGTCCACATGTGAGACACACATGCAAACCATAGCACCACAGGCATGGATTTCGGAGGTAGTGGTGCATGGTCTTTGGTTGACGTGGCGTGGGAGATTACTAGAACTCCGAGTGACCCCACTCAACCCCCACACCGCCGTTCGCGGCCTGCCACCCCGATATCACCCCCACACCATACACACTCATACCTGAAGTGCAGGCGGGAGTTGAAGAAAGCTTGACCACCACCCTCCTCCGACAGCCATCTGTACGCGGTGATATTGGCTGAGGCGTTGTCTGTGGTGAGGCCCAGACAACACCCCTCCAACCCCCACATCACCACCGTGTCCTCCACGATTTGCGCGATCTGTGCTATGCCATGGCGACCCGGTAGCTCGCGAAACTCGAGCAGTGCCTCGCGTAGCTGAAACGACTCGTCGATCTAGTGACCTGTCACAACTAACCAAGCTTTCCCATTGGGCGCAATCCAAATGTCAATAGTGTACGACACCTTGCATCCCAACTCCCCCTCCTTCCCCTACAGCTCCGCCTTGGCTGCATGCCGAGCGGCCGCTGAAAACGCCACCGTGTCGCATGCCACTGTCCAGCACGAAGGTATGAAGCTCTTCTGCCCGCACTGCTGGTTGCACAGGATCAAAAGCTCGCGAAACTGGTGGGGTGGGTGGAGGGAGATCATACAACGAGCATGCGTTGAGTCTCGCTTAATAGTTACGAATGCCCGACCCAACCCAGCCCAACACCCTCCCCTCAACATCATGCGCTCGTCGTCTCTACAAAACTTGCAAACTGTCACGTCCGAGCCAACCAACCAGACCACACCAGCCACGCCCAGCAGCCCTATACCCTTACCTCCTCAGCCTCCACAATTTTGATGGGTAGGTCACAGGTTACCCCCAGCTTGGCGATCGCTTGACGAAGCTCCACTTCTGACAGCTTCTTCGACATGTAGCTCTTGATCCCAGCCTCGCATGACCCTGCCGCCCCTCGCCCCTCTGCCTTCCCTCCCTTCTTTGGGATGTTTGGCCAGCTTTCTGCATGTGGCCAATAATACACGTAGCCATCAGGCACTCCGACGTAACCCCCCCTCGGAAACGTCTCGCCCGGCAGTTGCAGATGTGGATTGTGGAAACGGTGGAACCACACATCCATATGAGCAGTGTGGTAGCTCTCAACGTGGCGCTCGCCTGGTGTAGGTGTAGAGCTCTTCCACGAAATCCGATTTGTGCAAATCTTGCATTGCCGTTTCTCGTCGGTCCCCAAAGGCCCAAACATCTGAACTTGCCACCTCGGCTTCTTCCTCCCCTTGCCACTCCCCTTGCTGCTCTCTTGCTCTCCCTCCTTGTCAAGAAACTATAGAAAAACCACGCCCTCGCTCAAATCCACCCCTTTGAAGGTGCAAGGATACGCTCGGGTCCGCAGCTTCTCGGGTTTCTTCTTCCTGTTCCCAATTAACGGCCTCTTTCGCCCAACCTTAACACCGCCACCGCCACGCACTGGCTGTCTACCCACATGCTGAGATGCCTCCTTTGCGGCAGCCGCGGCAACCCCTCCTCCCTCACCAACCCCCTCCTCCACCCCCTCAGGTTCCAACCCTTCCATCTCCTCGTCTTCATCTCCTCCTCCGTCCCCAGCACCGCCATGCGTCCGGGGTGTCCACCCCGGCTCACTATCATCACCGCTCCCCTCCTCGTCCTCCTCCTCCTCCTCTCCCTCCCCCTCATCATCCCCCTCATCGTCCCCCTCATCGTCCCCCTCCTCCTCCTCCTCCTCGTCTGCCACACTATCAGTCTGAGTGGTGGTGCGCGTGTGCCCAGAAGTACGGGGTCGAGTACCCGAGTAACGGAACGAACGATGGGTTGACGGCACCGGCATGGACAGTAGCCCACCGACGAAACAAGCACCCACTCCTCCAGGGCCGTCACCTACTCGACCCTGCATAGGACGTGGTGCAGACGATGGAGCAGAGGCCTGACTTCCACCGCGACCACCCCGCCCTGCACTAACTTGTTGGTGGGTGGACATTTCCGCGACCGCCGAAATAACCTACACCCTCTCTAGAACGGTAACGCGGCAAGGAGGTGTGGGGAGGGGAATGTCACATTGATACTAAACCTAACGCCCTAAACCACTTTAACGGTGGAAACCCAAATGGAATCCCGCCCCTTCAACTTACGAGTTTGGAGTAGGTGCTACGTTCTATTGGAAAACATCGAAATCACTTGATAGCCTAAACGCCATAGTTGAACAAATTTAAGCACTATGCTACTACTAGAAGGTGTGGGTGTGGTTTGTGATAGTGGGGTGGACGGGCTGGTGGGAACGACATGGTGGCTACGCTCAACAAAATGAGCCACAATTGAATGGGCCGCGAACCTAAATTAGGTCGCGGCCTTTTCGTCGACGAACATCTGAGGTGTTCGTCGATGTGCGTGTCGAACACAAAACATGTTCGACACTTCGCGGCCGGCTAACACCAAACATGTTCGGGCGAACACGCACATGTTCGAACCCAACATTTTTTGGCAAAAAAAAATCCCGTTCTGTTCGACCCGAACATGTTAGAGTCGAACCGAACGGGTGTTCGGCAAAATGCTCATCCCTACGAGTGACCATCCTGAGAGCCGGCCTGAAGGGAGTCATGCCGCACTGCCGACAATCATCTCCGAACAGAGCAATGCTACGCCCCTCAATCCGCTCGCTTTGAAGCTGCTGCATTTCGTTCGGCACGTGAATGGTGGAATGGGAATGGCGGAACGTGACATCAACGGCCTGCTTCAGCTCGTGGTAGAGCCCGGCCTTGCGCCTCTTGTGACCTCGGAGCTCCGGAATTGTAAGGATCTGGAGCGGTTCGAGATGGAGCGCTTGGTAGGGCTCAATCGCGGATGGTCGGTGGCGACCTTCGAGATTGCCGGTCATCCACCACAACGCTTGCTCTTCCAAAACTCAGCTCGGGTAAGCCGACTCTGAATTCTTGGGTGTGAAATGCCGATGAGGCAAACAGGGTTTGTGTGTATGAAGTTATCCTTGTATTAACCGTACACCCACCTACACCGCCACTAACCATGCCCCTCCTCTCACCTGCGTTCGCCACCATAAACCAGGCATTCGCTGAAATGTTTGGGCATCCCAACAACGCGCCTGGCTTCAAGCTCAAGGCGCATGTTGATGAGGACCCTGACACATGCGGCCGTCGCTATACCACACCTGAAACATGAACGTGGTGGAATGATGCCCAGGCAAGGAAATACCACGTTGCCACCACAAACCCAATCCTTGCTCATGCCTCCATCGTTGCGCTGATGTGTCTAGAAAATCTTGAGTGTTTGATCATATGTCTGTTGCCACTTTGTCGTGCATTGCAGGATCACTTCGGATGGTCCGAAGTTGTGGGGGGGATCATCCTATATTCGGATGTGATGCACATGAGCAACAACGGCCGGAAGAAGGCGTGGCCGCTCATGATGATGCTGGCCAACATCTCCTAGGCCAAGCGATGGGAGAAAGCCGGTCACACGCTACTTGCCCTCCTTCCTATCCCCCCGTCTGCAATTTCTACCGTGGAGAAGGTGATGCTCTTCCAGCGATGCGTCTTCACCGTGCTGCAGCCGCTTCTTGATGGCATGGAAAGGTCCGTACTCGGTTTGCATCTTGCTGTGTCATCACCCAATCACATGCATAGTATGCAAAGCGTCTCTATATGTAGCATGCCCCTTTGCCCCTCCTCGTTCCTCCCTAAAGCCCGTCCTCCGAATTCCTGACGCCACTCTACCTATTCCTTGCAGCGGGTTCCGTCTCAGGGACCCTTTCGGTGATTGGCAAACCGTGCGGCCCCTTCTGTACGCCTGGGTGTGTGACTACCCCGAGAGCAGCAAGATCAGTTGCACACTCTCGCATGGACCGCGGATGCCACGCAGCATATGCTATGCTGCAAGAGTGAGGTTACGTGTCATGTGCACGCATTCAAATACATTGTCGTTTGAGGGTCTCCTAATAGAACCCATATAGTTACCACCCTTACGTTTGTATCCCATCCCTCACCCCCGTGCTACACCAGGAGCATCTGGTTGCTGTTTAGGCACGGAACACGCCGCGCACGCCTGAACAGCAGCAATGGATCGTTAACGTGGCGGCTGGGACGACAACTAGCCAGGACAACCCTTGCAAGTCCTACTCTACCTACCCTGTTGAGGTGAGTGACCTCTCCGCGGCTACTGTGTAGTCTATGCACTGTTCACTGTCATGAATTGCCTATGTGCTCTGCCCCATTGAACTCACCCCACATGTGGTTTAGGTTAGCTATCCACTCTCACAAGTACATTTCTCCTACATTCCGAACCACATCCCCATTTCCAGTGCGTGCTCTGGAAGTGGGATGTCCCAGGGACCGCGTAGGGCAACCCCTACCTCGTAGTCATGCCTGGCATCATGCACCAGGCGGACCTGAGCATCATGAGCCACATTGTGGCTGTTGTGCGCAAGATGAAGAAGCGGTGTGTGAAGCAGATGGACAGGTCAGTGTTTTAGGGATTCGATTTGTTGCTCTTGGTCACATTTACTCAAAGCATAAGTACTGTCCTCCTACTGACATGTTTCTGCCCTTGTGCCACCGTTGAAATAATGTGTATGGGCAAGCGCCTGTCACTCATTCGCGACCACACACACCTGAATCACATGCGCCTGCCGGAGAGCGCCTACTTTGAGAACGAAGCATGTGTCGCGGCCTATGAGCACGGGGCCGTCATGCAGATATGAAAGCCTTGAATGTTGTCGTCTTGTGCAATAGGCTACACCCGATACTCACAGCAACCCGAATCCATGTTAAACCCACACACCCTGCCCCCTGCCCCCTCCTCCATTCCCTGTTGCTTGTCCTGACCGCCCCTCAACGAGTCTGCTCATGCTGCAACTCTTTGTCCCTACTCCTCACACCATCTGTTCTCACCCTCCTCTTTGTTGCTATCCACAAACTTTGAAGGTCATGGTGTTTATTTTTGCCAACCTACTTTGCCAGCCCCAGATGGATGTCGTTCGTGCCTATCTTGGCTGGTACCTCTTGTGCTCCCAGCCACAGGGGCACACTGAGCGGTCCCTCCGGGAGCTGAAGAAGATGACCTCCCGGTACTAATACCACGCATGTAAACCCCTATGCATGGGATGAATGCTTGGCTACTGTAAATGTGCTCTTGTAGGAGGCAATCTTGTGTGGATGTTGTTGCTAAACCTTGATAGGAAAGGATCAAGAATAGGAAAGCCATATGAATAAGTAGACTCTGATATGATTGCATGTGTTATCGTCTCCCACTCCCATCAGGCCCGTTGAGCAGTTGCAGGCTGCCTTTCCAAAGCAGCCATCCTCTTGGTGCCTTGTGAAAACACATCTCATGTCGCACTACATCGACTCCATTCATCGTGCGGGTCATGTGACTGAATTTAGCACCAGCATGTTAGAGCACTTGCATGGACCGTTGGTAAAGAGGATCTACCGTCGGTCCAACAAGCGCAATGTAGATGGGCAAATCATGAAGTTCCATGCTAGGCGCATTCCGGATGTGGTGCCGGTGGATGATCCGGCTGGCCGGGGCACACGGACTCTTATCAAGGAGTCATGCTTCCTCCTTGTGGAGTTACCACAAAAACCCACCTCCACCAACTGGTTTGCAAGGAAGTGGGCCAAGCAACACCCTAGTGCCGAAGCTGCCCTCAAGGATGCGCTTATACGTTATGCAAGATGCGTCACCAAGATTCGAGTAAGTAGTTGAAAGTTTATGCAATCAACCATCATTTGGTTGGCTCGTATCATACATGACTAACATCAATTGTTATGTAGGCCCATGCATTGACGACAATCCCTGCAGCAGACGACGCCAGCTTCTCAAGAGTTTCTCACTTCGTTCGAGCGCCCCCTGACTATTTTGAGAGGCCATTGTAGTCGGATGTTGCAGTGGAGGGTGTAAGGTATGGTCGGAGAGAGGAGTGGTATGCAAGGTTGCTTCTGTTGTTCCATACAAAAATACGTGGAGAGAGGGAGGAGTTGGCTTACGTTAGACATTGGAATGCAAGTGGAGATGATGTTGCAACAGGATGCCTTCGCCTCAAGTGGACGACAGGAATGTACGCGTACTCCGTGATTCCGATTGAAGCGCTACTCCGCCACGTCCATGTGGTGAAGGCATTCCATCTGGACAGTACCTATCTCCTTAATAAGTTTCAGATGTGATGCATTTATCTTGTAAAATAGCCAGCTTAGTTATCCAGCAGTCATTTTACAGGGTAACAAATTTGGCACGCTCCAAATAGACGAAAATGTACCGGAGTCGCAAATTGGATTTCGACTCCGACAAACAAACGCGGTCGGATTTCATCCCGTGATTGGTCGCGATTTTGTTTCGGAACTTTGCCAACCAAAACAACTGAACAGTACCCCCCTTCGAACCCCCTTCAAAGGTCAGAACTATGCTCTAGGTTGTAATGGGGCACTCTTTATGGGGTACAGCCCAATTAGGTTTTGCCATACAAACCCTGTACTGCTATCATTCTAGTCATTCATTCTTCCTACATTCTGACATGGTTTCAGAGCAGGTTCCCTAGTGGGAACGTTTTTTTAGGGCCCACCACGATAACAATATTTTTCGTGCCCTGCTCAAAGCGCGCCTCGCGCCTGCCTCACCTGCACCGTCGCGCGCCCTGCTTTATTGCCGCCCGTAGAGGCCCTGCCCTCCCGGCCTGTCGCAGCTCTGCCCTAGAAGCTCGTTGTGGCTGTCAAGCTATAATTCTATAATTTGTGTAGTTCTAGTCTAGGTTTTCTCCCTTATGTTGTTTTCTGCTTGCACTAGGGCTAGGTTTTGCATATATCTTGTTTGTACTTTTTGATTTACTCAATTTTACATTGTGACATGGTATAGAGCTAGGTTAACCCTAGCGAGATTCTCCCCTTAGGAAAAATCACTCGACTATCATGGGCCCACCTAGTCGCGCCCCGTCCTAGACCGCCTGTAGCGCGCTTACCTTAGCCCCGTCACCTGTAGACCCCCCCCCCCGGTCGCCAGTCGCCCGTCGCCCGTTTCCCCCCGTCGATCGCGGCCGTTTCCTCTTTTTTTTTTCCTGTCGCCCATCACCCATCGCGGTTGTTCGTTAGCGGGCCCCACGGCCCTTCGTTAGCGGGCCCCGCGGCCCTTCGTTAGCGGGCTCCGCGGCCCTTCGTTCGTGGACCTCGAGGCTCCTTCGCTAGCGGCCCCCGCGGCCCCGTAGTTAGTCGCACGCACGCACAGCAGCAGCCGCGCGCACGAGCGACCCGTCGCCCCACCTGTTTCCCACCGTCATAACCGCCGCCCCACCTGTTAGACGCGGCCCCACCCGCTGCCTTACCCACCGCCCTGTCTGTTAGCCGTCGCCTCACCCGCGATCTGCCGCCCCACGAGCAGAAATTCACCGCCACACCAGAAATCGGACTGAACTGCACAGAACCGCACCCGCTGCCCCACCCGTTCCAGCCAGAGCTGCTGCTCCACCCGCTCTAGTCACCTCACCCGAAATCAGCCTCCCCACCCGGTACTCTCCACCCCGCAGAACCGCACAGAACCGCACAGAACTGCGCAGAACCGCACTGAACTGCACAGAACCACACAGAACCACACCCGCTGCCCCACCCTTTCCAGCCAGAGCTGCTGCCCCACCCGTTCTAGTCACCTCACCCGAAATCAGCCTCACCACCCGGTACTCTTCACCCCACGGACTGCACAGAACCGCACAGAACCGCGCAAAAACGCACTGGATTGCACAGAACCACACAGAACCGCACTCGCTGCCCCACCCGTTCCAGCTAGAGCTACTGCCCCACCTGTTCCTGTCACCTCACCCAGAATCAGCCGCCCCACCCGGTACTCTCCACCCCGCAGAACCACACAGAACCGCACAGAACCATTCACAACCGCATAGAACCGCGCAAAACCGCACTGAATTGCACAGAACCGCACCAAACCGCACCCGCTGTCCCACCAGTAGCAGCAGTTTAGGCTGCCCCCAGCAAAACCAGAAGCAGCATAGGCTGCCCCAGCGCTCGAGCAGCAGCTTAGGCCACCGCCAGTGCACCATCAGCAGCTTAGGCTGCCCCCAGTGCACCAGCAGCAGCTTAGACTGCCCCCAGCAGAACGAACAGTAGCTTAGGCTGCCCCCAGCAGAACCAGCGGCAGCATAGGCTCACATGGCATGTACTAGAGTTCTACAGCAGCAGGGCCAGCCGCAGCACTCCCGGCAGTGGGGACCTGCGGGTCCAAAGGGTGGAGCCCCAGCAGTGGCTCAGCTAGCAGTGGGCAAGACGTCGGCCCCTGCGGGTACCGGGCCCCGACAAGCCCTGGTGCTGGCACAACCTGCTGGAGTCCTGACCACTTCTGCGTCCACCTACTACCGTCGACTCGACGACCTCCACCGTGAGCGTTTTGGTCCTCACGCTATTACACCGCACTGGCCCTTGCGACTTCGCCAGCGCACTACTGCACCAGTTGAGTCTCACCTACTTGGTCTAGGACCGTTCTCGACTGCACGAGTAGAGACATGTGTTTCTAGTCTTGGTGCGTGTGTTGTTTCCAATCCAGGCGCCTCTGCGGGTCTTTGTGTAGGAGCTGCAGCTACCACTAGTCTACCAGCCTTTGTAGCTGGCTCGGGTGCGACCTCACAGACTGCACAGCTTTCCTTCACCCTAGACTCTGGAGCGTCCAGCTGTTTCTTTCGCGACTGTACTAACCTCACACCACTGCGCTCTCCAGTCACTGTCGCCTTGGCTGATCCCTCTGTGGGACCTGTAGTTGCCCGCAGCACCACCACTCTCCCGTGTTCGGCGGCTCCCTCTGGGTTCCTCACAGGTTACTACACCCCCTCGTTCTCTATGAACCTGGTGGGTGTCAGTCACCTGCACGACTTAGGTGTAGTCACTACTTTCCCAGTCGACAAGTCTGTTGCCTCTTGCACAGTCAGTACCACTAGGGCCCCTCTGGCCCCTCTGGCCACTTTTCACAGGGAGCCGGGCTCTGGTCTGTACTCACTACACACTAGGTCCCACCACACTTGGTCAGGCCAGGTCAGGTCAGGTCAGATAGTTGCTGTGTCGTGTGACTGTCGGTCCCTCACCCACCCGTCGGTCCTCTGGCACCACCGTCTAGGTCACTCGTCGTTTTCGCGTCTCAGTAGGATGGCACGTTACCATCTGGTCTCAGGTCTCCCAGAGTCGCTTGCACCGCTTCCTCGCTCGCCTGCGCCGCTATGCACTCCTTGCGTCAAGGGTCGGCAGCATGCTGCCCCTCACTCCTCCTCGTTCCCCCCCACCACAGCTCCCTTCCAGACCCTGCACTTGGACGTCTGGGGCCCCTCCCCGGTCCTTGGGCAACATCAGGAGCGCTACCTCCTGATTGTGGTGGACGACTACTCCTGCTACACCACGGTTTTTCCCCTTGCGACGGAATGCCAACGTGCCTACCGTCCTCGAGCCGTGGCTACTAGCGTGGGGTGGCGCCCAGAGCCTGTCTGGGCTTCGCCTACACTCAGATCGTGGTGGTGAGTTTTCTTCCACCCGCTTGGAGACGTTCTGTCAGGGTCGGGGGGATCATCCAGTCCTACACACTACCAGCCTCACCGCAGCAAAACGGGGTAGCCAAGCGACGCATCGGCCTGGTCATGGAGGTTGCCCGGACCTCCATGTGCCATGCCGGTGCCCCCTAGTTCTTGTGGCCTCAAGCAGTCCGCTACGCCGCGCACCAGCTGAACCTGTGGCCCAGTGACGCACAGCCACGGGTGACGCCGGTCTCCCTTTGGACAGGTTCTCCGGGCGTAGCAGCTGACTTCCGTGTCTGGGGTTGTCAGACTCACGTTCATGCCCCTGCTGCAAACAAGTTGTCTCCACGCACTCATGCCTGCGTCTTTTCTTGGCTTCCCTTTGGACGCCTCCGACTGGGTGTTCTACGACCCGGTCACCTACTAGTTCTTTGCTTCTAGGGACGTCACGTTTGAGAGTCTGTCTGTTACTATAGGAGTCGCCCCACCGAGGTACTGATGGTCTTCCCCCCCCCCCCCCCCCTCTGTTCCTCTACCCTTGAGCCCCCACCGGTCGCCCCGGTAGCCCCCCCCCCCCCCCCCCCCCTCGCGTCCTGCCCCGTCAGGTGTGTCGCACGTCACTCCGCAGTCTTCCCCCCCACAACGTCCAGTCCCTGTCGTGTCTGGGGGTGCGGGAGGTGCACTTGCGGAGGGTGAGGGTACTGGGGCTACAGGGGCTGGTGGTGTCAGCTCTGGGGGTGCAGGGGCTGTGGGCGTGGAGGTCACTCCTGTGGAAGACACGGCAGCCTCGACTCGGCGGCCTCGACCCGCCTCACCCCCTGGCTTTCCGTCTGTCCCGCAGTTTCCTCCTCGTTCTTCTTTGCGGCCGGTTGTTGCGGAGCCTGGGGGTGTTCTTGCGGGAGGTACTGGAGGCCCTTGGGGTGTCGGTGGTGGAGGTGCTAGTTCGGGGGGTGCTGGAGCTGGAGGCACTAGCACTGTGGCGCCTACACCGCGCACTGTACGTTTCCTGACCCGTGAGCAGCGTCTCCTTAGGTTGGAGAGGGAGGAGTGTGAGCGGTTTGAGAGGGCACAGCAGTAGTAGCAGCAGCAGCACCAGCACCAGCAGCAGCAGCAGCAGCAGCAGCAGCAGCAGCAAAAGCAGCAGCAGCCGCAGCAGCAAGAGGAGAGAGTAGAGGAGGAGTCACAACCGCAGCAGGAGAGGGTAGAGGAGGAGTCACGATAGCACCAGGAGAGGGTAGAGTAGAAGTCCCGCCCGCAGCAGCAAGTGCAGTTACAGACCCAGCATGAGAGAGTAGAGGAGGAGTCACGGCCGCAGCAGGAGAGGATAGCACAGGAGTCTCGGTTGCATCAGCGGGTGCAGCTGCAGTCACAGCAGGAGATGGCAGATGCGGAGCCACAGGAGCAGCAGCAGGGGCCGGTACCATCGCAGCAGACGCCAGAGGAGGCGGAGCAGCAGCGACTGCGACTACGCGACCTCCCCGCCCAGCACCTGCACGCTTTGTTCATGGTCCCTACCATCCCCTCCTGTTCCCCCTGTTGAGTCCCTTTCCTCGTCCCAGTGGACTCGTCGTTCTCCCTCAGTCGTGCTGTGTCCCCAGAGCGTCGCCGGTCCCGTTATCGTGCACACGGTCCGTTCCACTTTGTTCTTCGCTCTCGTGTTCCACCTCCTCCTGTCCTTCCACAGCCTCTTGAGTCGTCCCTCACTGTGCGTCACGACCCGTTGTCCGACTACCTTCGTGCCTCCCGTCCTGTCGTCTCCCCTGTTTTGTCCGCGTTGGTCACTCACCCGACTGCACCCCTTTCGTCTGTCTCAGCACTTGTTACCACTGTCGCTGGCTTTGCCTCTTCCCACCGCCTTGACTACGCCGCTCACTTGGTGAGTGGTCCCGCTCGTTCTCCGTCCTCTGGGGGTGCTCCTGTCTTTCCCCCGGAGGTCCTAGAGGACAGGCAGTTTGAGCTTGGTTTCCTTGCGGCTGCTGTTCCTCATCTCTGTGCCATGCTGCTTACCCCTTATGGGGATCCAGACACTCTTGACTCCCGATCCCTCGCAATCACGCTGAGGCGGTCTCGGGACCGTGGGCCTCGTACTGGATAGCAGCTGAGGAGAAAGAGATGGCATCTTATAGGTCCACAGGCAATAACGTCGACGCAGTCCCACCACCTGGGACGAACGTCGTCAGTGGCCGATGGCTCTACAAGGTGAAGCGGCCGCCTGGATCACCACCTGTGTTCAAGGCGCGCTATGTGGCGAGAGGCTTCAGTCAGCGAGAGGGGTGGACTTCTTCCAGACCTTTGCGCCCACCCAAAGATGAGTACTCTTCGGGTGCTGCTGCATATTGCAGCCCAGCGCGACTATGAGTTGCACTCCTTGGACTTTTCCACCGCTTTCCTTCAGGGGAGCCTGCAGTGCAGATCTGGCTGCGTCGCCCGCCTAGCTTCACTGGCTCTTTCCCACCTGGGACCCAGTGGCAGCTGCGT
>CANXME010000204.1:0-124642 GCA_948144175.1 Closterium sp. NIES-65
GCGTGTGTGGCAGGCCGCACGTCTCCCCACAACGCCCCGCCGTGCGGAGAACGTTAGTGTAGGGACCAGCACCCCCAGACCTCCCACGCCCAGCTTACCACTCCGAAGCTGCTGGGGCTACGGGTCTCACGGGAACGCGGCCGCTGCTAGCGCTGGCTACCGCCAAAGCCTCCACTCTGCGCAGCTCCACCCCAACCAGCACCACCGCCACCGCCACCTCCACCGCCTCCGCTGCTGCCTCCACCACCGCTGTCGCTGCCTCCACCACCGCTGCCCTACCTCCCCACCACCTCCACCACCGCCACCGACGCCCCCACTCCGCCCCCACCACCCTTGCCTCCACACCCACCAACCTCCTCCTCCTCCACCGCTACCACCGCCGCCCCCGCCGTCCCCTCCACCACCCTTGCCTTCCTTGTCCTTGCTGCTGCGGCGCCTCCCACTAGGAGCAGACGCAACCCTGACCTCCTCGGTGCCAGCAGGTCGGTAGAGGTGCGTAGAAACAGCGATGGTCAGCAGTAGAAGGAGCAAACCCAGAGCCGCAAGAGTCGTCCTCAGTGTGTCGTGCCACTTGCGAGGCACCTGGCGGAGACCGTAGACTGGCCGTCGGAGGCTCCACTGGGTACCTGCAGGAAACGACCCAGTGAAGCCAGGTGGGCGGCGCAGCCAGATCTCCTCGTGCATGCTGCCCTGTTGGAAAACAGTGCTGAAGTCAATAGAGTGAAGCTCGTAGTCACGCTGAGCGGCGACGTGTAGCAGTACCCGAAGAGTGGTCATCTTCGGGGTAGGGGAGAAGGTTTGAAAGAAGTCAACTCCTTGTCGCTGACTGAAGCCTCTAGCAACGTAACCTCCTTGAAGACAAGCGGAGAACCGGCGGCTGCTTCACCCTGAAAATCCACATGCCACTGACGAAGTTCGCCCCAGGTGGGGGAACCTCGTCGACGTAGGTGCCTGTGGACTTCCAGGATGCCATCTCTGCGTCCATGGCTGACTGCCACTGAGAGGAGTAGGGACCCTCTATTGCCTCTGCGTAAGAGCGCGGGGTCGGGATGTCTTGTGCATCCGGGTCTCCCTCAGGTGCAATCAGCATGGACACGAGATGAGGTACAGCAGCTGCAAAAACATTCAAAGTCCTCTTTTGCGTGTCCTCAAGGATGTCCGTGCTAAGAGCACACTCACCCCCGACGGACGGAGGACAGACAGACTCAGACTCAGCAACAAGACTAGTGGCGTAGTCTAGACGACAGGTAGCGGCAAAGTCAACCAGCTCAGCAACAAGAGCAGACGCAGCAGTAGACTCAAAGGAAGGGTCAGTGACAACAGTGGCCAGGAGACGTGTGACAGTAGGACTAGCAGTACGAAGGGAGTCAGGACTCCGGGTTTGGACCGTTAGCAAGGGAGGACGCCGGAGGAGACGGCAGAGGGACACGCTGTGGAACAGAGGAAGGACGAAGTGCCGTCTGGTGCGTGCCGGGGACAGGAGGAGGACGCGGACGCGGAACACGACGACCGCAGCAGCAAAAGCAACAGAGGGCAAAGGGGAAAGGGGGAACACCCCTCAAAGAAGGGGCACGAGGGTCGCCGCGAGAAGCACCTATAGCAACTATACTCTTCTCAGCTGTAGTGAGGCGCTCCTCTAGCAGATCCACGGTGAGCTCGGTGGGGCAAAGGGAGAGAAAGTGGTCCCTGACTAAGCAAAGGGAGTCATGGAGATGGGTGACTAGATAGAAGAGGGTGATGTACATGGGGGGGGGGGGGGGGGGGGTTCTTGGTGAAAAACTCGGAGGGAAGCGCAGCGCGGTAGCGGGCGTCACTAGTGCGGAGGTGAGTGATGAGGTCAGCGACTGTGGCAAAGGCGGCCAGGTCAGGGAACATGTATGGTAGCATGAGGCGGCTGAGGGTAGCAGTGGCAGGGGAGGAGTAGAGCGCTACGACAGCGTCATACAAAGACTTAGTAGTCTTGTACTAGCCAAAGTGCGCGCGCTCAGCAGACGGCAGGTGACTACGAACAGCAAGGTGAGCAACTGTGTCACGAGTAGTCCACTGCGAGCGAACCGTACTGTCAGCAGTGGCATCAGGTGCAGCAGAGGCGCCGGACGTGAGATCGAAAAGCGAGACTCCGTCCTTAGAATCGCACTGAAAAAAGAGCTGCAGATCATCTACCCAAACATTGAAGTGAACTGCACGGCCCTCAGCATCGAAAGTAAGAACAGTAGGGCTAGCCATGGCGGTAGTAGCAGCAGTGGCAGGAGTAGCAATAGTGGCAGCAGAAGCAGCAGTAGTAGCAGGGCAGCGCGGCTCAGTAGGGCAGTGTGGCGCGGCTCGGCGGAGCGGCGCGGCTATCGGTTGGGCGGCGTGGCTTGGTTGGGCGGCGCGGCTCGGCTGGGCGGCGCCGCTCGGCTGAGCGGCGCGGCTAAGCAGGCAGGCAAGCGCGGCTGGCACAGGTAGGGCAGGTGTTCACCAGGGGCGGGTAGGTCAGGTGCCACCGGCGGCGGGTAGGGCAGGCGCGCGACAGGCGCAGGTAGGGCAGGCGCTCGACGGACGACGGTAGGGCAGGCTATCGACGGTCGATTTCAATTGCCCTCGTGAATCAGTCGCCTCCACGCGGCTTATTGCCGTTCCATGCTACCAGACGTGCAGTGTGAGTCGGACCATTTGCACCCACACGATCCCAAGCTCCTTGTACCGGATAGGGCCGAGGGAGATTAATGATGGGAGAGAGAAGGAGGATTTAGGTGACGAGGCGATGAAATAGCATAATGTGCTAAAAAGGTGTTTGTGGCTAAAAGGAGAGGCTTTCTTAGGAAAAGCAGGGCACGGAGGTCTAACTTCGTCAACAAGTAGGAAGAGTGCTAGTGGGAGCAGTTCGAGAATGCGAGACTCACTTAATCCACGTGTGAGCCGTGTTCGGCGAGTCCTCGTTATAGCTTATTTGCATCAGACCATTCACGTGGATATCACGATCCGTCAACAAGCAAATCGCTTGGTCCGGAGGGTCGTCGTTAATGTCGCACCGCGGCGGGGCGTGGGCGCAGACAATGTGCGGGTCGTTAACAGCGTCATGATCAGCACAGCCTGGCAGCCCGACACGATGTTGATGTTCCATGGGAAGAGTGGTTTCCGCCACGTACACGTACATCGAACAATCCATCGTACCCCCGTATAAGATGCATGTAGGAGGACTGCATAAGAGGAACGATTTGGGAGAGGCAGTCACATGATTAAAGAGAAGCTTAACGACAGTGATGAGGCTTAACGACAGTGATGAGAAACTAATCTCGTTGGCGGGGCACTTAATCGAAAACCTCGCGGGCCGCAAAAAATAGTGATACTGTTATTAGAAATTTATCGGGTCTGGTGCGTGAACTTCACATGATTTCCAGCACTCACGTAGCGCGCTTTCTTTCGTCTCCCCCGATGGATGGAACATATTGCCAGAAGAAGCATCCGTTGGCTGGCGAGCATCTGGAGCAGCACTCCGCTTGACCGCCCCTCGTACCCTCGATGCTAAACATGTCTTGACCCCCCACCATAGCGTCGCGAATGAACCCTTCCGTGATTCCCGGGGTGCCGCCAGAGACGAGTAGGTGCAGCTATCAAGGGAAAGGGATTTTCACATTTTTGCGCATGTCGTCGCGTGTTGGAAACTCATTCGAAAATGTGGGAAGGCTGACTGTTGCTTGTAGGAGAGACGACAGTGTGAATAGCGGCGCCACGCTGATACTGCCACTTTTGAAACTACGACGCGTCAAATTTCTGTGCCTTGTTGACATTCTGTAAGCTATAATGCTATGCTAGGTTGCGACGGCTTAGCAAGTCCCTTAGTGAAAAGCTAGATTGGCCCAATGTAGACTTCTTGTTCAGAGCTGTACAAGCATTGTTTGAGCCTGTATACTGCAAACGATTAGTCAGGCACCTCCCATACATCCCTCAACACGCACGCAAATCTCACAGAAATTAAATGGGGTCCGAAAGAAAAGCCTACTACGTGTGTCTCACGGGACAGACCTCGTCGTGTTGTCATCACTCGCACTGGACGGGACGAGGTGCAAATGCTGGCGGAGCTTCTGTTTTGAGCGGCCTGTGCTGGCCCCCCTCCCTGCCCTATGCTTCAAAGGAACGACCATACTGAACGGGCCTGGCAGTGATGTACGCGGTGAAAGCGGGTGCGGGCAGTCAAAATGCTTAGACTACTCCCTCCCTCAAAAAGCCCTCAGCTTATGTCAATGCAAACACATCATCTAATTCCCTAACTTTCAAGCACTACTGGAGGGTAGGGTTAATTTTTATGTTGCCTATGTGCACCCAGCTTTTCTTACCGTATTCCCCTGGATATAACACCCTAGGGTGTTATGTAAATCCCCTTGTAAAAGGGGGGGAGGGTCTTAACAAAGGAAATATACTACTCGGGTGTTTTCGTATGACATCCATTGATTTTAGTGTTTTGAATAAAACTGTTAATAATGAACTTGGAAGTGTGCTTTTGGTGAGCAACAAGGCAGCAGGTTTTTGTTCGCTTGGTATGACCCTTGACCAGACACAATGTTGCTGGAAACCCTTGACCAGTCACAACGCATTCGCCTCTGACAGCAAATTTCCCCCCTCACGCAGCAAATTCGCCCTCTGACGGAGCGAATTCGCCCACTGACGCAGGAAATTCGCCCCCTGACACAACAGATTCACCCTCTGACACTACGAATTCACCTCCCGACGGTCCAATTTCGCGTTACAACGTATTTTGGATTTAATTGATGACTCAAAATCTACATCAAAACCCCCTATAAGGGAGTTGACAGGGTCTTATATTGTTCACCCCTCAAATAGGGGGTATAACTGTCAAAATAGCTAGTTAATCTTAGGAACCATGGCTAGGGTTTAGGCTAGGCAAGAGGATGTCGAGATGGTTCAGCAAAGGAGAAAGGTGGTTCACTAATGAGCAAAGATACAAGATATAGTGCAAGAAACAAGGGAATGAGGTGCACCACCAATGTAACACTACACTAACTACTGCTACAAGCACTTTATATAAGAAATATATTTCAACACACCCCCTAAACAGCTTGCAGCAGGAAGCTAATGCAGAGACACCCCCTAAAGGGGTACACCAAGCGCAGCAGAAGGAGAGGGCAAGTGAGGAGGGACTGTGAGAGGAGAGGAGGTAGGAGGCGGCAGCTGAAGCTGCTGGCACACGGGCGACTGGAGCAACTGGCACACAGGCTACTGGAGCAACGGCATCCGGACTATTGGAGTAACTGGCTCCGCGGCTAGACGAGCGACTGGAGCAACTGACCCACGAACTACTGGAGCTGCTTGCTTCATGGCTGCTACCTCCTTTCAACCTCCCCCCATTGTCCCACACCCCTTTTTACACCCCCTTCTGCATCCCTAGCACCAATCCCTCGGCTCCCCCACACCCTCCCCCCCTCAGCGGCAGCTGCAGCAGTGGGAGAGAGAGGAGGAGGAGGAGGAGCAGCAGATTACTCACACCCGCCACCCCCATACCCACCACCCTCATACCCTCCCCCCCACGGCTGCACGCGCAGCAGGGAGAGGAAGGCGAAGGGGGGGCGTGGGGGCGGGGAAGAAGCTGCCCTGCGGCTACAGAGGGGCGGCGCGCGGGTGCATGGGGCAGTACGCGGGTGCATAGAGCGGTGCGAAGGTGCACGGGGCGGCACGCGGGTGCAGTGGGGCGGCGCGTGGGTGAACGGGGCAGCGCATGGGTGCAAGCAAACCGTCGTGCGCTGCGCGCCTGGGGCGCGCAACGGACAGAAAACCGCCGCGCGCGCGCCCTGTCAGAACATTATAGCTTATACATCTGTGTAGGCTGTAGTGGGGTAGCCCATAAGGGGTATAACCCAATTAGGGTTAGTACTTGTACCCAACTGTTTCATAGTTCAATCATTCTCGTTCTAATTCTCACATGGTATAGAGCAGGTTCCCCCGTGGGAACTGTTCCTAGGGCCCACCGACCTTTTTTTTTCCTGCCCGGAGCGCGCTTGGCCCCTGCCCGAGTCGCGCCCCGTGTGACTCCCCTTCGTGGCCTCTAGCGGCCTCCCTCACGGCCCCTAGTGGCCCCGTCGCGCCGTCCTCACGGCCCCGTCGCGCCGCCCTTGCGGCCCTCTTCGCACCGCCCTCGCGGCCCCTTTCCGCGGCCCCGTCGCCGCCCTTTCAGCGGCCCCGTCGCCGCCCTTTCCGCGGCCCCGTCGCCGCCCTTTCAGCGGCCCCGTCGCCGCCCTTTCAGCGGCCCCGTCGCCGCCCTTCCACGGCCTCGCCGCCCGCCCTTGCAGCGGCCCCGTCGCCGCCCTTCCGCGGCCCCGACGCCGCCCTTCCGCGGCCCCGTCGCCACGCCGACGCCGCCATTCCACGGCCCCGTCGCAACCCTCCAGTGGCCCCGTCGCCGCCCGTCCGCGGCCCCGTCGCCGCCCTTTCAGCGGCCCCGTCGCCGCCCTTTCAGCGGCCCCGTCGCCGCCTGCCCTTTCAGCGGCCCCGTCGCCGCCCTTCCGCGGCCCCGTCGCCGCCCTTCCGCGGCCCCGTCGCCGCCCTACAACGGCCCCGTCGCCACCCTTCCGCGGCCCCGTCGCCGCCCTTTCAGCAGCCAGTCGCCGCCCTTTCAGCGGCCTGTCGCCGCCCTTTCAGCGGCCCCGTCGCCGCCCTTCCGCGGCCCCGTCGCCACTCAGCCACCCAGCGCCAGAGCCGCCGAGCCGCCCAGCCGCCGAGCAGCCGAGCCGCCGAGCAACCGAGCCGCCAAGCAGCCGAGCCGCCGAGCAGCCGAGCGGCCCTGCAGCCGAGCCGCCCGACCGCCGAGCCGCCCTGCACCCGAGCCGCCCGACCGCCGAGCCGCCCAGCAGCCGAGCCGCCGAGCCGCACCGCAGCCGAGGCGCTGCCGCCTGTCGGCCTGCCCGGGACAGCCCCACTTGCCTGGTAAGAGCAGCGCCTCTACCACTTCACTGCCCTGCCCCACTGTACTCACTGCCTGTCTACAACTGTCATGGCCTCCCCTAGTGTTCTGACCTTAGACGCTGAGAGTCGGGCAGTTGACTTTGAGGTCTGGGTAGATGATCTGCAGCTTTTCCTACAGTGCGATAGGGCAGACAGTCTCTCCCTGTTTGACCTCAAATCTGGTGCCTCTCCTACCTCTGCTGCTGATGCTGACGCCACTGTTCGCTCACAGTGGGCCACGCGTGATGCTTCTGCTCGCCTTGCTGTGCGCCGCCACTTACCGACCACTGAGCGTGCACACTTTAGCCAGTACAAGAGTGCTCAGACCTTGTACGACGCTGTAGTTGCACGCTACTCTTCCCCTACCACTGCTGCACTAAGCCGCCTCATACTACCGTACCTCTTCCCTGACCTTGCTGCCTTTCCCACAGTCGCTGACCTCATTACGCACCTCCGCACTAGTGACACTCGCTACCGCGCTGCGCTTCCTGCTGAATTCTGCGCCAAGAACCCCCCCCCCCCCATGTACATCACCCTCTACTACATAGTCACCCGGCTCCCTGACTCTCTCCGCGTAGTCAGGGACCACTTCCTCTCAGTTTGCCCCACCACTCTCACCGTTGACCTCCTCGAGAAGGCCCTCCTAGCACCAGAGAAGAGTATAGTCGCTGTAGGAGCCTCTCGTGGTGACCCTCGCACCCCCGTCTTTGAGGGGTGTTCTCCCTCCCCCCTCTTGCCCTCTGTTGTCTCTGCTGCTGCGGCCGACCTCGTTGGTTTTGAGTCTGTCGGCGCTGCGTCTGCCCTGAGCGGGGAGACGCCGCACCGGCAAGGGCAAGGGGGGCAAGGGCGCTGGAGGGGCTGGCGGGGGCGGTGGAGGTGGTGGTGGAGGCAGTGGAGGGAGTGGGGGTGGTGGTGGGAGTGGTGCCGGGGGTGGCGGCGGCGGCGGCAGCAGTGGAGGCGGCGGAGGCGGCGGTGGTGGCGGAGGGAGCGGAGGCGGCGGAGGTGGCGGAGGAGGCGGAGGTGGAGGAGGCGGCGGAGGCTGGCGGCGGCGGCGGCGGCGGCGGTGGTGGAGCGGGTCGCGACTCTGCGCAGAGGAGTGGCTCAGGTGGTGGTCCGCGCCAGCAGCAGCGGGGTGGTGTGACCCTGTCCCCTCTGCAGCTTCGTGAGTGGTACACAGCGCGCCAGCGCGGTGGGGGTTTTGGTCCCTACACTTACGTCCTCCGTACCGGTGACCGAGCTGGTGAGCAGTGCGAGGGCCCGCACTCCACCCAGCGCTGCTTCGGTCGCATGACGGACGCGTGGGGAGATCTCTCTAGGGCGGGGGTTGCCGTCTTTGATCTTGACTATGATGCTATCCTTGCTGCCATGTATTCTATGACTACTAGTGTTGAGGGTGACTGTTACTTGTGTGTACCGCTTGACCCGGGCATTGAGGCCACTGCTCTAGGTGCTGGTGAGGCTGCTGCTCTAGGTGCTAGTGCGTCTGCTGCCCCAGGTGCCAGTGCGTCTGCTGTCCCAGATGCCAGTGCGTCTGCTGCCCCAGGTGCTGGTGAGTCTGCTCTCTCAGGTACTACGTCGGCTCAGGCCTTCCACACCTTCACCCTTGACTCGGGTGCGTCCCGCTCCTTCTTTCGAGACCGCACCACTCTTACGCCGCTCAGTCGGCCGGTTGTAGTCTCCCTGGCAGACCCCTCTGGGGGTCCTGTCCTTGCTAGCTTCTCCACTGTCATACCGTGCCCAGCAGCCCCCTCTGGCACCCTGTCAGGTCTCTACCTCCCCTCGTTCTCTACAAACTTGGTGAGTGGAGCGGACCTACAGGATAGGGGGGTTGACCAGTTCACTCCTGCGAGTCAGCGAGTGACCCACTGCACGTGTGCTCGGATAGGCCGACACTTGGCCACGTTCACTCGTCGGCCGGGGTCGAGCCTGTACACCCTTACTACTGAGTCTCCTCCGGCTGCAAAGTCTGGCCAGGTAGCTGCGTCGAGTCAGGTGTTTGCTGTAGCGTCCAGGTCTGGTCTTGAGTCTGCTCCCTGCTCGTGTCGTCTCCTGTCTCACCAGACTCTCCTCTGGCACCACCGCCTTGGTCACCCCTCCCTGCCTCGTCTCCGAGGCATGGCCTCCCGTGTCCTTGTCTCTGGTCTCCCTCGGTCTCTCCCTCCCCTACCTCCGGGGCCTAGCCCTACCTGCGTCCCCTGCGTCGAGGGGCGACAGCGCGCCGCCCCTCACTCCTCCGAGTTTCCTCCGATTGAGGCTCTGCTACAAACCCTACACATGGACGTGTTGGGCCCCGCCCGCGTCCGTGGACAGGGGCACGAGCGTTACTTCCTGTTGGTGGTTGACGACTACTCGCGTTACACCACAATCTTCCCCTTGCGCAGCAAGGGTGACGTCACTGAGGTGTTGATCGACTGGATCCGCGCAGCTCGTCTCCAGCTCAGAGAGAGTTTCGGCTCGGACTTTCCTGTTCTGCGTCTGCACTCGGACAAAGGCGAAGAGTTTTCCTCTACCCGTCTGGGAGCCTTCTGTCCTGCACAAGGCATCCGCCAGCCTTTCACGCTTCTGGCCTCTCCACAGCAAAATGGGATTGCTGAGCGCCGCATTGGCATGGTCATGGACGTCGCTCGTACGTCCATGATGCATGCGGCTGCCCCCCATTTTCTGTGGCCGTTTGCAGTTCAGTACGCCGCGCATCAGCTCAACCTTCAGCCCCGGGTCTCCTTGCCAGAGACCTCCCCAGCCTCACGGTGGACCGGGAAGGTTGGCGATGCGTCTGCGTTTCGGGTCTGGGGATCTCGGGCGTTTGTCCGCGACTTGTCTGCGAACAAGCTGTCCCCCCGTGCTGTTCCCTGCGTCTTCCTTGGCTTCCCCCCTGACGCGCCTGGTTGGCAGTTTTACCACCCCACCTCGCGCCATGTTTTGTCCTCCCAGGACGTCACCTTTGACGAGTCGGTGCCTTACTACCGTCTCTTCCCCTACCGCACTGCGCCCCTCCCCCCACCGCCGCTCTTCCTTGCACCAGGTCCTCCCCCGGTAGACCCCATCCCCCCTTAGGGTCCTGCCCCGTCAGGTGTGTCCCAGGTAGACGCAGTCAAGCCTGTCGAGGTAGCTGTTGACTCTGGTGCTGCTAGAGGTGCTGAGCCTGCGGGTGCCGGGTCTGGGGGTGCTGAGACTGGGGGTGCTGCGCCTGGAGGTGCTGAGTCTGGGGGTGCGGAGCCTGGAGGTGCGGAGCCTGGGGGTGCCGAGCCTGGGGGCGCTGGGTCTGCTCGTGTGGCCGTCGACGGTGCTTCGTCGAGGCGAGAGCCACTCTCTCCACAGGAGCTGCGCGAGTGGTTTGCCCGCCACTGGAGACGCGCTGTTGAGACTGGGGGTGCTGCTGGGGCTACTGGAGTTGGTCCTGCTCGAGCTGCTGGCGGTACTAGTGCTGCTGGAGCTGGAGCTGCTGGGGGTGTTGGCGCTGGTGTTTCTACTGGCGCTGATGCGTCTGGGGGTGCTGCTGAGGCTGCTGGAGCTGAGGGTCCTACTGGAGTTGGTGCTGCTGGAGCTAGAGCTGCTTGGGGTGTTGGCGCTGGCGGTGCTGCTGGCGCTGGTGCTTTAGAGGGTGCTGGAGTTGGCGCTGTTGGAGCTGGAGGTGCTGCTGGCGCTGGTGCTGCCGCTTGGGGTACTAGTGCCATCCCTGCTGGTTCTGGAGGCGCTGAGCGGCCGAGGCCGTACTTCGTTCCGCTCCTAGAGCAGGTTCTTGGTCTCCCGCCCTCTCCTGGTCCTGCTCCTTCCTTAGAGTGTCCACAGCCCGCCTCCCCTCTACCTACTCCTTCTCCCTACACTGGTCCTACTGGAGGTCTTGCTGAGCGTCGTGTGCCTGCGTCTCGTCCTGCGTTGCCTGTTCGTACTGCTCACACTAGTGGTCGTACTGCGCGTACTCGTCCTCCTGCGATCCCCGGCACACACCAGATGACGCTGCGTCCTTCCACTGCTCCTCTGCGTGTCCCGTTGCCGTCTCCTCTAGAGTCCTCTCTTCCTACTCTTGTTGACCCGGAGTCTGACTCCCTTCGTGCTGCTAGTCCTTCGGTTAAGCGTCTCCTTGCTACTGTTGTCAGTGACCCTTCCTCTGAGTCCACTGCTGCGTCTGCCCTAGTTGCTGAGCTTGTCGACTTTGCTGCTCGCTGTCGTCTAGACTACGCTGCCATTCTCGTTGCTGAGTCTGAGTCTGTCTGTCCTCCGTCCGTCGGGGGTGAGTGTGCTCTTAGCACGGACGTCCTTGAGGACAGGCAGGAGGAGTTCCAGTGCGTTGCTGCTGCTTTGCCCCATCTCGTGTCCACGCTGATTGCCCCTGAGGGAGACCCGGATGCACCAGATATCCCGACTCCTCGATCGTACGCTGAGGCGATCGAGGGTCTCTACTCCTCTCAGTGGCAGTCAGCCATGGACGTAGAGATGGCTTCCTAGAAGTCCACAGGCACCTACATCGACGAGGTTCCCCCACCTGGGGCGAACATCGTCAGTGGCATGTGGATTTTCAGGGTGAAGCGGCCTCCGGGTTCTCCGCCTGTCTTCAAGGCGCGTTACGTGGCTCGAGGCTTCAGTCAGCGGCAGGGAGTTGACTACTTCTAGACCTTCTCTCCCACCCCGAAGATGACCACTCTTCGGGTGCTGCTGCACATAGCCGCTCAGCGCGACTACGAGCTTCACTCTCTTGACTTCAGCACAGCTTTCCTGCAGGGCAGCCTGCACGAGGAGATCTGGCTGCGCCACCCACCTGGCTTCACTAGGTCGTTTCCCCCGAGTACCCAGTGGAGCCTCTGGCGGCCAGTCTACGGTCTCCGCCAGGCACCCCGTGAGTGGCACGACACACTGAGGACTACACTTGCGGCTCTTGGGTTTGCTCCTTCTACAGCCGATCCGTCGCTGTTTCTGCGCACCGACACCTCTTTGCCGCCGTTCTACATCCTCGTGTACGTCGACGACTTGGTCTTTGCCACTGCTGATACTGCTGGACTCGCCCACGTGAAGTCCGAGCTGCAGAAGAGACACACGTGCACAGACCTAGGTGAACTGCCCAGCTACCTTGGCTTGCAGATCACGCGGGACAGAGCACAGCGTACCATTACCCTGACTCAGTCACACATGGTGCAGCAGGTCCTTCAGCGCTTCGGCTTCACGTACTCCTCGCCTCAGGCCACTCCTCTGTCTACTCGCCACTCGCTCTCAGCTCTGCCTTCGGATGAGTCCGTAGAGTCGAGTGGCCCGTACCCAGAGCTTGTTGGCTGCCTCATGTACCTGATGACCTGCACACGACCTAACCTTGCATACCCTCTTAGCATCTTGGCACGCTATGTTGCTCCTGGGAGACACCGACCAGAGCACATGGCTGCAGCGAAGAGGGTGTTGCGCTACGTGTGCAGTACGTCGGGCATGGGGCTAGTGCTTGGAGGGCGACGTCGAGTGGTCCTCACAGGTCACGCTGACGCTTCTTGGGCTGACGACCAGGCTCTGCAGCGGTCGTCACAGGGTTACACCTTCAGCCTTGGCTTCGGCTCTGTTTCGTGGTGGTCTACCCGCTCGTCCTCTGTTCTCAGCTCCAGCTGTGAGGCTGAGATCTACGCAGGGGCCATGGCTGCACAGGAGCTACGCTGGCTCACCTACCTGCTGACTGACCTAGAAGAGCCGCCTCGTTCTCCTCCAGTTCTGTACGTAGACAACAAGGCCATCTTGGCCTTGTGTCGGGAGCACAGACTGGAGCACAGAACGAAGCACATTGCTCTCCGCTACTTCCTGGCTAGTGAGCTGCAGCAGCGTGGTCAGCTCCGCCTCACCTACGTGGCCTCTGAGGCCGACACTGCTGATATCTTCACCAAGGCCCTTCCGCCTTGTGATCATCGGTGCTTCTGTACTTTGCTAGGTCTTGTGCCTACCTGGCCTCACTTGCTCACTTCTTGATCTTGTTTGTACTGTACTCTTTCTATACCTGCACTTGCTTGTTTACCTTTATATATATGATCTTGCATGTGAACTGGCCTTGTGGCCTTGCTCTTTTGCTCGGACTGTGTGGTGACTTTGTGATCCACCATGAGCTTGCTTTGCTTCGCTGGACTGGTCTTGTGACCACTTGTTCTCCCCTACTTTGCCCATGGGGGTGTGTCAGAACATTATAGCTTATACATCTGTGTAGGCTGTAGTGGGGTAGCCCATAAGGGGTACAACCCAATTAGGGTTAGTACTTGTACCCAACTGTTTCATAGTTCAATCATTCTTGTTCTAATTCTCACACGCCCGGGGCACGCGACAGGAGGAAATAGTCACGCGCCCAGGGTGCGGGACTGAAAGAACAGTAGTGGAAGCGAACGGTGGGCCCATGGGGTAACTAAAAAGAAACAGGCCAGGATCTTACGTGCTCTGATAGCATGTCAAAATAGCTAGTTAATCTTAAGAACCATGGCTAGGGTTTAGGCTAGGCAAGAGGGTGTCGAGAGAGTTTAGCAAAGGAGAAAGGTGGTTCACTATGAGCAAAGAGACAAGATATAGTGCAAGGGACAAGGGAATGAGGTGCATCACCAATGTAACACTACAATAACTACTGCTACAAGCAGTTTATACAAGAAATATATTTCAACAATAACAATTTCGAGGCTTAACAAACACTTCCTCCCTTATTAGCTTCTTGGGGGTGTTCTATTTTTGGGGGGTCTTTGTCAAATTATATGACTATGTCATAATAAAATGTAGGGTATAGTTTGTGTTACTTGTACCCAACTTTCTCGATAGTCGAACGATCCTTTCCCTTTACTATGGACATGGTATTAAGAGCAACATAGGTCCTTAGGACCGTTTAAGGACTGTTTTTCAGGGCCCACCAACCGTTTTCCGCTGGTTACCGAGTTACCCCACCCCTTCCCTACACTGCCCTACGTCGCGAGCCCTCGCGCTTGCCTCTGCTGGCCCTCGTACAGCCCGCTAGCAGCCCGCCTGCTGCCTCGTCAGCCCCGCGCGTAGCTTGCTAGCTGCCCTGTCAGGCCCGCGCGCCGCCCCGCAGCCCCCGCGCTGCGTTCTCCTGCCCCGCGCACCTCTCCGCAGCCCTCGCGCTGCTTTCTACGGCCGTCGACGCGGCCCCGCCCTGCCACTGTCGCGGCCCCGCCCTGCCGCCGACACGGCCTCGCCAGGTCGCTGCCGCGGCCCAGTCTTGCCGCTGCCGCGGCCCCGACCTGCCGGTGTCGCGGCCCCGCCCTGCCGCCGACACGGCCCCGCCTGGCCTGTGCGCTGCCCTGCACCAGCAATGCCGCCCCTGGAGCAGCTGCCCCTGGACCCAGAGCAGCCGCCCCTGGCCCCTGCAGCAGCCGCCCCTAGTGCAGCCGCCCCTGGACCCTCGAGCAGCCGCCCCTGGACCCAGAGCAGCCGCCCCTGGCCCCTGAAGCAGCCGCCCCTGGACTTTGTGCAGCCACCCCTGGACCCCGTGACGCCGCCCCTGGACCCGCAACGCCGCCCCTGGACCCCGTGCAACCGCCACTGGATCCCGAGACGCGCCTACATTTGGTGCAGCCGCCCCTACCTCACCTCGCGCCTGCCTTCGTGCGCCTACCCTGCCGCCGCCCGCCGAGCGCCGGCCCTTCTCGCCCGGCGAGCGCCTGCCCTTCCCACCACTGGTGAGCACTTGCCTTGTTCGCGCGCTGCCGCGCCATCTGCCTGTCTGCCTGCCTGCCTGCCTGGCTGCATGCCCGCCTAACTGCCTACCTACCTGCCTGCCTACCTGCCGCGCCTGCCCTGCCCGCGCTGCTACTACTGCTACTTCTGTTACTGCAGCTAGGCTGCTGCTGCTGCAACTGCTGCTACTACTGCTACTGCTGCTACTGGCGGTGGCTAGATGCAGCTCCAGCGACGTCCGCGCGAGTCTCTCACGCCCCAGCAGCTTCGTGAGTGGTACGCTAGTTGGGGTTGTGGCGGTAGCCGTCGTGGCGGTCGCCCTAGAGCTGGTCAGCCGGTAGCGTCTGGCAGTGGCCAACCGCAGCTGCAGTGGCATCCGCGCGAGACACTTACGCCCCAGCAGTTTCATGAGTGGTACGCTCAAAGTAGAGGGTCTTGGAGTACCGTTCGCTGCCCGTACGTCATTCGCACAGGTGATCGGGTTGGTCAGGATTGCGGGACGCTTGGTCACACACAGTCCCGCTGCTTCACCCATCTGAGCGACGCCTGGCGTACCGAGCTTGGCGACGAGGCTGAGCTCCCCACCTGGCTAGAGCTGCTTAGGCAGAGGGTAGATATCTTTGCTCTTAACTATGATGCTATTCTCACTGCCAAATATGCATTGCCTACTAGTGCTGACGTACCTGTTTCCTGTGCGTACCGCCTGACCCAGGTATAGAGTCTGCTGCTCTAGGTGCTAGTGCGTCTCCTGCTCTAGGTGCTGGCGAGGCTTCTGCTCCAGGTGCTAGTGAGTCTGCTCTCTCTTGTACTGCGCCTGCTGAGGCCTTGTACACCTTCACACTTGACTCAGGTGCTTCTCGCTCCTTCTTTCGCGACAGCACCACCCTCACGCCGCTCAGTCAGCAGGTTGCAGTCTCCCTGACAGAACCCTCTGGGGGTCCTGTCCTTGCGCACTCCTCCATGGTCCTGCCGTGTCCGGCGGTCCTGTCCGGCTCACTGTCAGGTCTTCACCTCCCCTCGTTCTCTACGAACTTGGTGAGTGGTGCTGATCTCCAGGACCAGTGGGTTGACCAGTTCACTCCTTGAGGTCACCGCGTGACCCACTGTACGTGCTCCCGGGCGGGCTGGCACCTGGCCACGTTTACCCGTGCGCCTAGCTCGAGTCTGTACACACTGACTACTGTGTCCCCTTAGGTCATTACGTCTGCGTCTGTGTCAGGTCAACTAGCGGCCCCCTGCTCGTGTCGCGCTTTGTCGCACCAGACCCTCCTTTGGCACCACCGTCTTGGTCACCCCTCGGTGCAGCGCCTTCGTAGCATGCACCGCCGTGTCCTTGTCTCTGGTCTTCCCACGGTTCTCCCTCCCCTCCCACCCTCGCCTGCTCCTCCCTGTCTTCCCTGTGTCGAGGGGCGGCAGCGCGACGCTCCTCACTCCTCGTTTCCCCTGACGACTGCTCCCCTGCAAACCCTGCACATGGACGTGTGGGGCCCAGCCCGCGTCAGTGGGCAGGACTGCGAGCGGTACTTCCTGCTGGTTGTTGACGACTACTCGCGTTACACCACCGTCTTCCCCTTGCGCACCAAGGGTGAGGTCCCTGATGTTTTGATCCCTTGGATCTGCGCTGCCTGTCTCCAGCTCCGCGAGCGGTTCGGGACAGAGTTTTCCGTCCTGTGTCTGCACTCTGGCAGAGGTGGGGAGTTTTCCTCCGACCTTCTGCAGAGCTTTTGTCGTGGGGAGGGCATTCGCCAGACGTTCACGCTTCCGGCCTCTCCACAGCAGAATGGGGTTGCTGAGCGCCGCATTGGCTTGATCATGGAGGTCGCTCGTACCTCCATGGTCCATGCAGTTGCCCCCCATTTTCTGTGGCCGTTTGCGGTCCGCTACGCCGCGCATCAGCTCAACCTCTAGCCCCGTGTCTCCTTGCCGGAGACCTCGCCCACACTGCGGTGGACGGGGGAGGTTGGCGATGCATCGGTGTTCCGGGTGTGGGGTTCTTGTGCCTTTGTCCGCGATACCACTACGGACAAGCTCTCCGCCCGCGCTGTTCCCTGTGTCTTCCTTGGCTTTGTCCCTGACGCACCTGGTTGACAGTTTTACCACCCCACCTCGCGCCGTGACTTCCCCTCTCAAGACGTCACGTTCGACGAGTCGGTTCCCTTTTACCGTCTCTTCCCCTACCGCACTGCCCCTCTCCCCCCCCCGCCACTCTTCCCGCTCTTGGTCCTACCCGAGTAGACCCCCTCCCCGCTCCCGGTCCTGCTCCTTCAGGTGTGTCTCAGGTAGACCCTCCTCCCTTGAGTGCGCCGGTTGAGGTCACTGGTGACTCAGGTCCTGCTGCGGGTGGTCCTGCTCGGGGTGTTGCTTCTGGGGGTGCTGAGCTTGGGGGTGCGGAGCCTGGGGGTGCTGAGCCTGGAAGTGCGGAGCCTGGAGGTGCTGAGCCTGGGCGTGAGGAGTCTGGGGGTGCTGCACCTGGGGGCGCTGAGGCGTCTGGTGAGTAGTCTCCTGGAGCGGCCGTCTTCGTAGTCGCTCTGCCGGTGCCTCGCCGCTGCACTCTCGTCGTCGTCTCCCTCTCTCCCCACAGCAGCTTCGTGAGTGGTACGTCCGCCGTTAGGGTCAAGCTCCTGGAGCCGGGGACCCTGCTGCGGGAGGCGCAGGTGTTGGAGGCACTGGAGCCGGCGCTGCCCCTCTCTCCCCACAGCAGCTGCGTGAGTGGTACGTTAGCCGCCAGGGTCGCGCTGCTGGAGCTAGGGGCCCCGCTGCGGGAGGCGCTGGAGCTGGTGACTCTACTAATGGAGTTGTTTCTACTGGAATTCCTAGAGCAGCTGGTCCTGGAGGTGCTGCTGTCGACTCTGAGGTTGGAGGCTCTGGAGCTGGAGGTGACAGCTCTGGGGGTGCTCCTGCTGGTGGCGTTGGAGCTGGAGGTTTTGGAGCTACTGCGGGTGCTGGCGCTGGAGGTTCTAGAGTTGTTGGAGGTGCTAGCGCTGGTGGCACTGGAGCTGGAGGTTCTGGAGCTGCTGCGGGTGCTGGAGCTGGAGGTTTTAAAGCTGTTGGAGGTGCTGGCACTGGTGGCGTTGGAGCTGGAGGTTCTGGAGCTGCTGCGGGTGCTGGCGCTGGAGGTTCTGGAGCTGTAGGAGGTGCTGGAGCTACTGGTGCTGGTGGCACTGCACCGCCGTGACTGTTCTTTGCTCCGCCGTCACCTTCGTCTCTGCCACCGCCTGGCTCCGTACTTCGCCAGGTTCTTAGCCTCCCGTCTTCTACTGGTCTTTCGTTACAACCTGGCTTACCGCTGCCTACTCCTTCTCCTTACACTGAGCTGATAGGCGGTCTTGCTGAGCGTCGTGAGCCTGCGTCTCATCCTGTCTCGCCTATTCGCACTGTCCGCACTAGTCGTACTGGTCGTCGTGTTCCTCGTGAGCGTCCGCCGGCTGTCCCTAGCACACACCTCATGGCCCTGCGTCCTTCCTCTGCTCCACAGTGTCTTCCCCTGTCGTCCCCTCCTGCGTCTTCTCTACCTGACGGTCCAGAGCCTGAGTCTGACCCCGCTCGTGCTGCTCACCCTACTGTTACGCGTCTGCTCGCCACCGTTGTCACTGACCCGTCGTTTGAGTCTGCTGTTGCGTCTGCCTTAGTCGCTGAGTTTCTTGACTTTGCTGCTGCCTATCGTCTAGACTACGCCGCTAGTCTTGTTGTTGAGTCTAAGTATGTCTGTCCTCCGTCCGTCAGGGGTGGGTGTGCTCTTGGCACGGACGTCCTTGAGGACAGGCAGGAGGACCTTGAGTGTCTTGCAGCCGCTGCGCCTCATCTCGTGTCCATGCTACTTAACCCTGAGGGAGACCCGGATGCTCCAGACATCCCCACCCCGCGCTCTTACGCAGAGGCGATAGAAATCCCGTCTCCTCTCAATGGCAGACAGCCATGGCTTCAGTCAGCGGGAGGGAGTGGACTTCTTCAAGACCTTCTCCCCCACCCCGAAGATGACCACTTTTCGGGTGTTGCTGCACGTTGCCGCTCAGCGTGACTACGAGCTTCACTCTCTTGACTTCAGCACAGCTTTCTTGCAGGGCAGCCTACACGAGGAGATCTGGCTGCGCCGCCTGCCTGACTTCACTGGGTTGTTCCCTCCTGGTACCCAGTGGAGCCTCCCGCGGCCGGTCTACGGTCTCCGCCAGGCGCCACGTGATGGGACGACACTTGCGGCTCTTGGGTTTGCTCCGTCGACTACTGACCCGTCGCTCTTTCTGGGCACCGACACTTCGCTGCCGCCGTTCTACATCCTCGTATACGTCGACAACTTGGTCTTTGCCACTGCTGACACTGAGGCTCTCGCCCTGGTGAAGTCGGAGCTGCAGAAGAGACACACGTGCACAGACCTGGGTGAGCTGTGCAGTTACCTTGGCTTGCAGATTAACCGGGACAGAGCACGCCGCACCATCACACTGACTTAGTCACACATGGTGCAGTAGGTCCTTCAGCGCTTCGGCTTCACCTGGTCCTCGGCACAAGCCACTCCTCTGGCTACAGGTCACTCACTCTGAGCTCCACCTTCGGACGAGTCCGTAGAGCCGAGTTGTCCTTACCCAGAGCTAGTGGGCGGCCTCATGTACCTGATGACCTGCACTTGTCCTGACCTTGCGTACCCTCTTGGCCTTCTGGCTCGCTACGTGGCTCCTGGTCGGCACCGAAAGGTGCACATGGATGCTGCTAAGAGGGTACTACGCTACTTGTGCAGTACATCGGGCATGGGGCTCGTGCTTGGAGGACGGAGCGACGTTGTCCTCACCGGGCACTTAGACGCTTCTTGGGTTGACGACCAGGCTACGCAGCGATCGTCAAAGGGTTACACCTTCAGCCTTGGCTCTGGTTCAGTTTCTTGGCGTTCTATACGCTCGTCTTCAGTTCTCACCTCCAGTTGTGAGGCTGAGATCTATGCCACAGCCATGGCTGCACAGGAGTTACGCTGGCTCACCTACCTGCTGACCGACTTGGGAGAGAGGCCTCGTTCTCCTCCAGTGCTGTACGTCGACAACAAGGCCGCCATTGCCTTGTGTTAGGAGCACAGACTGGAGCACATAACGAAGCACATCGCTCTGCGTTACTTCCTGGCTCGAGAGTTGCAGCAGCGTGGTCAGCTTCGTCTTGCTCACGTGGCCATTCGGGCCAACACTGCTGATATATTCACCAAGGCACTTCCGTCTGGTGATCATCAGCGTTTCTGCACTTTGTTAGGCCTTGTGCCCACTTTTCCTCACTTGCTGTAGACTTTGCTTGTACTGTGATCTATATATATATCTGCATGCTTGCTCTTCTAGGTAGAGATCACTGTACTGGTGTTGTTGCATATATACCTCTGCATGTGAACTGGCCTTGTGGCCCTTTGCTTGTGCTTAGTGTGTGTGGTGATGTTGTGATCCACCCTGAGCTTGCTTTGCTTCTCTTGAATAGTGTTGTGACTCTTTGCTCTCCCCCACTTTGCCTATGGGGGTGTGTCAAACTATATGCCTATGTCATAATAAAATGATTTTTTTTTTAAGTTTGTAACACTTTCTAAAAATGTGTTTTTTGAAAGCGAAGCTGCTTGTACTGCAGCAATGGCAACGGCGAAGTGCTAGACGCTCTTCGCCAACTATATAGCAGGGCAAATGGCCAAATGGCCTCCACCCACGTCTTCGTTTGAAATTTCAAATGTCTTACCGTATTTCCCACCCACCCACCCTAGCAAAAATTGCATGTTGTCATGTGTAATGTAGGTACCATATATATCCCGGACGAGAATGATGTAATGCCCATTTGAAACGAAGCTCGTTGCCATTGCAAACACAAGAAAGCAAGCTTTCTAAATATGTAGGCTTTAGTGGGGTAGCTAATGTTGGGTATAGTTTGTGTCCTCACCAACTTTCTCGATAGTCGAACGATCCTTTCCCTTTACTCTCGACAAAAACAATTTCGAGGCTTAACAAACACTCCCTCCCTTATTAGCTAACTTGGGGTGTTCTATTTTTGGGGGGTCTTATATCCGGGGATTACGGTAGTTTAAGTGCGGTCCTTCCAGCGGATAAAAATATTGATTTAGAAAGCTTGCTTTCTTGCATGTAGCAATTGGCATCGTCTCATTTCAAATGGGTTTAGTACAATTGAAATCCAAGCAGCGTCATTACAATAATATGCCTCTTTGTTATCAAGGCTATCCTGCTTTCGAGGGGGGGTGGGTGGGAAGATCGGCTAAACCGTTTGAAAATGAGAGACGTGGGTGGAGGGAAATGACCTCCAGCCCACGTTTTGTACTCCAAAACGGGCGTTTAGCGCGGCTCGACGCTGCCAAATCCTACATTACAGGCAGCTTCGCTTTCAAAATACATAATTTTAAAAAGCGTTACAGCTTTTGAAAATATACATGTTTTCCTAGAACATTGAATGATGCGAATCATGTGGCACAAGATTCATTCGGGTTCAATGGCCAGCTCGGACACATGACGCATCATCAATCAACAATGGGCACTGTCATGGCAGTTCACCCGTGGTTGGTACGCCATTTTGAAGGCACGATGAACAGAACACCCAATTCTGGATCATTTGCTCTCAGTCCAGAGATGATGGCGACTGCTGCTTCTGTCTATCCAATGTCTCTTAGCCATGCGAATCACACAAGTCTACAACGAATTAAGGGCCCTGGGTGGGAGTGCACAAGTCAACAACAACCCTCTCTACGCTGGTGCCTAGACCGACGCCCTCTGCAGCATGGCAGTGAGGGCACGCGCACTGGCCTCCTCACTCCACTCCAAACTACGCCGTCTCGCCGCCAGCCCCACCTGCGCCAGATGCTGCCTGTCCCGCAACAGCGCCAGAATGCTCTCAGCAACAACTGGCAGGGCGGCAGAGAGGTCCACCGGCAGTGCCAGCTGCTCTTCGGGCGACAGGAGCTCGGCTGCTCCCACGGCGCCGCCCGGGCCGACGTGGATGACGGAGGGTGCAGAGAAGGCTGCCGCCTCAACGACTGTCATGCCGTATGCGTCGTACAGACAGGGGTGGATGTTGAGCAGCGTCTGGGGGGGGGGGGGGGGGAGGTGGAGGAGAGGGAGAGGGAGAGGGAGAGAGGGGAGAGGGGAGAGGGGGAGAGGGAGAGAGGGAGAGGACGAGGGAGGAAAGGGGCGATGGGGAGAGGGAGAGTGGGGAAGAGGGGGAGAGCGGGAGAAAGGGAGAGGGGAAGAAAGGGAGAGGGGAGAAGGAGAGTGTGGGTGCATGAGAAACAGGACATGGCAGATAGGAATGGGGGCGTGAGGATGGGGGAGCAAAAGGAGGAATGAGGTGAATGCGAACACCAGTGACACAGAATGAGGTATACTGTGGTGGGATCGTGCAGGTGGTGTGTGTGTGAGAAGAGGGAAGTAGGGCATCGACTGCAGCACCACTGCCAGGCTGTCGTTACATTCAAGGCGATGGACACATGGGCACAGGCGGCAACGCAGGCATGAGCAGTCAGGCAGTGACACGGGTACCCGTGGCCATTACCTGCAAGTAAAGCTGCGCCATCCTTTCAGGCCCCATGAAGCCATCCACCACCACGGCACCCGGTGCAGCCGCCACCACCTCGTGCAGCACGGCCTCCCCGAAGGCACCGCGTGTGGCGGCAGTGCCGCCGCACAGCAGGGGCGTGACGCCCAGAGCTGCCAGGTGCGGCGCCAGCAGGCGCAGCAGGGGAGGCAGCAAGGCGGCGTTCTTCTCGGGGGAGAGGCGCACACAGCACACCAGGTACAGTCGCTCCGATGGCCATGAGGCCGCGCTCACTGCGGTTGGGAGGAGGGATTGAGGGAGCAGGTGGAGTGACAAGGGGCTCGGAAGCTGGGAAAGCCGTCAGGGTCTGTCGCAGAAGAGATGGACGCAGCTGGGGGGTTGGACACAAGCTGGGGGGATGGACACAAGCTGGGGGGTTGGACACAAGCTGGGGGGTTGGACACAAGCTGGGGGGTTGGACACAAGCTGGGGGGTTGGACACAAGCTGGGGGGTTGGACACAAGCTGGGGGGTTGGACACAAGCTGGGGGGTTGGACACAAGCTGGGGGGTTGGACACAAGCTGGGGGGTTGGACACAAGCTGGGGGGTTGGACACAAGCTGGGGGGGTGGACACAAGCTGGGGGGTTGGACACAAGCTGGGGGGTTGGACACAAGCTGGGGGGTTGGACACAAGCTGGGGGGTTGGACACAAGCTGGGGGGTTGGACACAAGCTGGGGGGTTGGACACAAGCTGGGGGGTTGGACACAAGCTGGGGGGTTGGACACAAGCTGGGGGGTTGGACACAAGCTGGGGGGTTGGACACAAGCTGGGGGGTTGGACACAAGCTGGGGGGTTGGACACAAGCTGGGGGGTTGGACACAAGCTGGGGGGTTGGACACAAGCTGGGGGGTTGGACACAAGCTGGGGGGTTGGACACAAGCTGGGGGGTTGGACACAAGCTGGGGGGTTGGACACAAGCTGGGGGGTTGGACACAAGCTGGGGGGTTGGACACAAGCTGGGGGGTTGGACACAAGCTGGGGGGTTGGACACAAGCTGGGGGGGTTGGACACAAGCTGGGGCGTCAACAGACGGAGGTAGGAGCGGGGATAAGAGACGTGGGGAGGGCTGGAAGGGAAGAGTAGCTTTGGTGGACGGTAGTACATGTTGATGTTGGCGTGCTGTCCGGTGCACTGACACGAACAGCGCCCAGTTGACCTGCTCTGCTCTCCACCGCTTGCCTTCCCTACTGTCAATCACTTACTCTCCTTGGTTGCTGCGACAACAAAAGGAACACCAAGTCCTTGACAACGAGCAATAGATCTATTGCTCCTTGTCAACCCCACACACACTTCCACTTTCACTCACTCTCTCGCCCCGCTGCCAGCACGCGGATGTCTTCTCGGAGGGGCGGCAGCAGCGCGTGTGGCTCCACCCCTGCCTTGCGCCCCGTGCCCAGGCTCTCTGCCAGGTACCGTGCGTCCCTGGGAGCATGGGGGGAGACATGGGAGCTGGATGAAGGCGAAGTGAGGATGGGCCAGAATGAGCTTCAGATATTGGGCAAAATGGGCTTCACTTCCCTACCATTTGAAGTGATCAGGTTATCAGAGCATTCCATCTTGCGCTGCAAGCAACCCATCTCGCTGTGCTATCACAACTCCTCACCTCACAACCGCTCATCGCACAACCTCTCATCGCACAACAACCGCTCATCTCCCAAGTGCTCATCTCACAACAACCGCTCATCTCCCAAGTGCTCATCGCACAACAACCGCTCATCTCCCAAGTGCTCATCGCACAACAACCGCTCATCTCCCAAGTGCTCATCTCAAAATCGCCCATGGCATCTCACCGTGTGCTGAGGGCCGTGACAACATCTCACCGTGTGCTGAGGGCCGTGACGACATCCGCCATGGCAACTGCCTCGCTCTCCTTCTCCCGGTAAAACGCCCGCTCCCTGCCCGCCTCCGTCTCCACCTCCGCCCCCCGCTCACCCTTCTCCCCGGCACTGTCGGCTGCAGCAGGGCCAGACGTGGTGGCGGCAGACGGCTGGTAGTGTGAGAGCGAGTACACGCGCAAGTTGAGATACGCTATGCGTGGCCGCCTGGGTGCTTGCTGAGCCCGCTGCTCTGCTGCCTGTCCTCCTGACCTCCCACTCTCACCAACGCCATCCACCACACTGCTACCCGCAATGCGACCCTCACCACCACCCTCACCGCCATGCGCAGCAACAGTGTCAGCCCACACGGGTGCAGCAGCAAGGGCGGTGAAGGCGGGCACGGCAGACCAGTCCACCACCAGCGCCCACTGTGGGGCAAACTGCGCCACTCTGCGCGCCACCTCCGTCCCCCCTGACCCCTCTTCGCCCGCCAGCCGGTGCGCCCACTGCTGCCAGCAGCAGCGCCAGTCCAGCCGCCCCCACGCGCTCACTGGCACCTCCACCACACACTGCTCCACCTGCCCCGCCTCCCCCACCTCCACCACTCCGCACCGCTCCGCCTCCACGGACTTCTCCTCCTCCTCTGCCCCGTTCCTCTGGCCCCCCACGCTGCTGCCGCCGCGCTCACAGGGTGCGCCCGCCGCTGCTGCGTTCTGGTTGCCACCTGCCTGCTGAGCCACGGCACAAAGCTGGCCTGCGGAGTGGAGAGAGCCTGTAGGGCGCTGCTGGCGCAGCCTTATGACGATGGGCGCCGAGGGCTCAGGAGGAGAGGCGGATGGATTGGGCTGAGGGAGTGCGGTGGTGCGAGGAGGGGGAGCTGCACTGCAGGGGAAGGGGGAGGGAGGGGAGGTGCGGCGGGGGGAGAGGGGAGCATTGTTGGGGCAGAAGGGGAAAGGCTCGTCAAAGAAGGGAAGAGCAGGTGGCAGGCCAGCGAAGGCAGCACGACTGGCACGAGATGAGAACCTGCTTGGCACAACTAGGGCCAGGTGCGCGTCCCGCCACCACATCGCCGTCTGCTCGTCACACCGCCTCTCCTCACTTCACCCACTCTCGCACTTTCTCTCCTCGCCTCCCCGCATCCCTCTCCCCGGCCCCCCCTACCCCCGCACCTGACGACCATCACGGAGTGGCCGTGAGCGACGAGCGAGCGCACGAGCGACTGCGAGTAGACGCCGTTGCCGCTGAACGTGCCCGCGCGGTACTCCAGCGATACCAGCACAACCCGCAACCCCTCCTTCGCTCCGCCATTTCCGCTCGCCGCCGCCCTGCCGTCCGCCTCTGCGGCGGCCTCCGGCGCAAAATGCGCGCCGGGTAAGTTCCCGCCCTGTGCGCCTTCGTCTGCTGCCGCCGGCATGTCCCTCGCTACCGCGCGGAGGTTCCGCGCGCGTACGAGTTCGGACCAGTTATTCTGGCGGCGGAAAGCGACTAGGAGAAACAGTAGGAGGAACGTCGCCGAGGCTGCGAGAACGATCGCAAGAGAATGCAGCAGGCGCGGACGGGAGAGCGGAAATGAGCGACGAGACGTGCGCTCTGAACGACGTACAGAGATCGTGGGTGACTGAGATGACAAGAGTCTGGGTGGTGAACTGGCGGCCGAGCGGTTATGGCGGGGAGCAGATGTCATAGAAGGCACTCCGCCACCAGCACACCGATCACGAAAATGCACAAATGGCAGAAGTATGTATTATTGTTATTAGTCATTTTCGAGGTATATATTTTTTAAGAACATTTATTATCTCTGAGTTTCCCTTCATATTATTTTAACAAATGTTGGATTTGTATGCCTTTTCAGTATTTAAATATAATTTATTTGTTTGTATGTGCTTTTCTCTTAAGGCTTTTCCAATTTGAATAATTATCATGATTTACATTCTATAATGCGTGATCCATACACAGTTCCGATTCGAGTCCGTCTGTGAAAACTGTCCGTGTCTGTATCGCGGATGGGCTACGACGAAATCAAGGAATGAGCTCCTTTCGTCTTGACGCTGATCGCTGTCGGTCAGTCACACCCCCCTCTCTCCCTCCTCCCTGGTCCCACGCTTTCGGCTTCAAGGCACGCCACGCCTTCCTTCCACAAGCAGTTGCTCACCTTTCTCCTTCAACCCCTACGGTATTGGAAATCATCGTAGCAATTTCACGAGCATCAGATTTCAGCATGGCTAGCGCACCCGCAAGCTGATCTGATTCGTGGAGGGCCCTCTGCAAATTCGCCGTGTTCCTTCTCAGTCAGTTTCTTGCTTCCATACCGAATTCTAGATTCAGCAAGGG
This sequence comes from Closterium sp. NIES-65, assembly GCA_948144175.1. Taxonomy (NCBI): domain Eukaryota; kingdom Viridiplantae; phylum Streptophyta; class Zygnematophyceae; order Desmidiales; family Closteriaceae; genus Closterium; species Closterium sp. NIES-65. Next base: position 26,273 of record CANXME010000204.1, read on the forward strand.
CTCTATTCTTGAGGCGCCTAAAATTAGGCGTCTCTTTCCAGAAACGACGGCTTTTTGAGGGAGTGAGTCTCGCGATGGGGAGCGACGGCGATGGCGACGGCGAGGCGGGGATGCGGATGCAGCTCGTGTCGGGGACGGGCGAGTTCGATCGCGAGGGGCTCGAGCGATTCGCGCGTGCGACGCGGATGACGGAGTGCGGCTTGTCGTACGCCGTCATCGCCATCGTCGGACCGCAGAGCAGCGGTACGCGCCTTGCCTCAGCAGCGGTACGCGCCTTGCCTCAGCAGCGATACACGCCTTGCTTGTCCCAAGCCTCCCCTGCCGCTCGCCCCCGGCTTCTTGCTTCACGCGTAAAGCTCTCGCTAGCTCCTTGAACCTGTCGGCCCAGCGAATTCCGCAGCCATGTCATGGGCTTATGTTGGTGCCTCAGCGCCCATCGTCACTCCTTGAAACCGCATCTCACCGCAGTTCCCCTGGTCTTGCGGATGGCGCGGCGCATCTGCATGCTGCCCTGCACCTTTCAGTGCTGTTGAGAATCCTCACACGAATTCTGAAATGAGGAAGAAAACGAAAAGTTAGAAGGCATGCAGTGCAGTGCACTGACGTGGTATTTTGAAGCGCGGATGGGCTCTGCCCTCTTGCTGCTGCTTGCCGTCTAGCCCCTCATCCCCTATAGCGCCACTCGTCGTGTGCTGGCATATCACACGCACATGATAGGCCCCTCTGGACTTGAGCCAAACGCTTGTCTACCGCTATTCATTTTGTTGTGTTACTTTTCTGTTACCACCCTGTCTGTCAACCAACCCCGTGTGACGGGCATGTCACTCACCCACCCGTGTGTCACTGCACCCCGTGTGTGGGGTGGGCAGGCAAGAGCACGCTGCTAAATCACCTCTTCCACACGACCTTCGATGAGATGGACGCGCTCAAGGGCAGGCGGCAGACGACGCAGGGCATCTGGGTGGCGGAGGCGCGCGGCATTCGGCCGTTCACCCTCGTGCTGGACATCGAGGGCACTGACAGCCGCGAGCGCGGCGAGGTGCGTCGCAGGGGGGGGGCAGACGAGGGCGAGGTGGGGGGGGGATGGGGAAGAGGGCAGTGGCGAGACGAGGGTGAGGGGGGCAGGGTGAGGGGCAAGGTGAGTGTGCGGTTGAAGCACGGGGACTTGTGAGCGGATTCACAACGTATTCAGCCGTTCACCTTCGTGCTTGACCTCAGAGGCACTCACTGACGGCTGTCACAGGGCCGACCCACGTGGCCAGCGTATGGGGGATTGCCAAGTCCTGATTGCCCAAATCTTGCCTCCCTTCCTTCCCTCCGCTCCACCCCTCATCAAATGTGCTCCCTGCCCTCGCCTCGCCTTCCTCCCTCTGCCCACCCACCCCCCTTTCCCCCTTCTCTACCCCATGACCACCCATCAACTCTTCCCATGTTAACCCCCCCCTCGTTCCCCCTCCCCACTCTTTGCCTGCGGGCAGGACAACAGTTCACACCCCCTGCCTGACCCGTTTCCCTCTGCTCCCCCCCCCCCCCTCCGCGCCCACCTCCCCCTCCCCTTACTGCACCTGTGGCACAGGACGACACCACGTTTGAGAAGCAGAGCTCGCTCTTTGCCCTCGCTGTCGCTGACGTCATCATCGTTAACATGTATGTATGGCCCTGCGGCCGTGGGCGTGGCGACACACGCTTGGTGTTGATGGTTTCATTCACTCACGTGGCATGACATGCCATGCCATGCCATGCATAGTCACATGTGCTCAGTACCTGATGCTGATGTCCCTGTGGCCTACTATTGTCCATTTGTTTCTTCCACTAATGCCGCACATCATGGTATTGCAAGCGCATGTGCATCCATCCGTCGCCTCTCCGCGCATACCCTCGTGGATCACCACTTGTTTCGCACTTCAAACTGCAACTTCAACTTCAACTGCACCTGCAACTGCCTCACCTTATTGCCCTGCATCACCAACCATTACGTTGCCCTGTGCGGCGCTGTCCTGTCGTGTCATGCCAGGTGGTGCCACGACATTGGTCGAGAGCAAGCCTCCAACAAGCCATTGCTGAAAACGGTTTTTCAGGTGCGCCCTGCGTGTGTGCTGTGCTGTGCTGTGCTGTGCTGTGCTGTGCTGTGCTGTGCTGTATGCACATCTTAGACTTTCTGTGGCAAGCCTCCCTGCTTCTAACTTTCAGCTGCGTCTGGACTGTGTCCCGTTCAAACTTTGAGACGTCTCGTGTCTCATCTCATACTGAGCAACAACCCTCCCACTGCTCCTCCCCCGTCCCTTCTTGTGGTGAGGCAGGTGATGATGCGCCTGTTCTCGCCGCGCAAGGCCACGCTGCTCTTCGTCATCCGCGACAAGACCAAGGTGCCTCGCACGCTGCACTGCTACACCCACCCACTCTTCCCGCTCACTGCTGCAATCCATGCTAGTATCACCTACTTCATCCCATTTCATCTCTGTGTGCTGCGTGCCTCTGTGCCCCCTGTCATCCCACATCCCACCCACCTCTGTGTGTGCTGCCTGTGTGCGTGCGCGCCATGGCATGGCATGGCGGGGCAGACCCCAATGGAGACACTCGAGCCCATATTGAGGGAGGACATTCAAAAGGTGCGCCGCCCATGCCTTGCCTTGGGCCTTGTCAACAAAAGGGCTTGCTGGAAACGTTGATTCTTTTCTCCATTCACCCGATTGGATTAGGTGCATATTATTGGATTGTATCCAATCAAATCGTTTACAGCGTTGGTTCCTTGCAGGTCCAGCCGCATGACTTGTCTGCATCATGTGTCTCTCGTTTCTTCCTCCTGCCTTCTCGCCTCTGCTACTCACTTGTGTGTCGGCTGCAGATATGGCAGAGCGTACCCAAGCCGCAGAAGCATCACGACACACCCTTTGCTGACTTCTTCAATGTATGCTCTTAACAGCTGCTTCCTTCCAGCGTTGATTGATTCTGCATGCTGTTGTCAACAAGTTTAGAATCACCCCACACAATCATTGAGCACACCCTTTGTTGACTTCTCATATGTATGTGACTTTCAGCTGCTTGCAACGTTCCTTGATGTCACAGTCTGTGTGTTGAGAACTCTCAACAACAGTCTGCAAAATTTTCCAACACACGCTGCGTATCTAGCTTTCAGCTGATTCCTTCGTTTCATTCGTCCCCCCCTGCCTCCCCTTCCCTTTCCCTTCCCTTGTTGCTTTCTTCCCTCTGCCCCTCTTTCCTCCCTTCCCTCGACTCGTTCGTTCTCCCCTTCCATCTCTCCTGCCCTTCGCTCATATTCTCCATGTAGCTACCTAGCCCCCATCCACATCCGGCCTCCTCGTGTGTGTGTGCGCGCATGTGCATGTGTGTCCTTATGCATATGCATGTGCATGCGATTGTGCATGGGCATGGGCATGGGATGTGCATGGCATGTGCATGTGCATGTGCATGGGCATGGGCATGGGCATGGGCATGGGCATGGGATGGGCATGGCATGTGCTTGTGCATGTGCATGCATACGTGTGTAACAGGTGGAGGTCACAGCTCTGCCCAACTTTGAGGAGAGAGAGGAGGACTTCAAGAGCCAGGTGTGCTACCTGTGCTGTTGCAAACGTACAGTCTTCTCCTCTCCCCACCCTCGAAATCTCCTTTCGCCCTTCCAGTCAAGCTATTCCTGCTTGGCTGCCTAATCGGGCGTCGCCACCCCGCTCCGCCCCGACCCGGTCCCGCTCTCCGCCCCAGTTGCAGGACTCGATGGTGGGGGGGCGGATGGCGGGAAACTTGCAGGAGACTCGTGGGGCTCAACCCCCTTTCGTGGGGCTCGTGGGGCTCAACCATTGATGCCCGCATGCCGGGGCTCAGCCCCCCTACTCCCTCATTGATTTCGCCCACTTTCCAATATCCCCAACTTTTTCCTTTTTTTTTCTCCTTAGGTGGCACAGCCTAGGGAGTGGTTTCAGGATGCGGTGGCGGAGGGGCGGGTGGAGGGGGACTGGCGGGGCTCAAGTTTCTAAAGACCCTGTTTAACCCGCAATCTCCCACCGCCTTCAACCCAACTCCCCCACCCCTAACCTACCCCCCTGTGCAGGTAGCACGGCTGAGGGAGCGGTTTCAAGACTCGGTGGTGGAGGGGCGGGTGGCGGGGGACCGGCGGGGGGTGGTGCCGGCATCGGGGTTCCCCTTGAGCGTGGCGGAGATGTGGCGCGTGATCCGCGAGAACAAGGACCTCGACCTGCCCGCTCACAAGGTGTGCTGCGCCACTCTGTCTGTGCTTGTGTGCGAGTATGTGAGATTGTGTGGGAGGATATGTTTCCTTGTGGACGATTGGTAAGAGGGAAGGAGGGAGGCGAAGATATGTCGAGGGACAAGGACCTTGTCTTGCTCGCCCACAAGGCGTGTGTGCTGTGCTCGCCCACAAGGTGTGTGTGCTGTGCTCGCCCACAAGGTGTGTGTGCTGTGCTCGCCCACAAGGTGTGTGTGCTGTGCTCGCCCACAAGGTGTGTGTGCTGTGCTCGCCCACAAGGTGTGTGTGCTGTGCTCGCCCACAAGGTGTGTGTGCTGTGCTCGCCCACAAGGTGTGTGTGCTGTGCTCGCCCACAAGGTGTGTGTGCTGTGCTGCGGGGCTCTATCTATTCATGCTTGTGTGAGGATGCTATTTCTTGGGGTTTTGTCCCATGTGTGTGTGTGGATGAAGGAGTGTGACCGAGTGGGGCCTTACGATTTCCTCCTTCCATGCGAGTGTCCTTGCACCATTCTCGTTGCACCATTCACTCTGGTTTTCCCCCTACCACCACCCCACCCTAACAAGAGATGGTGACGCTAGTGCCCCGTGACCAGATCGCCACAGAGGCGATGGTTGCTTATCCCCCTGTCCTCCCCCTTCCCCCTCCCCACCTTGTCTCTCTCCCCACCTTGTCTCTCTCCCCACCTTGTCTCTCTCCCCACCTTGTCTCTCTCCCCACCTTGTCTCTCTCCCCACCCCTCCTTCCCTCTCCACCCCACCAGGTGATGGTGGCCACGGTGCGCTGTGAGCAGATCGCCGCGGAGAAGCTCACCCAGCTGCAGGAGAGCGAGGTGAGGTGCGGTGCAGCGATGCACCGGTGATGTGATGCGCATTTGCGTGGCGTTGTTTCTTCCACTCGCCTTTCCTGACTGGTATTCCTCATGTCCATTATTGAAACCACCCTTGCATGTCTTCTGTGCACCTACCGCTGCCTACAATATCAGAAATTGGTGCCCCTTCCATTCCAACCCCCATCTCTGTGCTTTCTCCTCACCTCACCTCTCGTCTCTCCTCACCTCACCTCTCGTCTCTCCAACCCCCACTGCCCTCTCTCCCGGGCATCAGGAGTGGGTGGAGCTACAGGCAGCAGTGGAGGCGGGCAAAGAGGCGGACCACTTCGGTGGGCGGGCGAACGAGCTCGCAGCTAGTGCTCTTGCCATGTGAGTCACATGGCTTGCCTTGGTATGGCATAGCATGGCTTAATATGGTATGGCATGACATTGTTGTACGGCATGAGAGTGGGGGTCTTCGCATAAATACTGCTTCATGAGGGGGGCATGCATGGCAAGCCATGGCACGGCATTCTTTCGGTTGGAATTGACGTTCTTGTTTTCTCTCTTTCCGCACTGTCTTTCCCTTTCCTTTCCTCTTCCTCACCTTGTCTACTATCCCTTCCTCAGCTTGTCTACTATCCCTTCCTCAGCTTGTCTACTATCCCTTCCTCACCTTGTCTACTATCCCTTCCTCAGCTTGTCTACTATTCCTTCCGCCTCCCTATCGCTGCTTCCGTTCCTCTGCGTTTGTTCACTGGCAACGGCGAGGCAGCGGGAGGGATCGAGAATGCCCGCTTTCCACGCTCCCATCACCACTCTCACCTTCCTCTCAGCTAGGGCGCAGAGAAAGGGACATGCCCCATGCGTGTTCACCCTGTCCTCATTCCCTCTCGTCTGCTGCCTCTCCTGTACTGCTTCCTGTGCCCCCCCTCTGCACTGCTTCCCAGCTGTGATGCGAAGGCAGCATACTTTGAGGAGGGTGTGATGGGCGTGCCGCGTGTATACTCCTTCTGCACTCCCTCTTCCCCTCTGCTGAGTCTTTCTTTGCTGCCTCTCCTCTACTGCTTCCCGTGTTCCCCCCCTGCACTGTTTTCCAGGTACGATTCGGAGGCGGCATACTTCGAGGAGGGAGTGAGGGACAGCAAGCGCCAGTTCCTGCTCAAAGGCATGAGCGCCGTGAGTGCTGCAAGGGGGCATGTGCGCCGTGAGTGCTGCAAGGGGGCATGAGCGCCGTGAGTGCTGCAAGGGGGCATGAGCGCCGTGAGTGCTGCAAGGGGGCATGAGCGCCGTGAGTGCTGCAAGGGGGCATGAGCGCCGTGAGTGCTGCAAGGGGGCATGAGCGCCGTGAGTGCTGCAAGGGGTAAAGGAGGCAGGCGGGGGGAAAGAGAGGCTTGAATTTCCACGTGCGTTGGGCTTGGGATACTTGGAACTGCTCCCGTTGGTTTCTGTTTCTCTCGTCTCTTAAATCTCGTTCTCTCTTTTCTTATCCTCTTTCTTTCCAATGGGTTTGAACTTTGTTTCCCCCAAGCCCTCATGCTGCCATCTCCCTCGACCTTTTAATGCTAGCTGTATTGCCAGCACCCTTTCTACCTCATGCTCCCCCTTACTCCTCACACCTGTGTTCCCATGCCGCACGTCTCCTGTTCTCTTTCCAACCCCAGCCGTCTCCCCCCTCCAATCAGCTCATCCGTCAAGTGTACATGGCAGTGGTGGCGGCGGCAGCAGCTCGCTGCGTCACAGGGGGGCTGCAAAGGGGACCAACCCACGTCTCTCTTGTGTCGTCCTAACCTCTTCATCCCTTCCCTGTGCGCACCCTCTGGCCCGCCACCTCCAATCAGCTCATCCGCCCAGTGCACACGGCAGTGGTGGCGGCGGCAGCAGCTCGCTGCTTCGATTCCTTCAAGAGGGACCTGGACGAAGAGACAGGGGGGCGAGAGGGCAGCGCTGCCTCCTTTGCCAACTCCTCTGCTGCGTGCCTGCAGGCTGCTGCTGTCTCCTTTGACTCCGATGTTGAGGGTGAGTGCTGTGTTGTGTTGTGTCCCAATGGGAACGCTGTGCTAGCTTGCCATGCCGGTGCTGCTCCTCCTCACTGCATGCACATTCCACGCTCGCATTCGATTCTTCTGCCCACCTCCAATCCCCGAGTTGGCTGCTGATGAAGGCGACAACCGAGGCCTGCTGTTGTGCTCAACTTGCCTTGACTCGCTGCTTCTGTCTCTGCCCCATAATTCCAGACGCTGACGTGGCGCTGTTCAATTGGTCGGTGGAGGACGTGACGGCGAAGCTCATGGCTGATATGGAATCCCACGTGGCGTTGCTGCGATCACAGAAGCTCAAACAGATCGTCACGGATGCAGAGGTGAGTGTGGTTTGGTTTGGGTAGGTGGTGTGTGTCTGACTGGACGGGTCGTTTGTTTCCAGAGGATGTTGTGAGGGTTAGGCTTTTGGCATGATGAAGAGGAGGATATGTTTGCTCGAGATTCAGTTCATGTCGCTCAAGAGCCCCCAACCCTCCATCCTACTGCCCGCTCCCACCTCTTTCTTCCTCCTCTTGCATCCCCCTTCTTGCCGCCCGCAGGCGTCCCTATCACACGACGTATCAGAGCCCATAGCGGCAGAACGAGAAGCCATCAGAGAGAACACGTGGCGGGATATCCGAGCAGTTTCTCCTGGCGGAGGACGAGGAGCAGCCGCGCTTGATGACTCCTCTTGCTCCGTACCTCTCGCTTCCCATCTCTTGCCTCCCACCCACCCTCCGCCCCCTCCTCTCCTCCCCAGGCGTCCCTGTCAGAGGCAATCTCGGAGCCCATAGCAGCGCTGCTAGAGGCAGTGACGGACAACACGTGGCGGGACATCCGAGCCGTGTTCTTCCACCAGCTGGACGGCGCATGCAGCGACGTGGAGCAGGCCGTGGCGGGGTTCCAGCTGGGGGACGACGAGCACACACGGCTCAAGGGCGCGGTGGAGGCGGCGGGGAGGAAGGTGGTGGAGGAGCGGGTGAAGAGGGAGAGCAAGCATGCGCTGTCGCTCATGAAGGACAGGTGCGAGTTGATGGCCACGCCGCCTTGGGTTGGGCTGTTTGGGACTCGAAAGTGGGGTTGATTGATTGGGAGTGGACTCTTGAGTGTGCGGATGGAGGAGCAGCGGGTGTGGTGAAAGAGTGAGCTTGTGCTGCCTCTCCTGGAGTGGAGTGGAGAGGAGTGGAGTGAGCTGGTTGAGGGAACGTCTGGTTGTGAGGATTGGGGAGGAGGGGTTGTGGCGGAGTGGACTCATGACGGTGGTTACTGAATTCTGTGGTGTTGTGTGCGTGCGTGCGTGCGTGCGTGCGTGCGTGCGTGCGTGTGTGTGTGTGTGTGTGTGTGTGTGTGGAGAAGAGAGTCTTTGCTTCCCGTCTACAGGACACATGTCATCCATCCACTATGCCCTTCAATTCGTCCTCCACTGCTCTGCACCGCTCGTCATTCCTCTCCATGCTGCCCATGCAATGTATAGTGGACTCCTTGAATTCACACTGCACCACCCTTTTGCACTTCATTCCTCCCCCTGCCGTTGGAATCTGCAGACCACCAGGGGTTGCCGCGCAAGTGCGTTTTAAAGGCACCCAAATAAAACAGCACTGCAGAGCTATTCACCCCTCTCCCTGACTTGGCAATGCACAGGTTCTTCGTGGTGTTCTCGCAGGACGACCAGGGTCTGCCGCGCAAGTGGACGGAGGGAGACGACATCAAGGCCATTGCCTTCGATGCTCGCAAGGCGGTGAGGCACACAGGGAGGGAGGCCGTGAGGCACACAGGGAGGGAGGGGGTGAGGGGGGGTCGGAGGGAGGAGACTGTGAGGGGGTGGAGAGGTGGTGAAGGGGGGGAGAGATGGTGAAGGGGGGGGGGAGGTAGTGTGGGGAGGGTAGGTGGTGAAGGGGGGAGAGGTGGTGAAGGGGGAGAGGAGGTGGTGAAGGGGGGGGAAGGTGGTGAAAAGGGGGAGGAGGAGGGGGGGGGGGTTGCTGAGCTGCCGAAACCCTGTACCCTGAATTGCGCTTGCCGAGCAGACGTCGTCCACCTCCGTATCTCCCCTCCCCTTTTCCCTCCCTGCTTTCCCTTCCTTTTTCTCCCTTACTTTTTCTCCCTTCCTTTTTCTCCCTTCCTTTTTCTCCCTTCCTTTTTCTCCCTTCCTTTTTCTCCCTTCCTTTTTCTCCCTTCCTTTTTCTCCCTTCTTTTTTCTCCCTTCCTTTTTCTCCCTTCCTTTTTCTTCCTTCCTTTTTCTCCCTTCCTTTTTCTCCCTTCCTTTTTCTCCCTTTCCCTCTTTGCCCCCTTCCATCCTTCTTTCCTCTTGCCTCCTCTTTCTCCCCGGTCTCCGCCCCATCAGGCGCTGCGGCTGCTGGCAGTGGTGGCGGCGATGCGCCTGGACACGGTAGACGACTCCATCGAGCCCACGCTCTTGTCTCTTCTGGGGGAGGGCGCTCCTGGGGAGGGCGGTGACTCGTCTCGGACCCAGGACGGGGAGTCGGGGGAGGGGGACGGGGAAGTAGAAGGGGAAGGGGAAGGGGAAGGGGAAGGGGAAGGGGAGGGGAAGGCGGGGAGCAGGAGAGTGCAGCGGGTGTTCACGTCGGCAGGGCTGCTGGCGGCAAGCAAGTGGGAAAAGGTGAGTCGGTTGATGGCAAGAGGGAGTGGATGGCAATGCTTCTTGGCTTTTTGCACATGGGACAAGACAAGGTGAGGCGCTGTTTTTTAATCATCACATCCTCCTTCCTGTCCTTTCCCCTTTTTATTCCCATTCTCGTTTGTTTTTCTTCCACCACCAGAAATCAACTAGTCTCCAGTGCGCCAGATTGCCTAACGACCAGCATCCTCGTACCCACCTTTGCTGCCAAGTCCTGCGCAAGCGCCCTTTCCCCCCCTTCCTCCCCCCGCCCATCAGATCGCCCCCGACTGCACGTTCCTCACACCCGGGCAGTGCCGAGCGCTGTGGGGCAAGTTCAAGGCGGAGACTCAGTACGTGGTGGCCCAGGCCATGCAGACGCAGGTGCGCTGCGGGGAGAATGGTAGAGTTCAGCTCTGCCCCACATACTTGCCTACTGATCTTGGTGTTCTTGCTCTCCCTGACTCCTTTTCCTTGCTCTCCCTGACTCCTTTTCCTTGCTCTCCCTGACTCCTTTTCCTTGCTCTCCCTGACTCCTTTTCCTTGCTCTCTCTGACTCCTTTTCCTTGCTCTCCCTGACTCCTTTTCCTTGCTCTCCCTGACTCCTTTTCCTTGCTCTTACCTTAAACTGCTCCACTGCCTGGTTTCGACAAGAAAGTATCGGCTTTGACAATGTACTCTTGCTCCGGGTCCCACAAGATCAGAGCAAGTGCTTGCTGGACGGCAAGCTGGACGGCAAGCTGGACGGCAAGCTGGACGGCAAGCTGGACGGCAAGCTGGACGGCAATCTGTGCCACCTGTATGCGATCGTTGATGTTTCTCCCTGTCTCTCCTTTCTTCCCCGTGCCCCATCCCTCACAGGAGGCGAGTCGGCGCAACAACGCGTGGCTGCCCCCGCCGTGGGCCATCCTAGCCATGGTGGTGCTGGGATGGAACGAGTTCATGGCTGTGCTCAGGTGGGGTGGAACGAGTTCATGGCTGTGCTCAGGTGGGGTGGAACGAGTTCATGGCTGTGCTCAGGTGGGGTGGAACGAGTTCATGGCTGTGCTCAGGTGGGATTACTTCTCGTTGTTGCAGTTCGCAAGGTAGTGTGCCAGGTAGCATCGGCAAGGTAGTGTGCCAGGTAGCATCGGCAAGGTAGTGTGCCAGGTAGCATCGGCAAGGTAGTGTGCCAGGTAGGATCGGCAAGGTAGTGTGCCAGGTAGCATCGGCAAGGCCTGACCTGTCTGCTGCACCTGCTGCATGGCCAAACACTTGCTTGACCATCGGCAGTAGGGTGTTGGTAGGAGCTGCTCCGACCTCAGCAAGCCACACCAAGCATTTGAACCAACACGGCCTAGAAGGCCTTGATCTTTGCAGTGAGCAAGCTCACCCCTTCCATGCACCCCCACCTCCTTCCTTTCCCTGCTGGCTGCTTCTCCCTGCGCCCTCTCTCTCCTCTCCCCCCCCCGCCGTCCCCTGCCACAGGAACCCCGTGCTGCTGCTACTGGGAGTGTTTCTCTTCTTCATGGGGCGGGAGGTCATGTCTCAGCTAGACCTGGGGGGCATATTCGACAACGGCATGGTCAGATGCTTTGTCCCATCCCAACACACGGTAGCTGCTGCCTGTGTTGCAACCTGATCTAAGGTGCTGCCGTGCTTTGATGGGTGTTTAAAGGCTTGTCGATTGATGCGTATGACATAGTAATGGAAGAAGATTATTGGAGGCGCACCCACCGTGACCCTAAACTCTAAAGACCCCTAGAAATCACTCATCCACCCCTCCACCGTGACCCTAAACTCTTAAGACCCCTAGAAATCACTCATCCACCCCTCCACCGTGACCCTAAACTCTAAAGACCCCTAGAAATCACTCATCCACCCCTCCACCGTGACCCTAAACTCTTAAGATCCCTAGAAATCACTCATCCACCCCTCCACTGTGACCCTAAACTCTAAAGACCCCTAGAAATCACTCATCCACCCCTCCACCCTGACCCTAAACTCTAAAGACCCCTAGAAATCACTCATCCACCCCTCCACCCTGACCCTAAACTCTAAAGACCCCTAGAAATCACTCATACCCCTCCACCGTGACCCTAAACTCTCTAGACCCCTAGAAATCACTCATCCACCCCTCCACCGTGACCCTAAACTCTAAAGACCCCTAGAATCCACCCCTCCACGGCGACCCTAAACTCTTAAGACCCTTAGAAATCACTCATCCACCCCTCCACCGTCCCCCCTCTTCTCTCTCCCTCCTGCAGCTTCCTGGTCTCATCACTCTTGCTACCCGGGCAGGACCTAATCATCATCGTGTGCTGCAGCGTCTGGGCGAGCAGGCAGACGCGCCATGATTGAAAGCTCCTAGAATCTCACTTCCCTCTCATCCCCCCTCCTCTCCCCCCTGTCTGCCCCTTTCCTGCATACAGGTGCCTGGGCTGATCACCCTGGCAGCGCGGGCAGGCCCCATCATCATGGCCGTGCTGCGGCGCCTGGGCGAGCAGGCAGAGGCAGCTCTCACCGCGCACAACGCCCCTGTGCCGGGGCCACTGCGCCCCAACTGGCGCAGCGAGGGGGACGAGGATGGGGGCGATGTGGCTATGCGGGATTTCAGCGCGGGGAGCAGTGGGGAGGGGGGGCTGAGGCAACGCGGGAGCAGGCGCGAGGGAGAGGGCAGGTGAGGAGTGGAAGGGTGAGGTTCCGACTCAGCTTTGTCAGGCAATGGAACACAGCGTGGGGAGGGCAGGGGAGAGATGCAATGAGCATGCGACGGTGGTTGAAAGTGGAGGGCTGTTGTGAGGGGATAACGGTTTGGATGCAGCGCGCAGTGGGGGGGAAAGGCGTAGGGGCCAAGAGGGGTCTGGGCGCACGTGGCGCAGAGATGGTGGTGGTTCTGTGCGGGGATGGTAGTGTTGCCATTACGGTCACACTGAGCTAGCAATGACTCATGATTGAACTGCCTGTTCACTAATTTCTTATTAGTCTTCTAGATGGAGTGGTCGTCGTGAAGACTGAATCAGTACTGCAATACACACTGGCCTAATCATGGTATCATCCAACTCTGTATGCAGCTAATTTGATGGTATTGATGGTTTGCATGATCTACAGACCTACCGTATCAGCTTAGGAGCAATTAGTTGCTTATCAATCACTTAAATTTGACTGCTGCTTGTGTGACTGGAGGCACTAGCCAAACATTTCAAACCATGTGCAGCACAACTGATCGGCTGATCGGCTGAAATGGGCCACATCAACTTCAAGAATGAACGAGACTGGTTGAGAGAGGTTGAGAGGGGTTGATAAGAGTTGATAAGGTGGGAGAGAGAAGCTTGTTAGCAGCTGTGGCAAGCAGCATGGGTTGGACAAATAGCTGCAAGTGCTCAACGAGTACGTGAGATGGTGGGAGTGGTGCTCTGCCCCCAGCAGAGCTGCCTTCAGCAGGGGCTGTGTGCAGCAGCAGTGTCCACTAGGCTGCCTTGGCTCTGAGGGCAGCGTCTCTGGCCTGCCTCTCCGCCACCATCTGCTCCAGCCGTTCCAAGATCTGAGGAGCACAGCACACGGCACCACCGCATGGGCGCATGACAGGGCACAGCAGAAACATCAGGGGGACAGCAATGCACAGGGCAGTGCAGAAAGCCAGTGAGGATTTACCTACGAATCTGTGAACCCGCATGTACCAGCAGCAACCAGCAACCACGCCCACATGATGATCACTGAGTGTCTGCTCTTCCTGTGATTTACACCCCCTCCTTCCCCCCTCTCCCCCCACTACAAGCAGTCTGTATCTTGCAATTTGTGAAACAACATTCATCAGAACGACATGCATGTTGGGGTGTTGGCAGGATGGCAATACTCAGAGACCTTACCAACAGCAAGGGACACGCGCCATGAGTTGGGTGGCTCTCGGCATCACTACTGAGACGTCTCAAATGTAAAGGGAAACGCTTCCCAATTGGTTGGGGAAGCAGCGCACATCCAACTGACTTCAAAGCAGTGTGCCAAAGGCAAAGCCTTTCGTGTTCTTTAGAAGCGCTTGTGTGTGTGCAAAGAGTACTTCGAAGAATTAGACTGACCTCGAGAGCGATTCGTGTGGGTGTGACCTCGTGCACTTGTGAGGCAGAGCGCATCGCCACTTCTGCACGTGAAGCAGATGCAGAGCAGATGCATGGGGGAAGGGTTGTGCACACAAGGATTGGTTCACTCAAGAGCAACACGGAAGATGCGGCAAACGGTGGCGCACGGTGGGGGCAAAGGGGTGGCGCACGGTGGGGGCAAAGGGGTGGCGCACGGTGGGGGCAAAGGGGTGGTGTGCGGTGGAGCGGTGGAGCAGATGTCAAGCGAAGCTTGAGCGAGGGTCAGCAGCCAGGCATGAAGGATGGCGCGGGGTGGGAGGGTGAAGCGGGACAGGTGAGGGGAGGGGTGAGAGGGTAAGACAAGCGGTAGGGGGAGACAGGAGGTTGAGCGGGGGGTTGGGGGAGAGAGGAGAGGTTTGGGGAGAGCGCACCTTGCAGGGAGATGGTGGTGTCTGCATTGCTGTAGAGCGACTTGCGCTCCCCTAATAGCCCCGCCAGGCGCGTCAACGTCTGGCCATGCAGGTAGGGGGGAAGGCGGCATTGCAAGGGAGGTGCCAATGAGCACGCAGGCGTGAGCTAAGGGAAGAAAACGAGAGAGGGCAAAGGCTGTTCAGCGATCCAGTAGGCAGCAGCAAGTTGCATTGTTCCGTGACCTGGTGCAGGCCGCTCACTCCCCTCGCCTCCACCTCCTCAGACAGTCCCCCCGCTGCACGTGAATGGCCGTGCCCATGGCCACGCCACCACCACAGCCATGGCCCCAGCAAGGCCGAGCTCACTCTGCCCCAGCAAGGCCGAGCTCACTCTGCCCCAGCAAGGCCGAGCTCACTCTGCCCCAGCAAGGCCGAGCTCACTCTGCCCCAGCAAGGCTGAGCTCAATCTGTCTGCAGTAATCATTGCTCTCATGCGCTGCCTGCTGCTTTCATCGCCTCCCCCCTCAACCCCTTCCATGGATTTACGCAACAGAAGGCAAAGCAATTTCAGTGCCAGTGCCAATGCCAATGCCGTGCAGTGAACGCTCACATTGCTGTACTCATCGCTCACCGTGCTGTACTCATCGCTCACCTTGCTGTACTCCTCGCTCACCTTGCCGTACTCATCGCTCTCATCTGCTGCTTGCTGCTTTCCGCCCTCCCCTTCCCCCTGCGTGGGTTGCGAGAGCAGCGGGCGCACAGCTGTGCCCACCGCCACGACCCGCTCTGCCAGATGCTCCACGGGCACGTCCAGATGCACTGTCACCCCGTGCGACAGATAGCTCCTGGTGGGCTCGTTGGGGAGGGAGCAGGGATGAGAGAGAGCACACCACGCGGCTACCATGAGGCATGAGACTGCCCGCTCTGCCAGATGCTCCACGGGCACGTCCAGGTGCACTGTCGCCCCGTGCGAGAGGTAGCTCCTGCGCGGGTGCATGGGGAAAGAGGCGAGAGTCTGGATAAGAGAGGAAGCCACGAGGCCACCACGAGGCACGAGGCCACTCCCTCTGGCAGGTGCTCTGCTCTACAGGCACGTCCGGATGCACGGTGACAGCATGGGAGAGGTAGCTCCTGCGATGCGAGGTGCATGCGGGGGAAGCAGGGATGAGATGAGCCACAACCCCACCGCTCTGCCTGCCAGGTGCTCCATGGGCAAGTGGAGACGCACCGTGACTTTTGGGGAGAGGTAGGTCCTGGTGGGTGCAAGGGTCAAGCCGAAGAAAAGGGATACGAGAGGAGGCCACGAGCCTACCCTCTCTGCCAGGTGCTCCCCGTGCGACAGGTAGCTCAAGGAGGGTTCGTTGAGGGAGGGGGCAAGTGAGAGGCACGAGCCTGCCTGCACTGGGTGCCAGTCTGCTCCATGAGCACGTATAAATGTACTGTGACCCCGTGGGAGAGATAGGTTTTGAGAGGGATGATTGACTGAATGAGAGGGTGGGAGAGTGTAGGAGGCGCAATGTGATCCATGCACCACTCCTCTCCACTCCACTCCACTCCACTCCACTCCACTCCACCCCTCTCCACTCCACGGGATGGCACGGCATCTCAACCAGCACGTGCCAACCAAGTACACGAATGAGCCAAGCACCTTGTGAGCCAAGCACCTTGTGAGCCAAGCACCTTTTGAGCCAAGCACCTTGTGAGCCAAGCACCTTGTGAGCCAAGCACCTTGTGAGCCAAGCACCTTGTGAGCCAAGCACCTTGTGAGCCAAGCACCTTGTGAGCCAAGCACCTTGTGAGCCAAGCACCTTGTGAGCCAAGCACCTTGTGAGCCAAGCACCTTGTGAGCCAAGCACCTTGTGAGCCAAGCACCTTGTGAGCCAAGCACCTTGTGAGCCAAGCACCTTGTGAGCCAAGCACCTTGTGAGCCAAGCACCTTGTGAGCCAAGCACCTTGTGAGCCAAGCACCTTGTGAGCCAAGCACCTTGTGAGCCAAGCACCTTGTGAGCCAAGCACCTTGTGAGCCAAGCACCTTGTGAGCCAAGCACCTTGTGAGCGCATAAGCCAGTTCAGAACTGACCAGTTGACAGGGCGAGTGACAGCCCCCCCACCCGTGGCCACCACGAGTCGACCCATGGACGACAGCTCCGCCAGCACTCGCGTCTGTGCAGGGGGGGTCAGGAACAGGGACGCCAAGGGGAGACGAGGGGACGGCATGGGAGGGAGAGAGTGGGGAAGGGAGGGGAGGGGAGGGAGGGAAGAGAAGGGGAGGGGAGGGGAGCGGCGGGGGATGTTGAGGGGCGAAGACAAGGTGCATGTGGAGGTGTGCACCCATGGACAATGGCTTGGCTTGGCCGCACTGAAGCGTGAAAGCAGGCCAAGGAGGGCGAGAAGACGACCCCAGCAGCATGTCACACAGGCGAGAAGACGACCCCAGCAGCATGTCACACAGGCGAGAAGACGAC
This sequence comes from Closterium sp. NIES-65, assembly GCA_948144175.1. Lineage (NCBI taxonomy): Eukaryota > Viridiplantae > Streptophyta > Zygnematophyceae > Desmidiales > Closteriaceae > Closterium > Closterium sp. NIES-65. Next base: position 42,872 of record CANXME010000204.1, read on the forward strand.
CCCAGCAGCATGTCACACTGGCGAGAAGCATTGAGGGGGAACTTGCTTTGCAGGTACAAGCTGCACTGCTGGCCCATTTGTAGAAAGGTTCAGGGTGTGCTTGGTATTGAGAAACAAACCACCTTGTTAAGCTCGTGTAGCTGGCACGCAAACACCGGCTCGTCTGGTAACCACATAACACACCAGCTCACACTTCCTTCCCTTTCCCCCACTCCCTTCCCCCCTCTCCCTCTCCCCTCCCCCCAACACTCCCTTCCCCTCACTCCGTTCCCCCCTCTCGTTTCCTTTCCCCCCCACCCTCCTCTCACTTCCCCCTTCTCCCTTCCCCCCTCTCCCCCCCACCTCCGCCGCACCTCAATTTCGCGAAACTCCTCCTCGCCGTTCTCCGCGAATATCTGCGCCACCGACGCGCCCCCTGCTGCCGCCTCTACCACCCGGTCGCTGCCGGGCAGGCGGGTGGGCGAGAGGGAGAAGAAGAGGCAGGGGAGGCACGGCGAGAGCATGCAAGACAAAGCATGGGGGGGGAGGAACAGGAGATGAGAAGGTGATGAGAAGGTGATGAGAAGGTGATGAGAAGGTGATGAGAGGCACGGAAGGAGGGTAGCAGAAGAGGGCGTTTGCCACAAGAGCAGGAATAAGCGTATAGCAATGTACGAGCACTATGTGTGCGCCACACGCTTATGGTACAAAATGTGGAAAGGGAACGCAAGCGTAGGTGAGATGTGAAAGCAGGCAGTGATGTGCCGACGATGGAGAGAGGAAGAGAGCGTGCGGAGAGATGGAGGGAGGGAGGGAGGGAGGGAGGGAGGGAGGGAGGGAGGGAGGGAGGGAGGGAGGGAGGGAGGGAAGGAGGGAGGGAGGGAGGGAGGGAGGGAGGGAGGGAGGGAGGGAGGGAGGGAGGGAGGGAGGGAGGGAGGGAGGAAGGGAGGGAGGGAGGGAGGGAGGGTTGAAGGAAGCGAGGGAGGGGAGGGAGGGAAGGGAAGGGAAGTGGCAAGAGGAGCCCCGGGCACCTGTCGAAGAAGCAGTAGCCGAGCAGGTCAGCGAGGAGCGTGCCCACTGTGGTCTTGCCACTGCCCATCATGCCTGCTCACACCGTGGCACACGCATGGGTGATGGGATGATGCACGCATGGGTGATGGGATGATGCACGCATGGGTGATGGGATGATGCACGCATGGGTGATGGGATGATGCACGCATGGGTGATGGGATGCACGCATGGGTGATGGGATGCACGCATGGGGTAATGCCTGTAATGGACAGGTGCATTATAGAGTGATGTGCTGAGAGTGATGCAAACATAGAGTGATGCGATACAAAAACGGTACAGTGGTGCCAAACATGGAATATGCAGTGCGACAGAAGAGGGTGATGAGGCAAAGAGGGTGGTGTGTTTGGCGTGGCAGTGTGGCACGGCACGCACCGACGAGGAAGATGCTGGTGCCCTTCAGGTCGCCCACCAGTGATCGCGCCTTCTCCTGCTCGCATGCTCGCCCACACGCACACACACGCACACACACACACACACACACACACAGAGGCAGGCAGTGCATGGCACACAGACAGAAGAGGCAGCCCTTGGCACGTCATTGAGCCAAAAACCGTCAGTACTGCATGGCTGGCACGGCAAGGCAGTGACCCGCATGTGGCACGTGGCATAACTGGCTGGCTTGATGCACGAGCAATAGATGAAGACCGGCAATGGGCAGCAGGATCGGAGTGTAATGAGCAGGAAGTTACCACATGGAGAAGGGGACAGTGCCACATGGGCGCCCTGTACAGACAGCCTCACGAGTGGCGGCAGTGGTGGGCCTCCTGTGCGTTCCGCCAGTCCCTTTGCACTGCGCATGCTCGCACCAGCACGCCAGTGCAGACGGCAATCCCAAGGTCCTCACTCACAGCCTCACCTGTGCCGCTGCTCGCTCCTTCGCTTCCTTGGGCACGTCATCCGACGATGACGACAACGTCGCATCGTCGCCTGCGATGCACCAGGCAAGGAGTGCGACGGAAAATCAGGGTTTATGCAATATGGGGAAAAAACCAAAAAGAAAGAAAGAAAGAAAAAAAAAAAACAAAAAAAACAAAAAAAAAAAACAACCGAAACGGGCGCAGCCATGAACGAGAACAACGCGAGGAGGGACGGCGCGGCGCATAAGCATGGGAGAAAGAGGAGGAGCTTATCAGGGCTCGCCAGAGGGGAATGTGAGCGACGAGCTAAGCCTCACTGAAACGAGCCCAGCAACGCAGCGTCCCTTTCATTCACCCTGGTCAGTTGGATCGCATCTACTGCCCTCACCTGTCCTCCCGCGGGTTCGCAGGCGCCATGCGCGGTGCTTGTGCGAATCCTGCCGCGCGGACGGCCTCGCTGCGCTGGCTAGCGCGAAGGCATCGAGGTGCGCCGCAAGGCGCGCGTCCCGCGGAAATGCGCGCGCTGTGGCGACTTGCGAGATGTGCGACACATGCGAGGCGCGGCTGGAAGTCGCACGATCGAGGGAAAGGATTGCTGGCGACGCGGATTGCGCGGGCGCTGCGACAGCAAGCGCCATGTTAGCGGGCAGCGAGGGTTTAGGTGCTCGTCAAGCTGAGCAGAGGCAGCAAAAAAAGGTAACAAGGAGATCTGTAGGCAAACTTGTAAGCGTGGTTCCAATCTCGAGGTTCTATAGTTTGCGCGTCATTTGAATTTCGAGCACGAAGTTGGACGAGGGTGCAATGTTGCCGAATGACATTTTTGTTGCCACCACCAAATGGTCGCCTTTTCTGTCACCTGAAATGACTTCATGTCGTTTCGGTTCTGAAACGCGGCACCAGATTGGAGCCTACTCGATCGTTTGTGGCATACGACGAAGTGAGGTTCGAACTGTGTCTCACCGAGGGACAAGAAAGCACCGCTTTGTCTTGCGATGAGTAACCCCAAGGCGCGAATTTGCGAAAGGTGCTGCCAACTTCCCGTCTGCAAAAGCAGCCACCTCCCTGGTCACCCAACCCTGCCAACGCAGGCACCGTGCGATGTGATACGAACTCAACTTGCACAGTGCAATATTTTTGTCACTCGTCACGTCTGCGACGGCTACATGGTCGACCGAATGGTTATCGAAAAAGCACTGGTGTCATCGCGCGCGACCCAGGTTGACGAAACCACAACGCTGGTTACTCTCGTAGGTGATCAGAATTTGACAGGTGACGGCCTCACTGCGGCCCTTCCTGCCGCCGATCGCGCCTCCGCAAATTCCGCTACTGTCCGTATCAACGACTGCGACGTATGAGCTGTGAACATAAGATCATGTGAATGGCAGCTTCGTAAGCCACTGACGCCGAGCAATGCTTCCAAGTAGTCACACTCTGGTCTGACGTCAGCGAGCCATGTTGTACGGTAACTGACGTCAGGAATGGACTCGAGGCGACACTTTCCTAGAGTCCGGCCGACACACTCACGTGTAGTTTCCGGTGCCACGCGATGGGTAGTTACCACCGCGACGAACCTCGCATTTTCGCGAACCACGCGATTAGGGTTGCTCTTCGCAATACCGACCCTGTTGCTGCTGCTCGCGGCGAACCGCACCTCCTTGCCACATAGCGCGCTGCCACGTGGACCCAAAATTTTAGGAGCAGGCGAGAGGGAGGACGCGTCGCACAGCGGAGTCGGCGTGGTGCGACGAGAGACTCTTCTGTTGGCGGGCGACGGGAGATTAGCGACGCCAGCACAGCCATCCGTATCCGCCGCATCATTACTAGCAGCAGGGGGAGGGGGAGGACTGGGAGAAGAATCAGGTGCAAGCATAGCAGCCAGTGCGGCAGCGGGCGTACCTGCAGTGGCATCTGCAGGGGAAGGCGAGGGCGTGGGAGCGAGGGGGGGTGGTTCGCTTGAGGAACCGCATGGGGGGGCGGAGGGAGAGGCCGAGGCGGGTAGCGCTGGCCCCCAGCAGCAGCAGGAGGAGCAGCAAATGAAACGACAAAGAAGCGAGTCTCCAGCAAGGAGCAGCAGCAGAAGGGACCGACTAGGCATCAGGTCTGGCAGCAACGCCGGTGGTTCGTCTGCCACACACCGCAGCAACCACACGGCCACTACTGGCAGCAGCAGCCGCAGCAGCAGGCACGGTACCGAACGATCCCGCGGCAGCTTGAGAGGCTCGAGCAGTGCGGAGGAGGGCGGTGAGGACGCGTGCAGGGGGCGGCGCATCTTCATTCTGGACCTCCCTGCGCGCTTCAACCGCCACTTGCTCGCCCAATGCCCCAATGTGTGTCCGCCCTCCGCCCACCCGCATCTAGCCGCCTGCCATGGCATGGGGCTCCCCATCCCCGCTGCTGCCAGCCCTGTACGCGATACAAGGCGCTCCAATACCGATTTCGAGGTTCCTGATGCTTCAGCTTCCTTTACCAGGTCCAAGCGCAGGGAACGAAGGAAGAAACGGAGTCGAGGGGTGAAGAGAGAGAAGGCGAGCAGCAGAGGCAAACTGGGCTACAGCCACAGCAGGAAGACGCTTGCAACAGCAACCGATGCTGAGTCATCAGACATTCTCGTGGTGTCAGCAGACTCTAGCGCTGAGTCAGCAGACACGACCACTGACTCATCAAACACAAGCACTGAGTCAGCAGACTCAACCGCAGAGTCAGCAGACTCTCTCGAACCCACTGCTCAGGTGGACATAGGCGGCCCCGGGTGGTATACCACCAGCCAGTTCGCCCTGGAGCGGCTGTTCCACGTGCGGCTGCAGCAGTACCCGTGCCTCACCCCCCACCGTGCTGCAGCACAGCTGGTGTATGTGCCCTACTACCCCGGCTACGATGTCAAGCGCCACCTCTCCTCCGCGCCCAACTGCTCCGTTACCGACGCCCTGGGCCTCGCTGCACTGGATGCTGCCTTTACTGCTCACGGGAGTGGTGCTGGTGGCGGCGGTGATAGTGGTGGCGGTGGTGGGGATGGGGATGGGGATGGGGGTGGGGATAGTGGCAGTAGTGGTGGTGATGCGGCGTCCGCCTCACCTCCGCTCCTCCTCCTGCTCGGCCACATTGCCATGGAGTTTTTCCGCTTCCCCTACCAGACCTGCCCCGGGCCAGGCTCGGCGCTTCTTCGGGACCCACGGCTGGTTCGGCAGGGCAACGCTGTGATAGTGGGGATAGAGGCGTACCCTGAAGGTGTTCCTGTAACGAGTGTGCCTTATCCGAGTTACTTCCACCCTCGGACCAAAAGGGAGCTAGATGAGTGGAGGAGCAAGGTGATGGTGGGGGAGTGGGAGGAAGGGGAGTGGGAGGGTGAGTGGGGCGTGGGAGAGAAAGAGGAGGGAGTTGGAGGTGAAGAGGATGGTGAGGAGGGAATAGGGAGAGGGGGAGAGGTGGAGGAGGTGGTGAGAACTTTGGAGCGTAAGCTTGGGGAAGCGGAGGGTGATGATGATGATGGTGATGGTGATGATGATGGTGATGGAGATGGTGATGGTGATGGTGGCAGTGATGGTGGCAGTGATGGTGGCAGTGATGGTGGCAGTGATGGTGGCAGTGATGGTGGCAGTGATGGTGGCAGTGATGGTGGCAGTGATGGTGGCAGTGATGGTGGCAGTGATGGTGGCAGTGATGGTGGCAGTGATGGTGGCAGTGATGGTGGCAGTGATGGTGGCAATGAGGGGGATCGAGTTGAGGAGATTTGGAAGAAGCTGAAGAATCAGGTGTATGGGGAGGAGGAGAGTAAAGGTGGGAAGAAGATTGGTGAGGAGAAACTAGGGGAGGAGAGGGATGATGGGGAGGAGAGGGATGATGGGGAGGAGAGGGATGATGGGGAGGAGAGGAATGATGGGGAGGAGAGGGATGATGGGGAGGAGAGGGATGATGGGGAGGAGAGGGATGATGGGGAGGAGAGGGATGATGGGGAGGAGGAGGGATCGGATATGGAGGAGGTGGTGAGAAAGGAGACTGTGAAAGGGACAGAGGAGAAAAGGAAGGTGGAGGAAGAGGGAGGTGAGGGAGATGATGGTGATGCCGATGCCGAGGAGAAGGAGGCGACGCAGGGAGAAAAAGGGAGGGACAGGCAGAGGGGAGACGAGGAAGAGGGGGAAACGGAGGGGGACAAAGAAGAGGAGGAGGTGGAGGATGTTGTGAGGCAGGTGTGGGAGAAGCTGCAGAGGAAGGTGTTGGGTGATACAGATGAGGGGGTGGGTGAGACGGAGAGACAAGAGAAAGAGGAAGAGGAAGAGGAAAAGGACAAGGGAGGGGAAGAGGAAAAGGAAAAGGGAGAGGAAGAGGAAAAGGACAAGGGAGAGGAAGAGGAAAAGGACAAGGGAGAGGAAAAGGAAGAGGAAGTGGAAGGGGAAAAGGATGCGGGAGACGAAGACGAAGAGGAAGGGATAGGGGAGGGTGAGAAGAAGAGAAGGGGTTTGGAGGGAGAGAGTAAAGTAAAGGAGGCGAAAGGGGAGGGTGAGGAGGAGGAAGAGGATGAAGATGGTGTAAAGCGAGCTTGGTTGAAGCTGCAGAGAGAGGTGTTGGGTGATACCGACGATGATGGGGTGGGCGAGAGCATGGACCGAAAGGAGAGAGGAGGAGCGCAAGTGGCGGATGAGGAAGGGGGAAAGGAAGAGGGGGAAGAGGAAGGAGGAGAGGAGGAGGGGGAAGATGAGGATGAGATGAAGAAAATGGGGGAAGTAGAGGGAGAGGACGACAGGGACGTGAAGGAGCGGCTCAGTGCAAGCGAGCAGGGAGGGGAGGGCAAGGCGGCAGAGGGCAGCAGTGGTGAGAAGCGGGCAGGGCAGGTCGAGGAGGTGGTGGGAGAAGGAGAGGGAGGCGAGCAAGAGGAGAGCAAGGGAGAGGAAGTAGCAGAAGAGGGAGATGGGGAGGAGGGAGAAAGAGAGAGGGATGCAGGAGGAAACAAAGGAGACATGGAAGAGGGTGTAGAAGAGGAGGATGAGGAAGAAGTGGAGAGCAGAGAGAGAAAAGCAAGCAAGGGGGAGAAGACGGCTGCTTCAGCAGGGCCCACCTTGCAGCACAGAGGGAAGGTGAAAAGGAGAGCCCTTGGAAGGGAAGGAGGGGGGCGGCGGGAAGAAGGTGGTGGGAGTGAGGCTCAGAGGAGGAAGAACGGCAGAGGGGGGTTGAGGGAGAGAGGGGCGGGAGACATGGGAGCGGAGAGTGGTGAGAGGGGGAGGACGGAATACCGACGGCGGCGGCTTGCAAGCATTGATTCGCCTCATGTTGATCGTCCAAAGCATTTGAGGGCACCTCCTCAGCTGCGGACGTTGCAGCAGCAGCAACAACACCAGCAGAGGCAGCGGGAGCAGCAGCGGGAGCACGAGCAGCGGGAGCAGGAGAAGCAACAGCAAGAGCAGCAGCGGCAGCAGCAGAAGCAGCAGCGCCAGCAGCAGAAGCAGCAGCGGGAACAGCAGCAGCAGCAGCAGCAAGAGCAGCAGCAGAAGGAAGAGCAACAGCATAAGAACCATCAGCAGCAGCAGCAGCAGCATGAGAAGCAGCGGCGGCAGCGGAGGTATCTATTTTCCTTTGTGGGCGCCAGGCGCAGTGACGTCATCTCCCAGCGAGGCGGCGCCGAGCCCGCTGCTGTGGCCGGGGCGGCACTACGAGACAAACTCATGGCCGAATGCGACGCTGCCGGGCGGCAGTGCAGATTCCTGGACTGCGCAATCCAATGCGAAGATCCAAACAACAAACCCAGCAAGAGCAATCAGCATCATAAGCAGCAGCGGCGGCATGGGGAATGCCCGGGGGCAGGGGAGGAGGTGGCAGCAGCAGTGGCGCCAAACCCAGTGTACCTGTGTGATTACCCCCGCATTGTCATGCGCGTGCACCTAGACTCGCTCTTCTGCCTGCAGCCCTGGGGGGACAGCCCCACCCGCCGCTCCTTCTTCGACGCCATGCTCGCAGGGTGCATCCCCGTGGTCTTCTCCGATTGGTCGGTGCAACGGCAGTTCCCTTGGCACTTGCCGGTGCATGAAGTGGAGCGGATCGAGTTTGAGGTCGGGGCTTCTGGGGATGCTGTGTCTGTGTCATCGTCCCGCTCTCGCTCGTCCCGCTCTCCCCGCAACGCGCCTTTCTACGTCTTCATTCCAGCCGAAGCCATTTTGAACGGCTCTGCCAACCTGTCTGCCCTTCTCTCCTCTTTTCCTCCTTATAAAGTGACTCGCATGAGGCACAGAATCATGCAGCTGCTGCCTCGGCTGCTGTACAGGCGAACGGGGGACGAGGATGGGGTGGTGAGGAGGGTGATAAAGAGCGACAGAGGTGAAAGCAAAGAGCAGGAAGAGGAAGAGGGGCTGTCATGGGGGGGTGAAGGGGAGGCAGGCACAAATGAGCTAGTGAATGCTGATGCCGGTAACGATGACACATTCAAAGATGCTTTTGATGTGATTATAGAGCGGGCTCTTAGCCATGCTCTTGAGCTGGCCTGGGCTGCACAAGTAGCGGACGAGGAGTGAAGTAGGGGTCATGCAGTGCAGTGCACTCCGCACTTCTTTGGCTATTCGCTTACCGTATTCTCCCGGATAAAACACCCCCCCGTAATTGTACACCCCCGGGTAGCTAATACGGGGTGGGTGTTATATCCGACCCCGTTTGTACTATACCCCCCCTTTTGGGGTGATTTTCTATAACACCCCCCTTTTCTTATAGATTCATATTATAGCTGTTATCGAGTCCGATTCCTTACGGGAATGTCAAATATTATAGCCTGTAGTGGGTTGGGCTATATGGGGTACAACTAGTTAGGGTTAGGTGATGTACCCCAATTCTGTCAACACAACGCATTCCGCTGTAGTTCTCATTCTGACATGGTATCAGCAGTAGGTTAGCGCTCCTAGTCCTAGGCCCGCCCTTCCCTACCACTAGGGTTACCACTGCACCCTGCCAGCCCGCCAGCGCCCTACCCCACGCCCCAGCCGGCGCGCCCCTCCCCTCCCCGCCCTTAGCCAGCGCGCCAGCCAGCCAGCCAGCGCGCCAGCCAGCCGGCGCGCCAGCAGCCTGCGCGCCAGCCAGCCAGCCAGCGCGCCAGCCAGCCAGCGCGCCAGCAGCCTGTGCGCCAGCCAGCCAACGCGCCAGCCCGCCAGCGCGCCAGCCAGCCAGCGCGCCAGCCCGCCAGCGCGCCAGCCAGCCAGCGCGCCAGCGTGCCAGCCAGCCAGCGCGCCAGCCAGCCTGCGCGCCAGCCCGCTTGCACGCCAGCCCGCCAGCGCGCCCGCCAGCGGGCGCACCAGCGAGCCCGCCGGCTCGCCTGCCAGCGCGCCCGCCAGCGAGCTCGCCAGCGCGCCCGCCAGCACGCACGCCAGCGCGCCCGCTAGCGCGCCCGCCAGCGCGCCACGCCAGCGGGCCCCGCCAGCGCGCACGCCAGCGCGCGCCCTGATTAGCCGCCCGCCAGTGCGCCACGCCAGCCAGCGCGCCGCGCCGGAGCGCGCCCCGCCAGCGCGCGCCCCGCCGCCCCGCGCCCAGCCAGTGCGCGCCCCGCCTGCGCGCACCCGCCTCGCACTCACCTCCCTCTCCTCCTCCTCTCGCGGCTGGCGGCCGCTATCACTTGTCCTCGCCCCTCATGGCGACGTCTCGCGTGCTCCGTTTCGACCCTGAGGGGCGTGCGATCGACTTTAGTACCTGGCTGACGCAGGCCCAGCGCCACCTTAGGAGCCAGCGCCAGGATGGCGTGCACCTGTTTGCGCATGCGTCCGGTGCTCTGCCCGCCCCGCCGCAGCCTTCACCGCTGCCCACTACCCCACCGCCTACTTCCGAGCAGGAGGCTGAGTACCAGCGCCGGTTCCTCGCTCGTGACGTGTGGGAGTCTCGTGACGCTGCTGCCTGCCTCGCCCTGACCGACCTTCTCCCGCCGACTGAGGCTGTCCACTTCACTCAGGTCGAGTCTGCTGCAGACCTTTACACTGCTATTGTTGCTCGCTACTCCACTCCCTCCTCTGCCTCCCTCAGCCGCCTCCTCGTCCCCTTTATCTACCCTGACCTCGCCTCCTTTGAGACTGTCGCTGACCTCGCTACCCACCTGCGCTCCCTTGAAGCTCGCTTCAAGGCCGCTTGCACTGAGGAACAGCTTGCCCTTGCACCCCCCCCCATGTGGCTCACTATTCACTGGTTAGTCACTCGCCTCCCTGACCGTCTAGCCACAGCCCGCGACGCGCTTCTCCTGAAGCACCCCACTGAGCTTCCTATCGATCTTCTTGAGACCGCTCTCTCGAAGATCGAGAGTAACCTCCTCGCAGTTGCCTCCGCCTCTTCCGCGCCTCCTCCTCGTCTCTTTGAGGGGTGTGCGGTACCACAGCTTCCCACCTTCACTGCCTCGCTTGCCACTGCCGCGTCTTCTGCCTCTGAGGAGACGGCGGCCGTTTCTGTCTCTGGCGGACAGAAACGTGGCAAGTCCGGCAAGAAGGGAGGGAAGGGCGGCGGGGGTTCTGGGGGTGTTGCGGGTGGCGGCGGTGGTGGTAGTACTAGTGGCGAGGGTGGCGGCGGGGGTGATTCGGGACCTGACGGCTCTCCTCTAGACGGTGGTGAGGGGTTTTCGCAGCAGCAGCAGCAGACTCCTCCGCAGCTGCCACCGCCTGGACAGCAGCAGCGGCAGGGACAGCAGCAACAGCGCCAGGGCCAACAGCAGCGTCCGCCTCAGCAGCAGCCCCAGCAGTGGGGCACTCTGCAGCAGTTGGGCACTCAGCAGCAGTGGGGCCCTTCGCAGCAGTGGGCCCCCCCGCAGCAGTGGAGACCTACGGGCCCCCCGAGCACTGGGCGCAGTGGTGCCCCTTCTAGTCGGGGACCCCGATCGGCCGGCCGCGACGTTGGTCCCTGTGAGTACTGGATCCTGACGGGTCCGCGCAGGGGCACGTACTGCGGCCGCCCTGACCACTCTGCTGCTCGCTGCTTCAGCCGTCTTGACGACCTGTACGTCCTGCACCACGGTCCCTCCGCTCCCCCGCCACCGCGCTGGGGACCACTCCTTGCTCGTGGTGTTGCTGTGTTTGACATGTCTATGGATGATGCTAGGTCTTATGCCATGTATGCTGATGTTGACTATAGTGCTGTCGGATCTGTTTACTTGCCTGTACCTAGCGTAGGATCTTTGCCTGTTGCTAGAGTAGGTGCTGGTGTAGGATCCTGTCTAGCTACTAGTACAGGTGCTCCCTCGGCGGACGCGTCGCTCTCCTTCACACTGGACTCCGGAGCCACGCAGTGCTTCTTCCGCGACAGCACGACTCTTACTCCACTCTCGGCGCCGGTTTCTGTAGCACTGGCCGATCCCTCCTCGGGACCGGTCATTGCGACTCACGCCACTACCCTCCCGTGCCCAGCTGCCCCTTCCGGTTCTCTGACCGGCCTCCACGTTCCTACTTTCTCTAGGAACCTGGTGTCAGAATATTATCTTATTGTTCTAGCCAGTAGTGGGGTGCTCTATAGCGAGTACAACCCTTCTAGGGTTTGCTATTTGTATCCTCATTCTTGCTAGTTCAACCCTCTTTCTTCCTTCTAACTTTTGACATGCTATCAGAGCAGGTCGATCCCTTTGGATCGATCCTGTGGGTGGGTTACCACCTCGCTTCCGCTGCTACTTTTTCCTCCCGCCGTGCGCCCCGAGGCGCGCGGCGGTTTTCTGCCCGCCGTGCGCCCCGAGGCGCGCGGCGGTTCATTGCCCGCTGTGCGCCCCGAGGCGCGCGGCGGGCTTCTCCACTACGTCGCGGCCCCGCCCCGATCGTCGCGGCCCTGCCCCTTGACGCGGCCCCGCTCTACGTCGCGGCCCCGCCCCTATGTCGCGGCCCCGCCCCGACCGTCGCGGCCCCGCCCCTCGTCGCGGCCCCGGCCCCGTCCCCCCCCCCCCCCTTTTTTCTCCCCTCCCCCCCAATTCCCGTCGTCCGTCGTGGCGACCTGAGGGGGCCGCTTGCGGCCCCCTCAGGTCGCCACGACGGACGACGGGAGGGGCGAGCTGTGGGGTGGCGGGTATGGGGGTGCTCGGTGTGCCTTCCTCCCTTTCTCCTCCTCCTCCTTCGTCTCCCACTGCTGCAGCTGTCGCTGAGGGGGGTGGTTGTGTGGGAGACTGGGTTTAGGGTTTAAGGGGGGTGCGTGGGAGTAGAGCTAGTGGTGTAGCAGTGGGTGTGTATCAGGGGGGTGGGACTGTGTGCGGGAGGATGAGCGGAGGTTGCCAGTTTGTCGTCAGCAGCACCTGTAGTCCGGGGCGCTGTCCCGGTAGCCCAGTCGTAGCCAGCTGTGCCAGCCGCCCGTGGGTCCGTTGCCCGTCCGCCGCTATTTGAGCCGCGGGGCCTGTTACTCCTGTAGTCCGGGCGCTGTCCGGTAGCCGCTGTGCCAGTCTGCCTCCTGTTGCCCGTGTGTCTGCAGCTTCAGCCGTCGCCTCCTGTCTCCTCTCCCCTCACTCTCCCTCCTCCTCCTCACTTGCCCGTTGTGACTACCACTAGCTTTGCTTATAATTGTAAACTCTAAACTATTTCTTCTTGAACTTGTGCTCAGAATGTGTGGTGACATTGTGATCCACCCTGAGCTTGTTTTGCTTTGCCTGCTCTGCTGATTACACCCCACTTTGGCTATGGGGGTGTGTCAGAATATTATCTTATTGTTCTAGCCTGTAGTGGGGTGCTCTATAGCGAGTACAACCCTTCTAGGGTTTGCTATTTGTATCCTCATTCTTGCTAGTTCAACCCTCTTTCTTCCTTCTAACTTTTGACACCTGGTTGGTGTGGCTCCTCTGGCGAGACAGCACGTCGGGGTCTGGTTTGAGCCTTCGGGTGACACTGCAGTCTGTGTGGACGGTGACACGTACGCCCCTCTGGCCACTTTTCGTCAGGAGCCGGGCTCTGGTCTGTACACCCTCCACACCGACACCCGTCCGGTTCCCCCGTCCCACCAGGTAGCCAGGTCCAGTCAGGTAGCTGTGCCAGGTCTAGTGGCTGCGTCGTGCTTGTGTCGGTCGCTGTCCCACCCTGCCCTCCTCTGGCACCACCGCCTTGGTCACCCGTCCCTCTCTCATCTCCGCGCTATGTCCAGTCAGCGTCTTGTCTTAGGCCTCCCCCGCGACCTCCCGCCGCTCCCGCCGTCCCCCGCTCCTCCGTGCGGTCCTTGTGTCCAGGGTCGGCTGCGCGCCACTCCTCACTCCTCCTCCCTTCGTCCAGCCTCCGAGCCCTTTGAGACACTCCACTTAGACGTCTGGGGCCCCGCTCCACGGCTTGGACCTGAGCGAGAGAGCTTCTTCCTAGTGGTCGTCGACGACTACTCTCGGTACACCACCGTGTTCCCTTTGGCGAAGAAGTCCGACGTGACTTCTACGTTGATCCGGTGGCTGCTCGCCACCAAGAGTACTCGTCGTCGTCGTGTCAGTTGTCTCCACTCCGACCGTGGGGGTGAGTTTCGCTCCGGCATTCTCGCCAGATTCTGTGCTGAGCAGGGCATCACCCAGTCCTGGACTCTTCCAGACTCTCCACAGCAGAATGGGGTTGCTGAGCGCCGGCTAGGCCTGGTCATGGAGATTGCCCGCACCTCCATGATCCACGCCCGCGCGCCCCATTTTCTGTGGCCCTACGCGGCTCGGTACGCCGCTCACCAGCTGAACCTCTGGCCTCGCGTCTCTCGGCCAGGGGCTTCACCAACCAGTCTTTGGACAGGGTCCCCTGGTGTTGCGTCGAGGTTTAGTGTCTGGGGCTGCTTGGCACTTGTCCGCGACACCTCTACGGACAAGCTCTCACCTCGCGGCGTCCCCTGTGTCTTCCTTGGTTTCCCTTAGGCCTCCTCTGACTTCACCTTTTACCACCCTCCCTCCCACCGGTTCTTTGACTCTCGTGACGTCAGTTTCGACGAGTCCGTCCCCTACTTCGTCCGGTACCCCTGTCGAGGTCTCCCGGTTCCCCCCCCTCCCCTCTTCCTCGCCCCAGCTCCTCCTCCTCCCGCTCCCTCTCCTCCGGTACCCCCCCCGGTTCCCGCTCCGTCAGGTGTGTCGCAGGCAACCCCCCCTCCCTTGGTCCCCCCCCAGGTCTCTCCTCCTTCCCCACAGTCGTCCTCACAGCCTCCGCAGCAGCCGTCGGCGCTTCCTCTCCCGGCCACTGCGGACTCTGAGGGTGTTGGTGCTCGAGGTGAGGGCTCTGGCGGTGCTGGTTCTGGGGGTGTTGGAGTTGGAGCTGAGCGTGCACCTGCCGCAGCTGCACGTCCCGAGCGTGTTGGAGTCGGTGGTGGTGCTGGAGCTGGTGGTGTTTCTGGAGCTGGAGAGTCTGGGGCTGGTGCTGGTGCCACTGGCGGCGCCACGACTGGGGGTGCGGGTACACCTCCTACAGGTACTGGTCGTGCTGCCGCAGGGGGTCCTCGCTCTGGGGGTGCTCAGCCGGGTCCTGTCGAGGGTGGAGCCGGTTCTTCTTCGTCGTCTCCTGACACCACTCCTCCTCCTCACCCCTACCCGACTCGTTACCAGGCCCTTCGTCGTCTAGAGCGTGAGGAGCAGCAGCGTTTGGAGCATGAGAGGTCGGAGGTTCAGCAGCGGGTGGAGCGTGAGCGGTTGGAGTTTTAGCAGTAGCAGCAGCAGCAGCAGCAGCCGCAGCCACAGCCACAGCAGCAGCAGCAGCAGCAGCAGCAGCAGCAGCCGCCGCAGCTGCCGGAGCAGCCTCCGGCCCCTGTTTCTGGCCTTCGGGCCCTTGGTCTCCCCTCCTCTCCTCCTGTGTTCGATCCCACGTTTCCTCCTCCGAACTCCACTCCGGCTGTCTTCCCTCGTTCTCAGTCTCCTCCGTCCCCCCCTCCTCTCGCCCACACTTGGGCCTCTCGCCCTCCTCGTGCTCGTCCCTCGTCCCCTGTCACTGACCTCCGTACCGTGTTGTTTCGTCCTCGTCCTCCTCGTTCTCCTCCGTCTGTCCTTCCTCGTCCTCCTGAGTCTTCCCTCACTGCCTCCCTGTCCACTCCGTTCACTGACTACTACCGCACGTACCGCCCCACTCTCTCTCGTGTTCTCGCCTCTCTTGTTACAGACCCTCGTGCCTCTCCTTCCTCCGTCGTGGTCCTCACTACCGCTGTCACTGACTTTACTGCTACGCGTCGCCTTGACTACGCCACTCGAGTTGTGGCAGCTCCTCCTGTCCGTCCTCTGTCCGCCGGGGGTGTGTGTGCCCTTGGCTGTGACGTCCTAGAGGACAGACAGTTTGAGCTAGAGTTCCTGGCAGCTGCTTCGCCTCATCTCTGTGCCATGCTGCTCACTCCTGAGGGAGACCCCGACGCTCCTGACATACCTACTCCTCGCACTTACGCTGAGGCAGTGTCAGGGCCTTGGGCCTCTTAGTGGAGAGCTGCCATGGACGCAGAGATGGCCTCCTACAGGTCCACAGGCACTTACGTTGACGAGGTTCCCCCCCCAGGGGCGAACATTGTTGACGGCATGTGGATCTTCAAGGTGAAGCGGCCGCCGGGATCTCCCCCAGTCTTCAAGGCACGCTACGTGGCTAGAGGGTTCAGTCAGCGCGAGGGGGTTGACGTCTTTCAGACCTTCGCGCCCACCCTGAAGATGACCACTCTTCGGGTGTTACTGCACGTAGCAGCGCAGAGAGACTACGAGCTACACTCTCTTGACTTCTCCACTGCCTTCCTCCAGGGCTGCTTACACGAGGAGATCTGGCTGCGTCGTCCTCCGGGCTTCACTGGCACTTTCCCGCCTGGGACCCAGTGGAGCCTCAGACGACCGGTCTACGGTCTCCGCCAGGCACCCCGTGAGTGGCACGACACTCTCCGCTCTACTCTCTCCGACCTCGGGTTTGAGCCGTCTTCCGCCGACCCGTCGCTGTTTGTTCGTCGTGGCCGTACACCTTTCTTCGTCCTAGTCTACGTTGACGACTTGGTTTTTGCCACGGCCGACACAGCTGCACTGGCGGAGGTGAAGTCCGAACTGCAGAAGAGACACACCTGCACTGACCTTGGGGAACTGCGCCGCTACCTTGGCCTGCAGATCTCCAGGGACAGAGCCGCTCGCACCATCACTCTCACTCAGTCACACATGGTGCAGCAGGTTCTTTAGCGGTTCGGGCTTCAGGACTCTTCTCCTGCCCCCACTCCTCTTGCTGTAGACCACAGACTCACTGGGCCTTTTCCTGACGAGCCGTTCGAGCCCAGTGGTCCCTACGCAGAGCTGGTGGGCTGCCTCATGTACCTGATGACGTGCACTCGCCCGGACCTCGCCTTCCCCCTTAGCATCCTGTCTCGCTTTGTTGCGACTGGGAGACACCGTCCTGTTCACTGGGCGGCGGCTAAGAGGGTGGCGAAGTACCTTGGCGCGACATCAGGCATGGGGCTTGTACTTGGAGGGACACAGCCAGTTGTACTCACCGGTCACTGTGACTCTTCCTACGCTGACGACGTTGAGACTCAGAGGTCTACGCAGGGTTACTGTTTCAGCCTGGGTTCTGGAGCTGTTTCGTGGAGGTCTACTCGGTCCTCCTCTGTTGCGACTTCTACCGCAGAGGCCGAGATCTACGCTGGGGCCCTTGCTGCTCAGGAGCTACGCTGGTTGACCTTTTTGCTCACTGACCTTGGTGAGCGGCCGAGCTCTGCACCGACCCTGTTTGCTGACAACAGGGCGATGATTCTCCTGTGTCGTGAGCCTCGACTGGAGAGCCGAGTGAAGCACATCGACGTCAGGTACTTCCTCCTTCGAGAGTACCCTAGACGCGGACAGGCTCGTCTGGACTTTGTGGCCTCCGAGGCCAACACTGCAGACATCTTCACCAAGGCCCTCCAGCCTTGTGACCACCGTCGGTTTTGTCTGCAGTTAGGCCTCATTGAGACTGGGTCTAGTTGACTGCTGTAGGGTGCTCTTTGTCTGTTGCTTGCTTGTACCTTATATATATATATTTGTTTGCACACTTTTGGACTGGCCTTGTGGCCCTTTGCTTGTGCTCAGATTAGGTGGTGACGTTGTGATCCACCCTGAGCTTTGTTTTCTTTCTCTTGTTTTTGACTGGTCTTGTGACCGTAGGTTGCTTGTTGTTGATTGGCCTTCCCCACTTAGGCTATGGGGGTGTGTCAAATATTATAGCCTGTAGTGGGTTTGGCTATATGGGGTACAACTAGTTAGGGTTAGGTGATGTACCCCAATTCTGTCAACACAACGCATTCCGTTGTAGTTCTCATCCTGACAAGGAAGATATCGCGAGAATTGTTCACTAGGTGAAATTTCGCGTGTACTTTCACTTAGAATCTGCAAAGATTTCCCCCCTCCCACAATCTCGTTGTCGCCACGCTGGCGAATCTTCCGCTGCAAGTGGCCCAGTAGGTGAAAATCACCTTCTCACATGAGGCACAGACACGTGACCAAACCAGTCAAGAAGTGACTGGTACAGTAAGAACGCACCACTGTGCGCGATTCTGGCCTCGGCGGTTGCATGAACCCTCGCCACGCAATTGGCTTTTTTTTCACCCTATCAAGTGCCAGAATTGCCCACTCGAATTTGCCACGTGGCAGATTCCAGTGGGCGGTCACGCTATCCTCGTATACTCGGTTTTGCGGCACTGGTCAACATTCTTGAAGTGGAGTCAGGCCCCTGATTTTGTTTCACATCTTTTCTACTTGATAAAAAATATACCATATAATAAGACCCGGGTATTATGTAGGATTTTCCTTTGAGGAGACCCCCCATTTTTTCCCAGTGGTTTTCATAATACCCTAGGGTGTTTTATCCGGGAGAATACGGTAGTTCCTGTGTGGCTGAAAATGTCCCCAGTGCCGTATTTTTTATCTCCACTGTGGAAATTGTTGGAATAACCGAAAGGTTATCGTAAGCATTCCTGAAGGCTTTCCACTCTCGCATCACTTCATAACGAAGTAAGCGCCTGTATCAGTACCCCAACAGCTCATATAGAGCATGCGGAAGGTCGAGGTGGCAGAAACTAACGAGCAGGAATGGGTGCATTGATAAAAAATGTGGTACAAGTACTAACCCTAATTGGGTTGTACCCCATATAGGCTACCCCACTACAGCCTACACAACATAAGCAGCATTATAGTTTGACACACCCCCATAGGCAAAGTGGGGGAGAACAAAGGGTCACAAGACCAGTCAAGGAAAAGCAAAGCAAGCTCAAGGTTGATCACGAAGTCACCACACACTCTGAGCACAAGCAAATGGCCACAAGGTCAGTTCACATGCAGAGTTATATATGGGAACAAGCAGTACAGTGATCACAACCTAGCAAGTGTAAGCATGCACGTACAAGAATATAGATTACAGTACAAGCAAAGTCCGAAGTGAGCTAGTGAGGGAAAGTAGGCACGAGGCCTAAAACAGTACAGAAATGCTGATAATCACAAGGCTGAAGTGCCTTGGTGAATATATCAGCAGTGTTGGCCCGAGTGGACACGTAAGCAAGACAAAGCTGATCACGCTGCTGCAACTCTCAGGCAAGGAAGTAACGCAGAGCGATGTGCTTCTTCCTGTGCTCCATTCCGTGCTCCTGACACAAGGCAATCATGGCCTTGTTGTTTACGTACAGAACTAGAGGAGAACTAGGCCGCTCTCCCAAGTCGGTCAGTAGGTAGGTGAGCCAGTGTAACTCCTGTGCAGCCATGGCCCCTGCGTAAATCTCGGCCTCACAACTGGAACTGAGTGGGTAGACCGCCAAGAAACAGAGGCGGAGCCAAGGCTGAAAGTGTAATCCAGTGACGACCGCTGCATAGCCAAGTCGTCAACCCAAGTCGCGTCTGCGTGTCCAATGAGGACAACTTGACCCCGTCTTCCAAGCACGAGCAACATACCCAACGTATTGCACAAGTAGCGCAACACCCTCTTAGTGGCCTCCCAGTGCTCTGGTCGGTGTCTCCCGGGCGCAACGCATCGTGCCAGGATGCTAAGAGGGCAGGCAAGGTCAGGTCGAGTGCAGGTCATCAGGTACATGAGGCAGCCCACAAGCTCTGGATACGGGCCACTCGACTCTACGGACTCGTCCGAAGGTGGAGCAGAGAGCGAATGACCGATAGGTAGAGGAGTGGACTGTGGCAAGGAGTACTAGAAGTCGAAGCGCTGAAGCACCTGCTGTACCATGTGAGACTGAGTCAAGGTAATGGTGCGCCGTGCTCTGTCCCGAGTGATCTGCAAGCCAAGATAGCTGCGCAGCTTACCCAGGTCTGTGCACGTGTGTCTCTTTTGTAGCTCCGACTTCACAAGGGCCAGTCCCTCAGTGTAAGCTGTGGCAAAGACCAAGTCGTCGACGTACACGAGGATATAGAACGGCGTTAGCGAAGTGTCAACGCGTAGAAACAGCGATGGGTCAGCAGTCAAAGGAGCAAACCCAAGAGCCGCAAGCGTAGTCCTCAGTGTGTCGTGCCACTCGCGAGGTGCCTGGCGGAGACCGTAGACTGGCCGCCGTAGTCTCCACTGGGTACTAGGAGGAAACGACCCAGTGAAGCCAGGTGGGCGGCGCAGCCAGATCTCCTCGTGCAGGCTGCCCTGTAAGAAAGCTGTGCTGAAGTCAAAAGAGTGAAGCTCGTAGTCATGCTGAGCGGCGTCGTGCAGCAGCACCCAAAGAGTGGTCATCTTCGGGGTAGGGGAGAAGGTCTGGAAGAAGTCAACTCCCTGCCGCTGACTGAATCCCCGTGCAACGTAACGCGTTTTGAAGACAGGCGGACAACTATGTTCGCCTCAGGAGGGGGAACTGCGTCGACGTAAGTGCTTGTGGACTTCCAGGATGCCATCTCTACGTCCATAACTATCTGCCACTGAGAGGAGTAGGGACTCGTAATCGCCTATGCGTAAGAGCGCGGCGTCGGGATGTCTGGAGCATCCGGGTCTCCCTCAGGTGCAAGCACCATAGACATAAGATGAGGTACAGCAGCTGCAAGACACTCAAAGTCCTCCTGCCTGTCCTCAAGGACGTCCGTGCCAAGAGCACACTCACCCTCGACGGACAGAGGAAAGACAGACTCAGACTCAGGCTCAGCAACAAGACTAGCAGCGTAGTCGAGATGACAAGCAGAAGCAAAGTCACCAAGCTCAGCGACTATGGTAGACACAGCAGTGGACTCAAACGAAGGGTCAGTGACAACAGTGGCTAGGAGACGCGTGACAGTATGTCTGGCAGCACGAACTAAGGCAGACTCAGGGTCCGGACCGTCAAGAAGAGAGGACGCAGGAGGAGACGGCAGGGGAACTCGTAGTGGAACAGAGGAAGGGCGAAGTGTCATACTGTGAGTGCCGAGGACAAGAGGAGGACGCGGACGCGGAGTACGACGAACAGTGCGACCAGCGCGAACAGGCGAGGAAGGGCGAGACGCAAGCTCACGACACTCTGTAAGAGAGTCTGTCTGCTCAGTATAAGGAGAAGAAGCAGGAAGTGGAGAGTCTGGCTGTAGCTGTGGCTGCGACTGGTCAGGCGGTGGACACACCAAGGGAGGAGTAAGGCCAGTAGAAGACGGGAGACTAAGAACCTGGCGAAGAGCTGAGCCAGGTGGCGGTAGAGACGACGGTGACGGCGGAACGAAAAACAGTCCCCGCTGCATAGTGCCTCCAGCACCAGTACCGATAGCCCCAGCACCCCCAGCGCCAGTAGCACCACCAGCTCCTGCAGCTCCAGTACCTCCAGTACGAGCACCTCCGGAACCAACAGCTCCAGCACCTCCAGCACCTCCACCACCAGCAGCACCACCAGCTCCAGCAGCTCCAGTACCTCTAGCACCAGCAGTACCACCCGCTTCGGCAGCTCCAGTGCCTCCAGCACAAGCACCTCCATGACCAGCAGCTCTAGCGCCTGCAGTACCTCCAGCACGAACACCTCCGGGACCAGCAGCTCTAGCAGCTCCAGCACCTCCAGTACCTCCAGTAGCAGAAGCACCACCAGCTCCGCCAGCTCGAGTGCCTCTAATACGAGCACCTCCGGGACCAGCTGCTCCAGCACCTCCAGCAGCAGTAGCACCACCACCATCTCCAGCAGCTCCAATACTTCCAATACGAGCACCTCCGGGACAAGCAGCTCCAGCACCTCGAGCAACAGCAGCACCACCAGCTCCAGCAGCTCCAGAAAATCCACTACCTCAAGTACCTCCAGCACGAGCAGCACCACCAGCTCCGGCAGCTCCAGTGCCACCAGCACGAGCACCCTTGGGACCAGCAGTGCCAGCACCATCAGCACCTCCAGCAACAGCAACACTAGTGCCTCCAGCGCCAGCGCCATCAGCGGCAGGGCCTCCAGCTCCAGCAGAGCGACTCCGAAGGCGGGTGCGCCAAGCGTACCACTCGCGCAGCTGCTGTGGTGAGAGAGGCTCCCGCCGGCTAAACCGCTGGGGAGAGGCACGAGTGGGACCTCCAGGGCTAGCAGCTCCAGCACCTTTAGTGCCTCCAGTACCAGCAGTAACTCCAGCACCTCCAGGACTAGCGCAGCTCCAGGGCCTCCAGCTCCAGCAGCGCCACTTCAAAGGCTCCAGCGCCGAGCAAACCACTCGCGCAACTGCTGTGGTGAGAGAGGCTCCCATAGTGTAGACGCAGGACCCCTAGGCTCAGCACCCCCAGACTCAGCACCCCCAAGCTCCGCACGCTCAGGCTCAGCACCCTCAAGCTCCAAACCCACAGGCTCAGCACCCCCAGGCTCCGCACGCTCAGGCTCAGCACCTCTAGGCTCCGCAGGCTCAGGCTCTGCACGCTCAGGCTCCGCAACCGCAGGCTCAGCACCCCCAGACGCAGCACCCCGAGCAGCACCAGAGTCACCAGTGACCTTGACAGGCTCAACCAAGGGGAGTGGGTCTACCTGAGACACACTTGAAGGAGCAGGACCCTGAAGGGGGAGGGGGTCTACCGGAGGGGGACCCGGTGCGAGGAAGAGTGGCGGGGGGGGGGGAGAGGGGCAGTGCGGTAGGGGAAGAGACGGTAAAAGGGAACCGACTCATCGAACGTGACGTCCTGAGAGGGTAGGACACGGCGCGAGGTGGGGTGGTAAAACTGCCAGCCAGACGATTCAGGGGGAAGGCCAAGGAAGACGCAAGGAACGGCGCACGAGGAGAGCTTGTCCACGGAGGTATCGCAGACAAAGGCATGACAACCCGAGACCCGGAACACCGACGCATCGCCAACCTCTCCCGTCCAACGCAGTGTAGGCGAGGTCTCCGGCAAGGAGACACGGGGCCAAAGGTTGAGCTAATGCGCAGCGTACCGGACCGCAAACGGCCACAGAAAATGGGGAGCAGCCGCATGGATCATGGAGGTACGAGCGATCTCCATGACTAAGCCAATGCGGCACTCAGCAACCCCATTATTCTGCGGAGAGGTCGGAAGCGTGAACGACTGGAGGATGCCCTCCCCACGACAAAATTCCCGCAAGAGGTCGGACGAGAACTCACCACCTCTGTTAGAGTGCAAACGCAGGACCGGAACGTCCTTGTCGAACCGCTCGCGGAGCTGGAGACGGACAGCGTGGATCCAAGGGATCAAAACATTAGGGACCTCGCCCTTGCTGTGTGAAAGTTTAAAAGAAAGAAGTGAGGGCTGCACTAGCAAGAATGGGGATACAAATAGCAAACCCTAGAAGGGTTGTACTCGCTATAGAGCACCCCACTACAGGCTAGAGCATAAGATAACATTCTGACATGCTGCGCAAGGGGAAGACCGTGGTGTAACGCGAGTAGTCGTCAACAACCAGCAGAAAGTATCGCTCGCGGCCCTGTTCCTGGATGCGGGCTGGGCCCCACACGTCCATGTGGAGAGTCTGCAGAGGAGCAGTCGTCGGTGGAAACGAGGAGTGAGGAGCGGCGCGCTGCCGCCCCTCGACACAAGGAAGGCAGGGAGGGGCAGGCGAGGGTTGGGGGGGAGGCAGAGACCTAGGAAGACCAGAGACAAGGAGGCGGGAGTGCATGCCACGGAGGCGTGGCAGGGAGGGGTGACCTAGGCGGTGGTGCCAAAGGAGAGTCTGGTGCAACCGAAGGCGACACAAACAGGGGGTTGCTAGCTGACCTGACATGGATGCAGACGCAGCTACTTGAGGAGGCTCAGTTGTCAGTGTGTACAGGCTCGACCCATGCCGACGGGTGACCGTGGCCAGGTGACGGCCTGTCCGTGCACACGTGCACATTGCCACACGTTGTCCTCCAGGGATAAAGGTATCAACCCAAGCATCCTGAAGGACGGCGTTACTCACCAAGTTCGTAGAGAACGAGGGGAGGTGAAGACCTGACAGTGAGCCGGACAAAACCGCTGGACACGGGAGAACAGTGGAGGAACGTGCATGAGCCGGTCCCCAAGAGGGGACAGCTAGAGAGACTGCAACGGGTGCTGTGAGTGGTGTGACTGTGGTGCTGTCACAAAAGAAGCAGCGGGAAGCACCTGAGTCAAGCGTAAAGGTGTGCAAGGACTCAGCGGGCGCAGTACCAGAGAGAGTAGACTCACCATCACCTAGAGCAGACTCATCAGCACCTAAAGCAGCAGCCGCTATATCAGGGTCGGGCGGCACATACAGGAAATAATCACCCTGAGTACTTATAGTCAAAGCATACATGGCAGTGAGGATAGTGTCATAGTCTAGAGCAAAGATATCCACCTTGTTCCAAAGCTGCTCTAGCCAGCAGGGGAGCTCAGCCTCGTCGCCAAACACTGCACGCCACGCGTCACTCTGACAGGCGAAGCAGCGAGCCTGTGTGTGACCAACTGTCCCGCAAGTCTGACCAGCCCGAATGATGTACGGGCAGCGGACAGTACTCCAAGCCCCCCCACTCTAAGCGTACCACTCACGAAGCTGCAGACGCCGCTGGGGCGTAAGGGTCTCGCGCGGACGCCGCTGCAGCTGTATCTGGCCACCGCCAGAAACTCCGCACTGAACAGCTCCACCGCGACTTCTACTACGGCAGCCGCCACCTCACCTACTGGCGTACCACTCACGAAGCTGCTGGGGCGTAAGGGTCTCGCGCGGATGCCGCTGCAGCTGCATCTGGCCACCGCCAGAAACTCCCCACCGAACACCCACAGCGACTGCTACTACGGCCGTCACCACTCCCACTATTGCCACCACCGCCGTCACCACTCCCACCGCTACTACGAAGTGAAGTCATAGCGGGCAAGCCAGGAGGCACGCGACCAGTAGGGCAGTACAGAGGGAAGGCAGTAGCACGAGCAGCAGCAGCCGCAGCAGTTAGAGTAGCAGAGCGGCTCGGTGAGGCTAGGCTGCAGCACCTCCACCAGCAGCAGCAGTAGCACAAGCAGCAGGGCGGATCGGGTTGGCAGGGCGGCTCGGGCTCGGCGGCGCGGCTCGGCCTAGGCGGCATGGGCAGCACAGCGCGCGCTGTGCAGGGCAGCAGAGCGCAACGCGCGGGGCAGCAGGGCGCAACGCGCGGGCTTCAGCAGGGCGCGACACGCGGGGCAGCAGGGCGCGACGCGCGGGCTGCAGTAGAGTGCGACGCGCGGGCTGCTGTAGGGCGCGACGCGCAGGGCAACAGGGCGCGACGTGCGGGCTGCAGCAGTGCGCGACGTGCGGAGCAGTAGAGTGTGACGCGCGGGCTGCAGCAGGGCGCGACGTGCAGGGCAGCAGGGCGCGGGATGCAGCAGGACGCGGGGCAGGGCAGGGCGTGCGCGGGGCAGCGCGACACGAGACAGGGCAGGGCGTGTGCGGGGCAGCGCGACGCAGGGCAGGGCAGGGCGTGCGCGGGGCAGCGCGACGCGGGGCAGGGCAAGGCGTGCGTGGGGCAGCGCGACGCGGGGCAGGGCGTACACGGGCAGTGTGACGCAAGGCAGGGCAGGGCAGGGCGCGCGCTGACGGGGCAGCGCAGGGCAGGGCGTGGGGTAACGCAGTAACCGCAGTCGGTCACTAGGTAATGGTGGGCCCGAAAGAAAAAACGGTCCTACAGACCTATTGCTCTGAAACCATGTTAGAAACTAACGAGCAGGAATGGGTGCATTGATCAGAAATGTGGTACAAGAACTAACCCTAATTGGATTGTACCCCATATAGGCTACCCCACTACAGCCTACACAACGTAAGCAGCATTATAGCTTGACATGAGGGTCACCCGAAGGGCAACAGTCGAAGACTGTCAGCAGTCGTGACCCTTGACTGCCCAGTAACCGCACTCGGTAGTTACGCGATGCAACATGGTAACTGTCAAGAATAGCAATAGTCGTGGTTACTGTAGTAATATAATGCAATTAATAAGGGAATGTACCCCTCAGAGTACATGGATAGCTAGGATTTATATTTATATCTTTGTACTCCTATCCTAAAATCATCTTGTTCTATTCCAACTTAATCAACAAGGTCACTTCCAAGACTTCATTCCTACCTTAGGACTTGATAGACTTATCCTATCCACTTTGATCCTTCACTTATAACATCATGGTATGAGATCCAGAGTGGATGATAAGGCCTGCCAAGTCTCTGTTCTCCCTAGGACAATCTCTCTATCAAATCACTCAACACATTACGAGTCAGCATCAGTATGGCTCCTGAAGGGAAAGCTACTGCAAACTCTCCGGGCCCACCACCAGCAACAACCAATACGCCATCAGCGGTGACCTCCGTCAGCGCCGCTGTCAATGAGCAACTAGTCGCTCGCATCAACGCTCTTGAGAGCCATCAAGCCATGAGCATCGATGGCTCAAGCTACGCAAGAGGAGTTGCTGGACTTCCTCTCCTTGGAGAAGACCGTCACGTCAACTCCGAGAGGTCCTTCACCTTTGACAACCGTCAAGCTTCAGCTCCTGCACAAGATAGTCCACAGTGTGCACATTCAGAAACGATCGCCACCATGCAAATAAAATTCATTATGACTTCAAAGCTGAAGACCTCAGTTCCCTTTGACGGCAAGGACTTCTACACTCGAATTTGAACTCCTCGCAACGACTGCTCAGATCTGGATGTACTACGACGGAAGCTTACCTCTCCCATCGGAAGGGACCATCCAGGAGAAGCACCAGTACTACCACGAATCCCTTCTTGCATACACCACTCTTCTTCGAAACCTCTCCCCTTCTGAACAGCTTGGCATTCGCTCCTACAAATCAAAGTGGGCTCCTACGCACACATCTTGGGAACACCTGCGCAACTCATACATGGCAACAGATCCAGTCACGATGAGTCGCCTGCTCAGCCAGCTGACTTCGGATAAAATGCGATAGGGGGAGAAGGCTGGACCATATATCAACCGGTGCCGTTATCTGCGCGATCACATTAAGAAGTGCGGCGGAACCGTTCCAGACGACATGTTCGTCTCGATGGTTCTCTCCGGTCTCAGACCTGACTGGCGCCAATGTCAGTCACTGCTCCGCGCTTGAGCAACCATCTCTGAGTCGGCTTTGTGCGCCACGCTTCTCTCTGAGTAGAAGGAAATCGATATGTACAATGAGAAGAACACCAAGCGGGAGAAGTTAGTCTTCTACGCTGGCGCGATTGAAGGGGAGCAGCATGGAAAGAAAGGGACATTTTACAAATATTGCAAGAAGCCCAGCCACACAATCAATCGGTGCTATTAATGAAAAGCAGCCGACGAAGGACGCAACAATTCCTCTGGCCAACAATCCTCGGTGCCCTCGCCTTCTCCTGCTGCAACAACCACCATATCGCCTCCTTCCGTTGCGAGCACCTCGCAGACGCCTGCACGCGTCAAGGCTGTTGTGCCAACACATTATAGTGGCACGGTCATCGCACTCCCATTCGGCCTACAAGCGTGCTCAGCTTTTGGAATTTTGTGGGGAGGTTTTTCAACATGTGTTCTTCAAACCCTCAAAGTTTCAGAGTTTTTGAAGCTGTTACCAAGGCATGACAACATTTTAAGTTTCAAGACTTATGGCATCCCGGAAGTGTGTGTTACTCTTTTTTGGAAACACGCGAGTTCACCATTTCGGCTGCTGACTCGTCTACCGAGCTCTGATTGGTCTGAAATTTGGTCTGGCAGTCTTTTGTTTTGCTGTTCAGGTGTTCACCAAGTTTCAGAACGATCCAACATCGGAGCATTGCGTGACAGCTGTCGAAAGTCACTGTTCCGTAGTCATGGTGCACTGTTGGCAGCATTTCCCTTGCCACCCTTTCATTGTTGTCATGCAAATGGTGCAGGGGCAGAGAATGAGACAAGAAGTACAGGTGGTCAAGTGGGAATCTACCACCCTCCATTTGAGAAGTATGGTCTTCCTGGAAGCAGCTTGCAAGAGGGTGCAAGTGGGAAGGCAAGCTCACTCATGGTTGGCTTGACTCACAATTGGTTGCCTTGAGTACAGCTCTGAACATCCATGTGTGGTTGGCTTTGCTGACCTAGCTAGGACGTTTCCCATCCTTATCTGGCCTTTCTTCCCTAGGACTCAACCTTCTCTGAGTTCCCAGGATGATCCCAACCCCTTAAGAGTCCCCTAGGGAATGTTGTACTCACCTCTTCCTTGCATCAATGAGAATACACTATTTTCAGCCGAGCTTACGTTTTAGTTCACTGCGTAGTGTGTGCACCTCTGACAGTAGCAATTAATATACCGTTGGAAAGCAGACACCTAAGGCTAATTGCTGTCCAAGTTTCAGCCTCGTGTGTTATTGGAGCTGATCGTGACGGCGTTTTGAACAGAGGCGGTGCGAAGTCGTCAGTTTCTCCTTAGGCGGTTTCATGGGCATCCGCGACCCCTAAGTGGACTGAAGACTATAACAACGGCCAAGGACAAAGGCAAACGGTCAATCATGAGCTGCATGGTGCGCTGTCGCAGAGGAATCCGATACTACGACGGAACAGTGTTCTCACCTATCGCGCCCATCGACCCTGTCGCGCCCAGTCAAGACAACGACCCCACTATTCACACTTGGATTGATCAACCAACAAGATACCCACCTGACTTCGAACTGCCTCCTCCTAACACCAGAGTCTCCTCCTAGTATCCCCGCACGTCGAATCATTGACCTTTCGCCGTACACCGGCTACTTTGACCGCGTCGTCATTCCAAATATCGCCAGGATCGCACGACGAAATCGTGAAGACATCAACACCTGGTATCTTAACAGCTGCTGCAGGCAACACATGGTGGGATCACCGATGTTCATAAAAATTTTAAGGCACATGCGGCGACCGTGTGAAATCACCGTCGCCAATAACGGACGGCTTAAAGCCTACGATATCGGAGAGGTCTGCCTTGAAGCTGAAGACAGTCACTTCACTATTCACATTGGCAACGTTCTAATTGCTACTGATCTCAAGTACAACCTGCTCTCTTCAGCCCAGCTCATGCGGTGCGGAGTTGACATTCGTAGCAACTGCAAGGACAAGACTTTTGAACTCTACTACAAGAACACTTACATCGTGAAGGCAGACGACAATGACGGGGTCTTCGTGCTTAACTTCTCGGCTCAAGGCACCACTGGCGACTCGAATCAAACTCTTCTTCTAAAAACCACCCTCACGAAGCCTGCGTCCTCTGCTCCTATGGAGCCGCCAACTTGGTTACACCATGAGGAGATGGATCTTGAACGGCCTGCTTCGGATGGCTTCTACGATTGCGCAGCGTTCCGACCGCATTGACCTCCAATCCAGGAGGCACTGGACCTGCAACAATGGAAGAAGACATTGACAGTGGAACGTTAGCAACTGCAGAGCCAACCACCGAAGAACACACAACAGCTCCAACAACTGGCTGGGGAAGCCCCGGTCCTGCAGTCGGCCCTTGGGGGGAAACCCTGACGCCGGAGGAAGCGGCCACTAGCAGATGAGGTGCTGTCTCGACACCGGACGAAGGCGACGCTGTCGCCGAAGGAGGCTAGGGAGCTGGAGGCGACTGGGGAACCTCAACAGGCGGCTGGGGATCTTCAACTCCCGAAGGAGGCTGGGGTCAATCAGCCCCCGCCTATCCCGAAGCTCTAGGACTCCCCTCTGCGGAAGTTGCGGCGGTCGACCCGTACTGGGCAATGCGCGGCACCTGCTGGGGCGGACCCTCTCTTCCCAATCAGTACACTCCTGACACACCAGAACCAATGCAAGAAGAGTCAGAGGAAGATGAGACTTACGAGCTCTTCGAAGGAGCAGTGGAATTACCGGAACGTACCGAGGAGCCGCCACCGCCAGAACAAGGACCATAGTTGATTGAGGTTATCGGCGCCGAGTACAATTACTTCCGAATCCCCATGAAAGGACTTCCAGTCGCCGACTGGCCCAATCGTGTCTGCTTGTCACCGGCGACAAAGTTGACGCCAGCGACACCGACGACATCATCGAAAATCCCCGCACGCTTCTGGAACGGAACTTCATTCGGGCCTTCGCAGCTGACACCGACGCCGCCACCGACACAGGACCTGGAAAGGAGTAGAACGTCATAGCAGAAAGGAACAAATATTATCGGAAGAATGTCGGCTATCGTGCGGAGCCGGAAACCTGGCATCAGCGGCTGGGCCACCCCTCACACGTAACACTTAAGAATTCTCTACGGGCCGGTGTCTTCGACGACGGAGCACTGCTTCTTCCTCGCGGAGGCTCCCTCACAGTGGACTCAGAAGATCCACCATGCACCGTGTGCCCAGCTGCGTCGCTCGCTCACAAACCTTTCCCTGACCTACCTCCCGGCTACGAACGCTACAAGCCGCTCGACAAAGTCTACAGCGACTTTATGAACCTCAGCCAAGAAGGGCTTGACGGCAAAAATTACACACTCACCTTCATCGACGCAAGCACCCGTTACGTCTGGGCTCTTAACACCGACTGTCGCTCTCTCGCCTTCGAGTGCTTCATCGCGTGGATGAAGCGGGCCGAATGGCGATCAGGACTAAAGCTGAAAAGTTGCCAGACAGACGGAGCTCTGGAGTTCTTCTCGACCGAGTTCACCGAGCTCTTCAAGCAGAAAGGGATTGAACACCTGGTGTCCCTACCCTACGCTCACGAGCAGCAAGGAGTAGCAGAACGGACAAACAGGAGCCTCGCCACAAGGATGAGGGCCCTGATGAAGCAGTCGGCCATCCCAACCAAGTACTGGCCGTTTGTGATGAACCACATTGTGCGGCTGCACAGCTTGCTGTTATCCCGAAGCATCGAGAACAACAACTCTCCTAACAAGGCCTTGACGGGCAGAAAGGCAGACACGCATCTGCTCCGGATGTTAGGCCACATATA
The DNA here is from genome assembly GCA_948144175.1 of Closterium sp. NIES-65. Lineage (NCBI taxonomy): Eukaryota > Viridiplantae > Streptophyta > Zygnematophyceae > Desmidiales > Closteriaceae > Closterium > Closterium sp. NIES-65. The sequence continues at coordinate 72,836 of CANXME010000204.1, forward strand.
GCAAGGACTGGAAATTTTACTGACCGGGCACGCTGGGGCATCCACCTCGGGATTCAAAAGGAATACAAGGCGTGGATCGTGCTAGACTACGCAACACATGAAGTGACGAAATCACGTAACTGCGTCTTCTACGAGAAGCTGACTCTGCCACTGTTCAACGAACACCGCGAAGCTAACAAGGCATCGAAAAGGGTTTTTGAGGGACACCGCAGCTTCGCAACTTCACATGATGAAGCTGACCTGGCAGAAGATGCAGATGCAGCAAATGTTACCCAATTTGACAGCGCACCCAACATCCCCCTTACAAGCCCATTCCAGACTCCAACCTTCATACCTGTACACCAATTCAATCCCGACGATACAACTCGCGAGGCTCAGAACTTCAACAGCGACGCCCGCCAATCCCCGGACGCCAAGTTACCACCACCAAACACCTTGCAAGACACCCTCCGCCTCGGCAACGACAGCGACGACGACGTAGTCGAAGTAACCAGCTTCCACGACTACGATCGCCTACACTACGAAAAGACCAACGAAACTGGTCTCCGCATCCTCGGGCTCGCAGTCGCCGTTCGACACGACTCCCCAAAGGAGCCCATCACTGTCCGCCTAGCCCTCTCTGGCCCCGACAGTGAAAAATGGAAGGCAGCCATGGCCAAAAAAGTCGTGGCGCTCAAGAACCGCAGAACATGGAAGCTCGTTCCTCGAACATCGGCAAAGGGGAGAAAAATTCTCAGCAGAAAAGGGGTCTTTGTCAGAATCCCAACCACTAGACCATTCGGATAAAAGGGCTTGTTTCAGTAGCGGGTGAGTGCGCCCATAACCCCCCAGGCGAACGCGCCTGTAACCCTCTCCAGGATCAATCGGGCATCCACAGTGCAAATCTACTAACACCCCCCCACACTGGGAGGCCCAAGACTAAGCACAGCGGCAACGGCCTACATGTGCATACACCGGGAATCGAACCCGAGACCGCTCTGATACCATGTAAGAATCCCAACCACTAGACCATTGGGATAAAAGGGCTTGTTTCAGTAGCGGGTGAGTGCGCCCATAACCCCCCAGGCGAACACGCCTGTAACCCTCTCCAGGATCAATCGGGCATCCACAGTGCAGATCTACTGACAGTCTTCTGTATTAAAACGCTCGCGGATGGTTCCATCGACAAGTACAAAGCACAATGGGTGGTGCGCGGCTTTGAGCAAACTCACATGGTGGACTTCGACCTCACCTACGCACCTGTCAGGCGGCACACCTCAGCGCACATCCTTATCTGCATCGCAGCCGTCAAACAGCGACCACTCCGTCAGATCGACGTCGGCAATGCATTCCTCTACGCTCCGGTCGACGCCATCATCTTCGTCGAGCAGCCGCATGCCTTCGAGGAAAACGATGGCGCCGTCTGCCTGCATCAGAAATCCCTCTATGGGATCAAGCAAGCTCCTTGACTGTGGCAGTAGTACGTGCACACCGTACTCACGGAGCTCGGATTCAAGCAGCTGCCACACGACCTCGGGATGTACCGAAAGGAGTCGCGCGGCATGTTTATTCTCCTCGTCGCCTACGTCGACGACCTACTTTACACCGGCAACGACACGGAGCTACTGGACCAGTTTGAAGCGGACATCAAGGAAAAGCTGGAAGTTACCATCAACCACAACGTCACATAGTTCCTGGGTCTCAACATCACCCAGTCTGCCACCTACATCCACCTCTCTGCCCCCAAATACGCCAAAACACTCGCGAAGAAATTCGCCATCGGATGTGAAACAAGTGAACAGGAATGAAATGACTAAGGAAAGATTGGGTACAAATACAACCCTAGAAACCCTGTACCCCATATGTGCTACCCCGCTATAGCCTACAGCAACTATGTCATATAAATCTGACACACCCCCATAGGCAAAGTGGGGGAGAACAAGGGGTCACAAGACCAGTCAAGTAAAGCAAAGCAGAGCAAGCTCAGGGTGGATCACAACGTCACCACACAGTCCGAGCACAAGAGCAGGGCCAGAGGCCAGTTCACATGCAGGAGTACAGACATATATATATAAAGCTAGACAAGCAAGAGCAGGTATATATATGTCACAGTACAAGTAAAGTCAAGAGGAGAGCAAGTGAGGCATGACAGGCACAAGACCCAGCTGGGTGCAAAGGCGCTGATGGTCACAAGGTGCGAGTGCCTTGGTGAACACATCAGCAGTGTTGGCCTCAGAGGCCACGTACGCAAGCCGCAACTGTCCACGCTGCTGCAGCTCACGAGCAAGGAAGTAGCGAAGAGCAATGTGCTTTGTTCTGTGCTCCAGACGCTGCTCTCGACACAAGGCCAGCATGGCCTTGTTGTCTACGTACAGCACTGGAGGAGAACGAGGCGGCTCTCCAAGGTCAGTCAGCAGGTAGGTGAGCCAGCGAAGCTCCTGTGCAGCCATGGCCCCAGCGTAGATCTCAGCCTCACAACTGGAGCTGAGAACCGAAGACGAGCGAGTAGCCCGCCACGAGACAGAGCCGGAACCAAGGCTGAAGGTGTAACCCTGTGACGACCGCTGCGTAGCCTGGTCGTCAGCCCAAGAAGCGTCCGCGTGTCCTGTAAGGACCACTGGACTCCGCCTTCCAAGCACTAGCCCCATGCCCGACGTACTGCACAGGTAGCGCAACACCCTCTTCGCTGCAGCCATGTGCTCTGGTCGGTGTCTCCCAGGAGCAACATAGCGTGCAAGAATGCTCAGAGGGTATGCAAGGTCAGGTCGTGTGCAGGTCATCAGGTACATGAGGCAGCCAACAAGCTCTGGGTACGGGCCACTCGACTCTACGGACTCATCCGAAGGCAGAGCTGAGAGCGAGTGGCGAGTAGACAGAGGAGTGGCCTGAGGCGAGGAGTACGTGAAGCCGAAGCGCTGAAGGACCTGCTGCACCATGTGTGACTGAGTCAAGGTAATGGTGCGGCGTGCTCTGTCCCGAGTGATCTGCAAGCCAAGGTAGCTGCGCAGTTCACCCAGGTCTGTGCACGTGTGTCTCTTCAGCAGCTCGGACTTCACGTAGGCGAGTCCAGCAGTGTCCGCTGTGGCAAAGACCAAGTCGTTGACGTACACGAGGATGTAGAACGGCGGCAGAGAAGTGTTGGTGCGCAGAAACAGCGACGGGTCAGCAGTAGAAGGAGCAAACCCAAGAGCCGCAAGCGTAGTCCTCAGTGTGTCGTGCCACTCACGCGGTGCCTGGCGGAGACCGTAGACTGGCCGTCGGAGGCTCCACTGGGTGCCAGGAGGGAAAGTCCCAGTGAAGCCAGGTGGACGTCGCAGCCAGATCTCCTCGTGCAGGCTACCCTGTAGGAACGCAGTGCTGAAGTCGAGAGAGTGAAGCTCGTAGTCGCGCTGAGCGGCTATGTGCAGCAGCACCCGAAGAGTGGTCATCTTTGGGGTGGGAGAGAAGGTCTGAAAGTAGTCAACTCCCTGCCGCTAACTGAAGCCACGAGCAACGTACCGCGCCTTGAAGACAGGTGGAGAGCCCGGCGGCCGCTTCACCCTGAAGATCCACATGCCACTGACGATGTTCGCCCCAGGAGGGGGAACTGCGTCAACGTAGGTGCCTGTGGACTTCCAGGAAGCCATCTCTGCATCCATAGCTGCCTGCCACTGAGACGAGTAGGGACCCTCTACGGCCTCCGCGTAAGAGCGCGGAGTCGGGATGTCTAGTGCATCCGGGTCTCCCTCAGGAGCAAGCAGAACAGACGCAAGATGAGGTGAAGCAGCCGCCAGACACTGTAACTCCTCCTGCCTGTCCTCTAGGACGTCCGTGCCAAGAGCACACTCACCCCCGACGGACGGAGGACAGACACACGCAGACTCAGCAACAAGACTAGCAGCGTAGTCTAGACGACAGCGAGCAGCAAAGTCGACGAGCTCAGCGACAAGAGCAGACGCAGCAGTGGACTCAAAAGAGGGGTCAGTGACGACAGTAGCAAGCAGACGCGTGACAGTAGGACTGGCAGCACGAAGAGAGTCCGACTCCGGGTCGGCAAGGGCAGGAAGAGAGGACTCAGGAGGAGAAGGCAAAGGGGCACGCAGAGGAGCAGTGGACGGACGCAGAGACATCCGGTGCGTGCCAGGGACAGGAGGAGGACGCGGACGCGAACCGCGACCACTAGTGTGAGCAGCACGAACAGGCGACGCAGGACGAGACGCAGGCTCACGACGCTCAGCAAGACCTCCAGTAGGACCAGTGTAAGGAGAGGGAGCAGGCAGTGGAGAGGAAGGCTCCAACAGTGACTGTGACTGGACAGGCTGTGAACACTCTACCGGAGGAGAAAGACCAAGAACCTGCTGCAGGAGCGGAACGAAGTACGGTCGAGGCCGCGCGGCAGCTCCAGACTCAGCAGGGACAGCACCAGCACCCTCAGCGACAGCACCAGCGCCACCAACACCTCCAGCGGCAGGACCTCCAGCAGCACCAGTAGAAGAACCACCGCCGGGACAGACAGCAGTAGTCTCAGCACCAACACCCTCAGGAGCTCCTGCTCCAGGAGTACCCGCAGACCCAGCAGCTCCGGGACTGGCAGCACCAGCACCCTCGATGGTCGAAGAAGCTCCAGCTCCAGCAGCACGCCTCTAGCGGCGAGCAAACCACTCGCGCAGCTCCTGTGGAGAGAGGGGCTCCCGGCGAGACGCAGCAGCAGGAGAAACCCCAGGCTCAACAGCTCCAGACGTAGCACCCCCAGGCTCAGCAGCTCCAGACTCAGTACCCCTAGGCTCAGCAGCTCCCGACCCAGCACCCCCAGACCCAGCACCCCCTAGCTCAGCAGCTCCAGGCACCGTACCCCCCGGCTCAGCACCCCCAGGCTCAGCACCCTCCGCAGTAGCACTCCCAGGCCCAGCACCCCCAGGCTCAGCACCCCCAGTAGCAGCACCTCCAGGCTCGGCACCCCCGCGCACAGCACCCCCAGAGTCAGCACCCCCAGGCTCAGCACCCGCAGCAGCACCAGAGTCACCAGTAACCTCGACCGAGTCAACTGCGTCTACCTGGGACACACCTGAGGGGGCAGGAACCTGAGGGGGGAGGGGGTCTACCGGGGGGGGAACTGGCACAAGGAAGTCCGGCGGAGGGGGGAGGGAAGGAGTGCGGTAGGGGAAGAGGCGGTAGAAGGGGACTGACTCGTCGAACGTGACGTCCTGGGAGGACAGAACACGACGAGAGGAGGGGTGGTAAAACTGCCACCCGGGAGCGTCTGTGGGGAAGCCAAGGAAGACACAGGGAGCAGCACGAGGGGACAGCTTGTCCGCAGACAAGTCGCGGACAAATGCCCGAGATCCCCAGACACGGAACGCCGACGCATCGCCAACCTTCCCCGTCCACAGAAAAGCTGGGGAGGTCTCCGGTCGGGAGACTCTGGGCTGAAGGTTGATCTGATGCGCGGCGTACCAAACCGCAAACGGCCACAGAAAATGGGGGGCAGCCGCATGCACCATGGACGTACGGGCGACGTCCATGACAATGTCGATGCGGCGCTCAGCAATCCCATTCTGCTGTGGAGAGTCCGGAAGCGTGGAGGTCTGGCGGATGCCTCGTGCCCGACAGTAGGCTCGCAGAAGGCCGGAGGAGAACTCCCCGCCTCTGTCCGAATGCAGACGCAGAACAGGAAAGTCCGAGCCGAAGCTCCGCCTGAGCTGGAGACGAGCTGCGCGGATCCAGTCGATCAACACCTCAGTGACCTCACCCTTGCTGCGCAAGGGGAAGACTGTGGTGTAACGCGAGTAGTCGTCAACCACCAGCAGGAAGTAGCGCTCGTGACCCTGTCCACGGACGCGGGCTGGGCCCCACACGTCCATGTGAAGCGTCTGCATCGGGGCCTCCGTCGGAGGGAACGGGGAGGAGTGAGGGGTAGCCCGCAGGCGACCCTCGACACAGGGGACACAGGGAGGGCCAGGCCCCGGAGGAAGGGGAGGGAGGGACCGGGGAAGGCCAGAGACAAGAAGGCGAGAGGCCATGCCCCGGAGACGAGGCAGGGAGGGGTGACCCATCTTGTGGTGCCACAGGAGGGTCTCGTGGGACAGGAGGCGACACGAGCAGGGGGCAGACTTAGGACCAGACCTGGACGCTGCAGCAAACACCTGACCCGACGCAGCTACCTGAACAGACGCAGGAGAAGGAGACGGAACAGTGAGTGTGTACAGGCTGGACCCTGGACCACGTGTGAATGTGGTCAGGTGTCGACCCGTGTCCGCGTCCGTGCAGTGGGTGACTCGTTGGCGCGCAGGGGTGAAGTGGTCAACCCCTGCATCCTGTAGGTCAGCACCCGCCACCAAGTTCGTAGAGAACGAGGGGAGGTAGAGACCGGACAGGGCGCCAGACGGGACCGCAGGGCACGGCAGGACAGTGGAGTAGCGAGCCAGAACAGGACCCCCAAAGGGGTCTGCCAAGGAGACCGCCACTGGCCGACTAAGCGGCGTGAGTGTGGTGCGGTCTTGAAAGAAGGAGCGAGACGCCCCGGAGTCAAGAGTGAAAGTGAGAGAGGGTGAAGTCGACACTGTACCTGAGAGAGCAGACTCACCAGCACCCGAGGACTCAGACTCACTGGCACCTAGAGCAACAGCCTCACCAGCACCTGGAGCAGCAGCCGCAACAGCACCTAGAGCCGCAGTACCAATGCCCGGGTCGGGCGGGAAACACCGGTAACAGTCACCCTCCTCACTAATAGTCACAGCATACATAGCAGCAAGAATAGCATCAAAGTCAAGATCAAAGATAGCTACTCCAGCCCTAGACAGCTGGTCCCAGCGAGGGATCTCAGAGGCGTCAGGAAACTGGCAGCGCCAAGCGTCAGTCAGGCGGCCGAAGCAACGCTGGGCGGAGTGTGGACCACCACACTGCTCACCCGCACGGTCGCCAGTGCGCAAGACGTAAGTGCACGGACCAGTACCCCCACCCCGCTGACGCGCAGAGTACCACTCACGGAGCTGCTGCGGGGAGAGGGTCTCCTGACCACGCTGCTGCTGCTGGCGCTGACCACCACCGGAGCCACTCCTCCTCGGCGCGCCACGACCTCCGCCGCCTCCTCCGCCGCCGCCGCCACTACCTCCACCGCCACCGCCACTCCCACCGTCGCCGCCGCCACCGCCGCCTCCGCCTCCACCCCCACTACTACCGCCGCTGCCGCCCCCGCCTCCACTGCCTCCGCCGACACCTCCACTCCCGCCACTACTCCCGCTACCACCCTCACCTCCGCCGCTGCCTCTACCTCCGCCTCCACCGCCCCCGCCGCCTCCACCACCGCCCCTGCCCCCCTTGCTCTTGCCAGAGCGACGTCTCCCGCTGGGGGCAGACGCTGCTCCGACCGACTCAAAACCAACAAGGTCGGCCGTAGCAGCAGAGGCGACAGAGGGCAGGAGGGGGGAGGGGGAACACCCCTCAAAGATGGGGGTGCGCGGGTCACCACGAGAGGCCCCTACAGCGAGAATGCTCTTCTCGGCTGTGAGGAGGGACTTCTCGAGGATCTCGACAGTGAGAGTGGTGGGGCAGACTGCGAGTAGGTCGTCCCTGACTCCGCGAAGGGAGTCAGGGAGGCGGGTGACAATGTAGTAGAGAGTGAAGTACTGGGGGGGGGGGGTTCTTGGCGCAGAACTCAGCAGGAAGTGCAGCGCGGAAGCGAGCGTCACTAGTGCGCAGGTGGGTAATGAGGTCGGCGACTGTGGCAAAAGCAGCAAGGTCGGGAAAGAGGTACGGTAGCATGAGGCGGCTCAGTGCAGTAGTGGCAGGGGTGGAGTAGCGTGCGATAACGGCGTCGTACAAGGTCTTAGCACTCTTGTACGACCCAAAGTGCGCACGCTCAGCGGGAGGGAGGTGGCGACGCACAGCAAGACGTGCAGCAGCATCGCGTGTGGCCCACTGTGAGCGAACAGTGGCATCCTCAGTAGCAGCAGGGGCGGGAGAGGCACCAGAAGTGAGATCAAAGAGAGAGAGTCCGTCAGCTCTGTCGCACTGTAGGAAAAGCAGTAGGTCGTCTACCCACACGTCAAAGTCAATGGCTCTGCCCTCAGCGTCAAAGGCGAGGACACTGGGGGTAGCCATGACAGCAGTAGAGAGAGGGCAGCGCGCAGAGTAAAGCTCAGTGCTCACCAGACAGGGCAGTGCAGGGAGGGCTCGGGCGGCTCGGGCGGCTCGGGCGGCTCGACTGCTGGGCGGCTCGGGCGGCTCGGGCGGCACTGCAGCTGGGGCAGCTCGGCTGCTGGGGCGGCTCGGCTGCTGGGGCGGCTCGGCTGTTGGGGCGGCTCGGCGGCTGGGGCGGCTCGGCTGCTGGGGCGGCTCGGCCGGGAGATGTAGGGGCGGGGCCGTCAGGTGCAGCGGCGGGCCGGCAGGTGCAGCGGCGGGTCGACCAGGTGAGGCGGCGGGCCGTAGGGTGCAGCGGCGGGCCGGCAGGTGCAGCGGCGGGGCCGTCAGGTGAAGCGGCGGGCCGCTGGGTGCAGTGGCGGGCCGTAGGGTGCAGCGGCGGGCCGGCAGGTGCAGCGGCTGGGCCGTCGGGTGAAGCGGCGGGCCGCTGGGTGCAGCGGCGGGCCGTAGGGTGCAGCGGCGGGCCGGCAGGTGCAGCGGCGGGCCGTAGGGTGCAGCAGCGGGCCGGCAGGTGTAGCGGCGGGCCGGCAGGTGCAGCGGCGGGGCCGTCAGGTGAGGCGGCGGGCCGTAGGGTGCAGCGGCGGGCCGTAGGGTGCAGCGGCGGGCCGGCAGGGGCAGCGGCGGGGCCGTCAGGTGCAGCGGCGGGCCGGCAGGGCCGCGTCAGAGCCGGCGGCGGGGCCGCGTCAGTGGAGGCGGCGGGGCCGCGTCAAGCAGGCGGCGGGGCCGCGACGAAGCGGGCGGCAGGGCCGCGTCAGAGCCGGCGGCGGGGCCGCGTCAGTGGAGGCGGCGGGGCCGCGTCAAGCAGGCGGCGGGGCCGCGATCAGGAGGGGTGGCGGGGCCGCGTCTGAGGGACAGCGGGGCCGCGAGGGAAATGGCGACCCGAGGGGTCGCTAAAAAAAAAGGCGCGCCTCGGGGCGCGCTTCGGTGGGCCCTAAAAAAAACGGTCCTTAGGAAGGACCCGCTCTATACCATGTGAAACAAGTGAACAGGAATGAAATGACTAAGGAAAGATTGGGTACAAATACAACCCTAGAAACCCTGTACCCCATATGTGCTACCCCGCTATAGCCTACAGCAACTATGTCATATAAATCTGACATCGGACCCATCAACCTCACTACCCCCTTTCGCACTCCTCCTCCTAACCACGAGCCGGACACCACGCCTCTCTCCCTTGAAAAACACCGGCTCTATCAGCAGCAGTTGGGGTGCCTCCTGTTCGCAACCGTCACGTGCCGGCCCGATCTCTCCTACGTCGCAAGCCAGCTTGCTCGGTACATGAAGCGACCTGAAGGGGAGAATCTACTGGATCTACGCCGAGCACTTCAATACTTCGTCTCTACTCCCGACGTCGGCCTCACCTACGAAGCTAACTTAACGGCTACCCTGGAGCTGCATGGCTACGTAGACGCAGACCACGCGGGAGACATTGGCAACAGACGCTCCCGCACAGGATTCATTTTTCAACTCCAACCTGCTGGACTCATCTCATGGAACTCTTAGAAGCAGGAAGTCATTACCCTTTCGTCAGCCGAAGCAGAGTTCATCGCCGCCAGTGCAGATGTTCGTGAAGAGCTGTACCTAATGGAGACAATCGAAGGTCAACAGTCAACGGTCGTGACCCTTGACTGCCCAGTAACCGCACTTGGTAGTTACGCGGTGCAACATGGTAACCGTCAAGAATAGCAATAGTCGTTGATGTTATAACTGGAGGATCGCAGTGGATAGGATACAGCTCCTGAGTATATGAGAGAGTTGTGAAGTCTCTGTAATGACCTTGTTGATAAAGTTTGAGAGAACAAGATGATTATAAGATAAGAGTACAAGAACATAAATAGCAATCCTAGCTAGCCATGTACTCTGAGAGTTACATTCCCTTATTAACCGAATTACAGTGCTACAGTAACCAAGTCTATTCCCATTCTAGATAGTTGCCACGTTGCATCTCGTAACTGCCTCGTGCAGTTACTGGTCAGTCAAGGGTCACGACCGTTGACTTATCTTCAACTGTTGACCTTAGGGTGACCCTTTACCTTCCGTGTGCTCTATATGAGCTGTTGCGGTACTGATACAGGCGCTTGCTGTCAGAATGTAATTGTATACATTACTTTATAACTGCCTGCAATGTAGACTTAGTGTAGTTATCTTTCTTGTTAGGTGGTGCACCTTTCTTCTCTTCTTTCATATTTGTACCCTTGAGCCTATAGTGAAACCATCCTTTTCTCCTTCAAACTCTCTCGACATTCCCCTTCAACCCTAAACTTCAACTACTAAGCCACTAAAGCTATGGCTCCTAAGCCTAGCTGTACTTAGTATCTTAACATGCTATCAAAGCATTTATACTCCTGGCCAGTGGGCCCATGCTTCCGCTGCCTGTCATCCTGCCGCGCGCCTCGGGCGCGCGCGGCGATTTTCTGCCCACCGTGTGCTCGGGGAGCACGGCGGTTTTCTGCCCGCCGTGCGCCCCGGGCGTGCGGCGTCTTCCTGTCCGCGCGCGGGCCTGTTCTGCCCGCCCGTACACTGCCCTTCGCGGCGTCCCGCAGAGGCGCCGCTCCTGCTCGTCGCGACGCCCCTGCGGGACCCGTGCATCGCCGCTCCTGCTCGTCGCGACGCCCCTGCGGGACCCGCGGGGCGCTGTCCCTGCTCGTCGTGGCGCACCTCCCCCTGGCCGCCGCCTCTGCCTCCCCTGCGCCCGCGCCTGCTTTGCAGCAACGCGCGGGCCTGCCCTGCACCAGCGACGCCGCCCCTGGAGCAGCCGCCCCTGGAGCAGCTGCCCCTGCAGCAGCTGCCCCTGGCCACTGTAGCAGCCGCCCCTGGCCCCTGGAGCAGCCGCACCTGCGGCCGCCCCTGGCCCCTGGAGCAGCCGCCCCTGGCCACTGGAGCAGCCGCCCCTGCAGCAGCCGCCCCTGGCCCCTAGAGCAGCCGCCCTTGGAGCAGCCGCCCCTGCAGCAGCCGCCCCTGGCCCCTGGAGCAGCCGCCCCTGCAGCAGCCGCCCCTGGCCCCTGGAGCAGCCGCTCCTGCAACAGCCAACCCTGCAGCTGCCCGCGCCGCCGCTCCTGGACCCTGTGCAGCCATGGGGGGAGGGTATGGGGGTCACGGGTGTGGGGGTGATGAGTGTGGGTGCCACCCTTCCCCTCCTCCTCCTCCTACTTCGTCTCCCACTGCTGCAGCTGCCGCTGAAGGGGGGTGGATGTGTGGGAGCCGAGGGGGAGTGAAACTAGGGGTGCGGCAAGGGGTGCGGCAAGGGGTGTGAAAGGGGTGTGGGACAGGTAGGGGAGGTTGAGTGGAGGTGGCCGCCGTGAAGTCAGCAGCTCCAGTCGCCCGTGAGACCGTTGCGCCAGTCGCCCGTGAGCCCGTCGCTCCAGTCGCCCGTGAGCCCGTTGCTCCAGTCGCCCGTGAGTCAGTTACTCCTGCCGCTCGTCTAGCCGCGGAGTCAGTTGCTCCAGTTGCCCGTGTGCCAGTTGCTCCAGTTGCCAGTGTGCCAGTTGCTCCAGTTGCCCGTGTGCCAGTTGCTCCAGTTGCGCCGTGTGCCAGCAGCTTCAGCTGCCGCCCACCACCTCCTCTCCTCTCATAGTCCCTCCTCCTCCTCACTTGCCCTCTCCGTCTGCTGCGCTCTGCTTGGTGTACCCCTTCCGGGGGTGTTTCTGCACATGGTTCTTCACTGCAGGCAGTTAGGGGGTGTGTAAGAATGTAATTGTATACATTACTTTATAACTGCCTGCAATGTAGACGTAGTGTAGTTATCTTTCTTGTTAGGTGGTGCACCTTTCTTCTCTTCTTTCATATTTGTACCCTTGAGCCTATAGTGAAACCATCCTTTTCTCCTTGCAACTCTCTCGACATTCCCCTTCAACCCTAAACTTCAACTACTAAGCCACTAAAGCTATGGCTCCTAAGCCTAGCTGTACTTAGTATCTTAACACTTGCTTCGTTATGAAGTGACACGAGAGTGGAGAACCTTCGGGAATGCTTATGATAACCTTTCGGTTATTCCAAAACTCCCCTTCATTCCTGAAGGTGAGCCACGTGGGACTTGTTGGTGATCCCGCAGAGGTTGGCGAAGTGCTTAAACTGTTGACGTGGCAGATTTTTTGTCAAAAAGTCAACCGCCATGTCACCAATTGGGCAGTATGTGACCTTGACCTTGCCTTTGCCAATTTCGTCCTTGACGAAAAAGTAGCGAAGGGCGATGTGTTTTGTGCGGTTCACGAAGCCGGGCTTGTTCGCGCTCTGGTTGTCGCAGAGTAACGTGAAGTGCCCGTTCATCGTTACTTTCGCTTCCTGTAGGAGCTCCATTAGGTACAGCTCTTCGCGAACATTTGCACTGGCGGCGATGAACTCTGCTTCGGCTGACGAAAGGGCAATGATTTCCTGCTTCTGAGAGTTCCATGAGATAAGTCCAGCAGGTTGGAGTTGAAAAATGAATCCTGTGCGGGAGCGTCTGTTTTCAATGTCTCCCGAGTGGTCTGCGTCTACGTAGCCATGCAGCTCCAGGGTAGCCGTTAAGTTAGCTTCGTAGGTGAGGCCGACGTCGGGAGTAGAGACGAAGTATTGAAGTGCTCGGCGTAGATCCAGTAGATTCTCCCCTTCAGGTCGCTTCATGTACTGAGCGAGCTGGCTTGCGACGTAGGAGAGATCTGGCCGGCACGTGACGGCGGCGAACACGAGACACCCCAGCTGCTGTTGATAGAGCCTATGATTTTTGAGAGAGAGAGAGAGAGAGAGAGAGAGAGAGAGAGAGAAAGAGAGAGAGAGAGAGAGAGAGAGAGAGAGAATGAGAGAGGGAGAGAGAGAGAGAGGCGTGGTGTCCGGTTCGTGGTTAGGAGGAGTGCGAAAGGGCGTAGTGAGGTTGATAGGTGCGATGGCGAATTTCTTCGCGAGTGTTTCGTCGTATTTGGCGGCGGAGAGGCGGATGGAGGTTGCGGACTGGGTGATGTTGAGACCCAGGAACTGTGCAACGTTGTGATTGATTGTAACCTCCAGCTAATCTTTGATGTCCGCGTCGAACTGGTCCAGTAGTGCCGCGTCGTCGACGGTGTAAAGTAGGTCATCTACGTAGACAACGAGGAGGATAAATTTGCCGCGTGACTCCTTCCAGTACATTCCGAGGTCGTGTGGCAGCTATTTGAATCCGAGCTCCGTCAGCACGGTGTGCAGATACTTCTGCCACAGGCGAGGCTCTTGCTTGATCCCATAGAGGAATTTCTAAAGCAGGCAGACGGCGCCATCGTTTTCCTCGAAGGCATGCGGCTGCTCGACGAAGATGATGGCGTCGACCGGAGTGTACAAGAATGCACTGCCGACGTCGATCTGACGGAGTGGGCGCTGTTTGACGGTTGCGATGCAGATGAGGATGCGCACTGAAGTGTGCCGCCTGACAGGTGCGTAGGTGAGGTCGAAGTCCACCATGTGAGTTTGCTCGAAGCCGCGCACTACCCATCTCGCTTGGTACTTGTCGATGGAACCATCCGCAAGTGTTTTGATACGGAAGACCCATTTCCCGCTGAGAGTTTTCCTCCCCTTCACTGATGGAACCAGCTTCCATGTTCTGTGGATCTTGAGCGCCGCGACCTCTTTAGCCATGGCTGCCTTCCATTTCTCACTGTCGGGGCTAGAGAGAGCTTGGCGAACGGTGGTGGGCTCCTTGGGGGAATTGTGGCGAACTGCGACTGCGAGCCCAAGGGTGTAGAGACCAATTTCGTTGGTCTTTTCGTAGTGCAGGCGATCGTAGTAGTGGAAGCTGGTTACTTCGACTACGTCATTGTCGCTGTCGTTACCGAGGCGGAGGGAGTCTTGCGAGGTGTTTGGTGGTGGTAACTAGGCATCCGGGGATTGGCGCGCGTCGCTGTTGAAGTTGTGAGCCTCGCGAGGTTGTATCGTCGGGATCGAAGTGGTGTACAGGTATGAAGGTTGGAGTGTGGAGTGAGCTTGTAAGGGGGATGTTGGGTGCGCTGTCAAACTGGGTAACATTTGCTACATCCACACCTTCTGCCAGGTCAGCTTCATCGTGTGAAGTCGCGAAGCTACGGTGTCCCTCGAAATCCCTTTCTGGTGCCCTGTCACCTTCGCAGTGTTTGTTGAACAATGGCAGGATCAGCTTCTCGTAGAAGATGCAGTCACGTGATTTCGTCACTTCGTGTGTCGCATTGTCCAGCACGATCTACGCCTTGTATTTGTGAGGATCTAAGATTGAGCTCAAAAAAGAGAGTTTGAATTGAATTCTCACCTGGGTACAACACGACGCTATATATAGGCTCAATACAAGGCCCAGTAACCAGGTGTTACACGAAGGTTCCGCGGGTCGCGAAGCGTCTCGAACATATCCTTCCCGAATTCGGTAGAAGGCAATTCGGTGGCAACCGAAAAGCCCAGAATTCGGTGCACGCAACCTAGCTCGGTGCTTTAACTATAATAAAATATAGGAAAGCACCTAGCCTAGGAAATCAAGCAATTCATGCAAGCATATAATTATCCTATGCTAGAAATAGCATAATAAAGGAAAGGCAAGCAAGCATAGCTGGCATAAGCCGTCGTACTCTCACAGTATTCCTTTTCAATTCTGAGGTGGATGCCCCAGCGAGCCAGGTCAGCGAACTTTTCGGAACGTGTCGTGTGTGGCCTTTACTGTAGCATGCAGCCGAACACCAGAAGAAGATGGGTGTCCGCTTTTTTGCCCATCCAGGCCCTATAAGGAGAGTTTGTTGTTCTCGAGGCTTCGGGAGGACAGCAAGTTGTGCAGCCGCACAGCGTGGTTCATCACAAACGGCCAGTACTTGGTTGGGATGGCCGACTGATTTATCAGGGCCCCCATCCCTGTGGCGAGGCTCCTGTTTGTCTGTTCTGCTACTCATTGCTGCTCGTGAGCATAGGGTTGGGACACCAGGTGTTCAATCCCTTTCTTCTTGAAGAGCTCGGTGAACTCGGTCGAGAAGAACTCCAGGGCTCCGTCAGTCTGGTAACTTTTTCAGCTTTAGTCCTGATCGTTGTTCGGCTCGCTTCATCCACGCGATGAAGCACTCGAAGGCGAGAGATCTGCAGTTAGTATTGACAGCCTAGACGTAAGGGGTGATTGCGTCGTTGAAGGTAAGGGTGTAGATTACGTCGTCGAGCCCTTCTTCGCTGAGGTTCATGAAGTCACTGTAGACTTAATCAAGCGGTTTGTAGCGTTCGTAGCCAGGGGGTAAGTTGGGAAAAGGTTTGTGGGCATGTGACGCAGCGGGACACACGGTGCAGAGTGGATCTTCTTAGTCCACTGTAAGGGAGCCTTCGGGAGGGAGAAGCAAGGCTCCGTCGTCGAAAACACCATCCCGAAGAGAGTTTTTGAGCGTCACGTGTGAGGGGTGGCCGAGTCGTTGATGCCATGTTTCCGGCTCCGCACGGTAGCCGACAGTCTTCCGATAATATGTGTTCCTCTCTGCTGCGTCGTTTTGCTCCCTTCCAGAACCTGTGTCAGCGGCATCGTCGATGTCGGCGGCGAAGGCTTGAATGGACTTCCGTTCCAGAAGCGCATGTCAGATCCCAATGATGTCGTCGGTGTCGCTGGCGTCAACCTGGTTGCCAGTGACAAGCATGCATTCATTGCGCTAGTCGCGAACTGGATGTCAAATTATAATGTTGTCTAGGCTTTAGTGGGGTAGCCCATATGGGGTACACATTTCTAGGGTTGCATATTTGTATCACTTTCATTCCATAGTCATTCTCATTCTCGTTCTAATTTCCTCATGGTATCGAGCAGGTTCCCCCGTGGGAACTGTGCCTAGGGCCCACCACATCGAGTTTTTTTTTCCTGCCCGAAGCGCGCTCAGCCCGAGTCGCGCTCCGGGCTCTCACTTTCTCGAGCCGCCCTAGCGGCCCCAACGCCCTAGCGGCCCCGCAGCCCGTCGATTCGGCCCCGCCGCCCTTCGCTGCGGCCCCGCCGCACTTCGCTGCGGCTCCGCCGCCCTTCGCTGCGGCCCCGCAGCCCTTCACTGCGGCCCCGCCGCCCTTCACTGCGGCCCCGCCGCCCGTCTCAGCGGCCCCGCCGCCCTTTGCTGCGGCCCCGCCGCCTCTCTCGCTGCGGCCCCGCCGCCCTTCTCAGCGGCCCCGCCGCCCTTCGCTGCGGCCCCGCCGCCCGTCTCAGCGGCCCCGCCGCCCTTCGCTGCGGCCCCGCCGCCCTTTGCTGCGGCCCCGCCGCCTCACATTGCAGCCCCGCCGCCCTTCCCTGCGGCCCCGCCGCCTCACACTGAGGCCCCGCCGCCCTTCGCTGCAGCCCAGCCGCCCGTCTCAGCGGCCCCGCCGCCCTTCGCTGCGGCCCCGCCGCCTCTCTCACTGCGGCCCCGCCGCCCTTCTCAACGGCCCCGCCGCCCTTCACGGCGGCCCCGCCGCCCTTCACTCCGGCCCCGCCGCCCCTCCCACTGCAGCCCCGCCACCTACCTTGCGGCCCCGCCGCCCTACCAGCGGCCCTACCGCCCTACACCGCCCGCGCCGCCCGAGCCGCCCGAGCCGCCCGCGCCGCCTGAGCCGCGCGAGCCGCCCGAGCCGCCTGAGCCGCTGAGGAATCGAGCCGCCCGAGCAGCCCGAGCCGCCCGACCTGCCCGAGCCGCCCGAGCCGCCTGAGCCGCTAAGGAGCCGAGCCGCCCGAGCCGCCCGACCAACCCGAGCCGCCCGAGCCGCGCGAGCCACCTGAGGAGCCGAGCCGCTGGTGCCGCGGAGCCGCAGTTGCTGCTGAGCCGTCCGAGCACCCGTCTTGCCGTGTTGCTGTGCTACTGAGCTGCCCGAACCGCCCTGTCTGGTGAGAGCAGCGCTTCTGTCACTGCGCTGCCCCTGTCCTACAGTTGGTACTGCTAGTCTACTATTGTCATGGCTACCCCTAGTGTCCTCGCGTTTGACGCTGAGGGTCGAGCCATTGACTTTGAGGTCTGGGTCGACGACCTGCAGCTATTCTTACAGCGCGATAGGGCAGACGGTCTCTCTCTCTTTGACCTCACCTCTGGCGCCTCTCCTGCCCCTGCTGCTGATGCTGACCCCACTGTTCGCTCCCAGTGGGCCATGCGCGATGCTGCTGCACGTCTTGCTGTGCGTCGCCACCTGCCTACCACTGAGCGCGCGCACTTTAGTCAGTACAAGAGTGCTCAGACCTAGTTCGACGCTGTAGTTGCGCGCTACTCTTCCCCTGCCACTGCTGCACTGAGCCGCCTCATGCTACCGTACCTCTTCCCTGACCTTGCTGCCTTTCCCACAGTCGCTGACCTCATTACGCACCTCCGCACTAGTGACACTCGCTACCGCGCCGCGCTTCCTGCTGAGTTCTGCGCCAAGAACCCCCCCCCCCCCCATGTACATCACTCTCTATTATATAGTCACTCGCCTCCCTGACTCCCTTCGTGTAGTCAGGGACCACTTCCTCTCAGTCTGTCCCACCACTCTCACTGTTGACCTCTTAGAGAAGGCCCTCCTAGCAGCGGAGAAGAGCATAGTCGCTGTAGGAGCCTCTCGTGGTGACCCTCGCACCCCCATCTTTGAGGGGTGTTCTCCTTCCCCCCTTTTGCCCTCTTTCGCCTCTGCCGCTGCGGCCGACCTCGTTGGTCTTCAGTCGGTCGGTGCGGCATCTGCCCCTAGCGGGAGACGCCGCTCTGGCAAGGGCAAGGGGGGCAAGGGCGCGGGTGGAGCTAGCGGGGGCGGTGGAGGTGGCGGTGGAGGCGGCGGAGGGAGTGGGGGTGGCGGTGGGAGTGGTGGCGGGGGTGGAGGTGTCGGTGGCAGCAGTGGAGGCGGAGGCGGCGGAGGCGGCGGCGGTGCTAGCGGAGGCGGCGGTGGTGGCGGAGGTGGAGGAGGCGGTGGTGGAGGAGGTGGCGGTGGTCGGGGTGGCGCTTCCGAGCGGAGCAGCCCTGGTGGTGGTCAGCGCCAGCAGCAGCAGCAGCAGCAGCAGCGTTCTCGGGACATTCCCCCCCCTCAGCAGCTCCGTGAGTGGTACGCGCAGCGTCAGCGTGGTGGGGGTTTTGGTCCGTGCACCTACGTCCTTCGCTCCAGCGACCGCGCGGGTGAGCAGTGTGGGGGTGCCCACCCCACCCAGCGCTGCTTTGGCTGCCTGACGGACGCTTGGCGTCAGCAGTTCCCGGAGGCCAGTGAGATCCCCTGCTGGGGAGAGCTTTCTAGGGCAGGCGTAGCTATCTATGATCTTGACTTTGATGCTATCCTTGCTGCCATGTATGCTGTGACTATTAGTGATGAGGGTGACTGTTACCGGTGTTTCCCGCCCGACTCGGGCATTGGTACTGCTGCTCTAGGTGCTGGTGAGGCTGCTGCTCTAGGTGCGAGTGCATCTGCGCCCTCAGGTGCTGGTGAGTCTGCGCTCTCAGGTACCACGTCGGCTTCGGCCTCCCTCACCTTCACACTTGACTTAGGGGCTTCTCGCTCCTTCTTTCGAGACCGCACCACACTCACGCCGCTTGGTCGGCCGGTTGCAGTCTCCCTGGCAGACCCCTCTAGGGGTCCTGTCCTCTCTCACTTCTCCACTGTCCTCCCGTGTCCGGCTGCCCCCTCTGGCACCTTGTCTGGTCTTTACCTCCCCTCGTTCTCTACAAACTTGGTGAATGGTGCTGACCTGCAGGATACGGGGGTTCACCAGTTTACTCTTGCGAGTCAGCGGGTGACCCACTGCTCGGACGCTCGCACAGGCCGGCACCAGGCCACGTTTACGCGTCGGCCGGGGTCGAGCCTCTACACCCTGACCACTGGGTCTCCTCCTGTCCCTGCGTCTAGCCAAGTAGCTGCGTCGGGTAAGGTGTTTGCTGTAGTGTCCAGGTCTGGTCCTGAGTCTGCCCCCTGCTCGTGTCGCCTCCTGTCTCACGAGACTCTCCTGTGGCACCACCGTCTTGGTCACCCCTCCCTGCCTCGTCTCCGAGGCATGGCTTCCCGTGTCCTTGTCTCTGGTCTCCCCCGGTCCCTCCCTCCCCTTCCTCCAGGGCCTGGTCCTTCCTGTGTTCCCTGTGTCGAGGGGCGGCTCCGGGCTGCCCCTCACTCCTCTCAGTTTCCCCCGACAGAGGCCCCGCTGCAATCGCTTCACATGGACGTGTGGGGCCCGGCCCGCGTCCGTGGACAGGGTCATGAGCGCTACTTTCTGCTGGTGGTTGACGACTACTCGCGTTACACCTCAGTCTTCCCCTTGCGCAGCAAGGGTGATGTCACTGAGGTGTTGATCGACTGGATCCGCGCAGCTCGTCTCCAGCTCAGGAGGAGCTTCGGCTCGGACTTTCCTGTTCTGCGTCTGCACTCTGACCGAGGCGGAGAGTTCTCCTTTGGCCTTCTGCGAGCCTACTGCCGTGCGAGAGGCATCCGCCAGACCTTTACACTTCCGGACTCTCCACAGAAAAATGGGATTGCTGAGCGCCGCATTGGCATGGTCATGGACGTCGCTCGTACGTCCATGATGCATGCGGCTGCCCCCCATTTTCTGTGGCCGTTTGCGGTTCGGTACGCGGCGCATCAGATCAACCTTCACCCCAGGGTCTCCATGCCGGAGACCTCCCCAGCTCTGCTGTGGACGGGGAAGGTAGGCGATGCGTCTGCGTTCCGTGTCTGGGGATCTCGGGCGTTTGTCCGCGACTTGTCTGCGGACAAACTGTCCCCTCGTGCTGCTCCTTGTGTCTTCCTTGGCTTCCCCCCTGACGCACCAGGGTGGCAGTTCTACCACCCCTCCTCTCGTCGTGTTCTGTCCTCCCAGGACGTCACGTTTGACGAGTCGGTCCCCTACTACCGTCTCTTCCCCTACCGCACTCCTTCCCTCCCCCCGTCGCCGCAATTCCTTGTGCCGGGCCCCCCCCAGGTAGACCCCCTCCCCCCTCAGGGTCCTGCCCCTTCAGGTGTGTCCCAGGTAGACGCAGTCGAGCTGGTCGAGGTTGCTGGTGACTTTGGTACTGCTGCGGGTGCTGAGCCTGGGGGTGCTGACTCTGGGGGTGCTGCGCGAGTGGGTGCTGAGCCTGGGGGTACTGAGCCTGGGGGTGCTACGACTGAGGGTGCTGAGCCTGGGGGTCCTTCGCCTGGGGGTGCTGCGTCTGGAGTTGCTGAGTCTGGGGGTGCTGCGCCTGGAGCTGCTGAGCCTGGGGGTACTGAGTCTGGAGCTGCTGAGCCTGGGGGTGCAGAGCCCGCGGCCGCTGGACCTGCTCGTGTGGCGTCTGGCGGTGCTGGGCCTGGTGGTTCTCCGGGTGCTTCGTCTCGGCGGGAGCCACTCTCTCCACAGGAGCTGCTCGAGTGGTTTGCCTGGCGCTGGAGGCGTACTGCTGGAGCTGGTGCTTCTTCGACTGCTGAGGGTGCTGGTGTCGCCAGTCTCGGATGTGCTAGCCGTGGGAGTGCTGGAGCTGCTGGGCTTGCGAGTGCGACTGGAGTCGGAGCTGCTGAGGGTGTTGGCGCTGAGGCTACTGCTGTCAGTCCTAGCGGCGGTCCTGCTGCGGGTGCTACTGGTGCTGCTGGAGGTACAGGAGCTGGAGGTGCTGTTGGCGCTGGTGCTCCCACTGGGAGTGCTGGTGCTGTCCCAGCTGTGTCTAGAGTCGCCGCGCGGCCTCGGCCGTACTTTGTTCCGCTCCTTCAGTAGGTTCTTGGTCTTCCTCCTCCCTTAGAGTGTCCACCGCCTATCCAGTCACAGTCACAGTTACCGCCGGCCTCCCCACTGCCTGCTCCTTCTCCCTACACTGGTCCTACTGGAGGTCTTGCTGAGTGTCGTGAGCCTGCGTCTCATCCTGCGTCGCCGGTTCGTGCTGCTCGCGCTAGTGGTCGCGGTTCACGTCAGCGTCCTCCTCATGTCCCTGGCACGCACCGGATGTCTCTGCGTCCGTCCACTGCTCCTCTGCGTGCCCCTTTGCCTTCTCCTCCTGAGTCCTCTCTTCCTGCCCTTGCCGACCCGGAGTCGGACTCTCTTCGTGCTGCCAGTCCTACTGTCACGCGTCTCCTTGCTACTGTCGTCACTGACCCCTCTTTTGAGTCCACTGCTGCGTCTGCTCTTGTTGCTGAGCTCGTCGACTTTGCTGCTCGCTGTCGTCTAGACTACGCTGCTGAGTGTGCGTCTGTCTGTCCTCCGTCCGTCGAGGGTGAGTGTGCTCTTGGCATGGACGTCCTTGAGGACAGGCAGGAGGAGTTCCACTGTCTGGCTGCTGCTTCACCTCATCTCGTGTCCGTACTGCTTACCCCTGAGGGAGACCCGGATGCACTTGACATCCCGACTCCGCACTCTTACGTGGAGGCCGTAGAGGGTCCCTACTCCTCTCAGTGGAAGGCAGCTATGGATGCAGAGAGGGCTTCCGCGTCCGTGGCCAGGGTCACGAGCGTTACTTCCTGTTGGTGGTTGACGACTACTCGCGTTACACCACGGTCTTCCCCTTGCGCAGCAAGGGTGACGTCACTGAGGTGTTGATCGACTGGATCCGCGCAGCTCGTCTCCAGCTCAGCGAGAGCTTTTGGGTCGGACTTTCCTGTTCTGCGTCTGCACTCTGATAGAGGCGGGGAGTTTTCCTCGGCCCGTCTGGGAGCCTTCTGTCGTGCACAGGGCATCCGCCAGACCTTCACGCTTCCGGCCTCTCCACAGCAAAATGGGATTGCTGAGCGCCGCATTGGCATGGTCATGGACGTCCCTCGTACGTCAATGATCCATGCGGCTGCCCCCCATTTTCTGTGGCCGTTTGCGGTCCAGTACGCAGCGCATCAGCTCAACCTTCAGCCCCGGGTCTCCTTGCCAGAGACCTCCCCCACCTTGCGGTGGACGGGGAAGGTTGGTGATGCGTCTGCGTTTTGGGTCTGGGGATCTCGGGCGTTTGTCCGCGACTTGTCTGCGGACAAGCTGTCCCCCCGTGCTGTTCCCTGCGTCTTCCTTGACTTCCCCCCTAACGCGCCCGGGTGGCAGTTTTACCACCCCACCTAGCGACGTGTTTTGTCCTCCCAAGACGTCACCTTTGACGAGTCGGTGCCTTACTACTGTCTCTTCCCCTACCGCACTGCGCCCCTCCCCCCGCCGCCGCTCTTCCTTGCGCCAGGTCCTCCCCCGGTAGACCCCCTCCCCCCTCAGGGTCCTGCCCCGTCAGGTGTGTCCCAGGTAGACGCAGTCGAGCCTGTCGAGGTAGCTGTTGACTCTGGTGCTGCTAGAGGTGCTGAGCCTGCAGGTGCCGGGTCTGGAGGTGCTCAGCCTGGGGGTGCGGAGCCTGGGGGTGCTGAGTCTGGGGGTGCGGAGCCTGGGGGTGCTGAGTCTGGGGGTGCTGAGTCTGGGGGTGCTGAGCATGGGGGTGCTCAGCCTGGGGGTGCGGAGCCTGGGGGTGCTAGGTCTGCTCGTGTGGCCTCTTGCGGTGCTTCGTCGAGGCGGGAGCTACTCTCTCTGCAGGAGCTGCGCGAGTGGTTTGCCCGGCGCTGGAGCCGTGCTGCTGGAGCAGGAGGTGCTACTGTTGCTGCTGGTCATGGAGGTGCTCGTACTGACGGTACTGGAGTTGCTGGGACTAGGGGTGCTGCTGAGGCTGCTGGAGTTGGTCCTGCTGGACGTACTGCTGGAGCTGCTGGCGATACTGGAGCTGATGGTCCTGCTGGAGTTGGTGTTGCTGGAGCTGCTGGAGCTGGAGCTGCTGGGGGTGTTGGTGCTGGTGATGCTGCTGGCGCTCGTGCTTCTGAGGGTGCTGGGGTTGGCGCTGTTGGAGCTGGAGGTGTTGCTGGCGCTGGTGCTGCCGCTAGGGGTACTGCTGCTGTCCCTGCGGGTTCTGGAGGCGCTGCGCGGCCGCGGCCGTACTTCGTTCCACTCCTTGAGCAGGTTCTTTTTCTTCCGCCTTCTACTGGTCCAGCTCCTCCCTTAGAGTGTCCACCGCCTGTCCAATCGCAGTCACAGTTACAGCCCGTCTCCCCCTTGCCTGCTCCTTCTCCCTACACTGGTCCTACTGGAGGTCTTGCTGAGCGTCGTGAGCCCGCGTCTCGTCCTGCGTCGCCTGTTCGTGCTGCTCGCACTAGTGGTCGTGCTGCGCGTCCGCGTCCTCCTGCGGTCCCAGGCACAGACCAGATGGCACTGCGTCCTTCCACTGCTCCTCTGCGTGTCCCGTTGCCGTCTCCTCCAGAGTCCTCTCTTCCTACTCTTGTTGACCCGGAGTCGGACTCTCTTCTTGCTGCCAGTCCTACTGTCACGCGTCTCCTGGCTACTATTGTCACTGACCCTTCGTTTGAGTCCACTGCTGCGTCTGCCCTAGTTGTTGAGCTTGTCGACTTCGCTGCTCGCTGTCGTCTAGACTCCGCTGCTAATCTTGTTGCTGAGTCTGAGTCTGTATGTCCTCCGTCTGTCGGGGGTGAGTGTGCTCTTAGCACGGACGTCCTTGAGGACAGGCAGGAGGAGTTCCAGTGTTTTGGTGCTGCTTTGCCTCATCTCGTGTCCACGCTGATTGCCCCTGAGGGAGACCCGGATGCACCAGACATCCCGACTCCTCGATCGTACGCTGAGGCGATCAAGGCTCCCTACTCCTCACAGTGGCAGTCAGCCATGGACGCAGAGATGGCTTCCTAGAAGTCCACAGGCACCTACGTTGACGAGGTTCCCCCACCTGGGGCGAACATCGTCAGTGGCATGTGGATTTTCAGGGTGAAGCGGCCGCCGGGTTTTCCGCCTGTCTTCAAGGCGCGTTACGTGGCTCGAGGCTTCAGTCAGCGGCAGGGAGCTGACTACTTTCAGACCTTCTCTCCCACCCCGAAGATGACCACTCTTTGGGTGCTGCTGCACATAGCCGCTCAGCGCGACTACGAGCTTCACTCTCTTGACTTCAGCACAGCTTTCCTGCAGGGCAGCCTCCACGAGGAGATCTGGCTGCGCCGCCCACCTGGCTTCACTGGGTCGTTTCCTCCTAGTACCCAGTGGAGCCTCGGGCGGCCAGTCTACAGTCTCCGCCAGGCGCCCCGTGAGTGGCACGACACACTGAGGACTACACTTGCGGCTCTTGGGTTTGCTCCTTCTACTGCCGACACGTCGCTGCTTTTGCGCACAGACACCTCTTTGCCGCCGTTCTACATCCTCGTGTACGTCGACGACTTGGTCTTTGCCAGTGCTGACACTGCTGGACTAGCCCACGTGAAGTCCGAGCTGCAGAAGAGACACACGTGCACAGACCTGGGTGAACTTCGCAGCTACCTTGGCTTGCAGATCACCCGGGACAGAGCACATCGCACCATTACCCTGACTCAGTCACACATGGTGCAGCAGGTCCTTCAGCGCTTCGACTTCACGTACTCCTCGCCTCAGGCCACTCATCTGTCTTCTCGCCACTCGCTCTCAGCTCTGCCTTCGGATGAGTCCGTAGAGCCGAGTGGCCCGTACCCAAAGCTTGTTGGCTGCCTCATGTACCTGATGACCTGCACACGACCTGACCTTGCATACCCTCTTATCATCTTGGCACGCTATGTTGCTCCTGTGAGACACCGACCAGAGCACATGGCTGCAGCGAAGAGGGTGTTGCGCTACTTGTGCAGTACGTCGGGCATGGGGCTAGTGCTTGGAGGGCGACGTCCAGTGGTCCTCACAGGTCACGCAGACGCTTCTTGGGCTGACGACCAGGCTACGCAGCGGTCGTCACAGGTTTACACCTTCAGCCTTGGCTCCGGCTCTGTTTCGTGGCGGTCTACCCGCTTGTCTTCTGTTCTCGGCTCCAGCTGAGAGGCTGAGATCTACGCTGGAGCCATGGCTGCACAGGAGCTAAGCTGGCTCACCTACCTGCTGACTAACCTAGGAGCGCCGCCTCGTTCTCCTCCAGTTCTGTACGTAGACAACAAGGCCATGCTGGCCTTGTGACGGGAGCACAGAACGAAGCACATTGCTCCGCTACTTCCTTGCTCGTGAGCTGCAGCAGCGTGGTCAGCTGCGCCTAGCTTACGTGGCCTCTGAGGCCAACACTGCTGATATCTTTACCAATGCACTTCAGCCTTGTGATCATCAGCACTTCTATACGATGCTAGGTCTTGTGCCTACTTGGCCTCACTTGCTCACTTCTTGACTTTGTTTGTACTGTGATCTTTCTATACCTGCACTTGCTTGTTTACCTTTATATATGATCTTGCATGTGAACTGGCCTTGTGGCCTTACTCTTGTGCTCGGACTGTGTGGTGACGTTGTGATCCACCCTGAGCTTGCTTTGCTTTGCTTGACTGGTCTTGTGACCTCTTGTTCTCCCCCACTTTGCCTATGGGGGTGTGTCAAACTCATATGCTATAGTCTGTGTAGGCTGTAGTGGGGTAGACAATATGGGGTACAACATTTCTAGGTTTTCCTACTTGTACCCACCTCTTTCCTAGTTCATTCATTCCTCATTCTTCACATCGACGGCTTTTCAATCGCCCTAACTCGGTGCCGCTTGAGAGTGTTTCGAACGGTGGCGCCAGTGACATTGATGTCGTGTGTAGAAGCTATCATTCCCGCTGCGGCCTCGGCGGATTTCGATTCACCAGAAACTATCGACCTTACGACTATCCTCGCGATTTGCTCTGGTAGCTTGCGCGGTTGACCATGTTTCACCGAGGACGGCATTAGCTCCTCGTATGTTTTTGGACCGAGGTGGCGGAGGAGCTCGTCATGGACGAAGGACTTCGAAACTCCCAACTCCTTAGCGATTTGGCGGTAACTACGCCCCTCCGCAATTAGCTGTATGATGCGCTTCTGTTTCTCCACACTAAGGCACTTCATTCTGCGTAGAAACCGCCCGTAATCTCCTCTGTACCTAGCTAGTCTAGATCTAACTGCGCACGAAATAAAGTGCAGGACATTTCGGAAGAATTTGTCCGTGTGGGGTGTCGAGAGGGAAGAGGTGACTCTTTAGAGCGAGAGGTTTTTTTTGGGGTTATAGGTAACCTACACAAACTGGTAACACACAGTCGTGATCGCCAAACGCAATTTGTTTATTACAATACTTGCTTATTTTGTTAAAGACTAAGGACAGAGTCTATGACGATCAGGTGCCTAAATTTCTCAAAATCGTTGGCTTAGAATTCTGGACAGAAAAGTCGCGCTCACAAGAAATGCCGTCGACAAAAAACACATTGTCAAAACTTCACCAATTTTATTAATGTTGTAGCTCTATAGTGTAGCTACCATTACCAAGTTGAAACGTATCAAAAGGTGAAGTATTTCTTGACTTATCAATCTCGGCGCACAGGGGGGTGTGCTGCCATAGAATCTTAACTCTATCACAAAGTTCTCTCAATTACACAATAGAAAGTTGAAGTAGCAATTAACCAGGTGGGAGGGAAGAGGAGGACGAGAGAGAAGGTCCCCAAGGAGTCCCCAACCAAGGAAACCCCATAAGCACACCAAATCCCTTCCCTATAGGAACCCCACCTTTACTTTTGTCACTTTCCAACCCATGCCATCCACCTCGCCCAACTTGGCCACACTTGCCAACTGGTTTGGCTCCTCCCAACCACTTGGCAGCATCTACAGTGATGTTGACGAATTTCCCAACCCCCAAAAGTCTATACCCCTTATAGAGTCAACCCCACAACTTCCCATAGTCACCACAACTAAATATCAAAAGCATACGAACTTCCAACGTTCGTAACTTTCTTGTTCGTGCTCCGATTGAAGCGATACTTGGTTCGTCGGAAAGCTCTTGAGCAGAGGAGTCACTTCAGATATCTGCTCAAGCCAAATAACATTCACACACACTCAGAAAAACCAAACCACATCAAACACAAATTCTTGCACACACTCACACTACGCATGCAACGCACGAACATGTGATGGGAGGCAGACAGATGTGAATGCAAGTGATAGCATCACATAACATATTTTACGATTGGGCCTGTACAGATCAATAATTTCGTTCAGTGTAAGGTCCCGCTTTCTCCCCTTGCTGCATTTTGACCAATGTAAGCTGGCTGAGCAGGCGACTCATTGTAACGGGATCTGTTGCCATGTATGAGTTGCGCAGGTGCTCCCAGGAAGCGTACGCGGGCGCCGACTCTGACTTGTAGGAGCGAATGCCGAGCTGCTCGAAAGGGGAGAGATTTCGGCGCAGAGTGGTGTAGGCGAGAAGAGATTCGTGGTAATATTGGTTCTTCTCTTGGACGGTTCTGTTGGAAACGGTAGGCTTCCGTCATAGTACATCCAGATTTGCGCAGTTGTTGCAAGGAGCTCAAACTCGAAGCTCCAAGTGTAGAAGTCCTTTCCGTCGAAGGGAACCGATGTTTTCAGCTTCGAGGTCAGAACGAACTTCGTCTGCATTGTTGCGATCGTGTCTGAATGTGCGTGTTGTTGACTGTCTTGCGCAGGAGCCGAAGTTTGACGGTTGTCAAATGTGAAGGACCTCTCGGAGTTGACGCGGCGGTCTTCTCGTGGGAGAGGGAGTCCTGCAACTCCACGCGCAAAGCTTGAGCCATTGATGCTCTTTGCTTGATGGCTCTCAAGAGCATTGATGCGGGTGACCAATTGCTCAATGAGAGCGGCGCTAACGGAGGTCACCGCTGATGGTGTAGTGGGTGTTGCTGGTGGTGGGCCCGGAGAATCTGCAGTGGCTTTTCCTTCTGGAGCCATAGTAGCGCAGAATTTGTAACGATGTAACGAGTAATTTATAAAGAGGTTGTTCTAGCAAGAACAAGAACTTAGCAGGCCTTATTATCCACTCCAGCTCTCATACCATGATGTTATAACTGGAGGATCGCGGTGGATATGATAAAGTTGCTGAGTATATGAGAGAGTTGTAAAGTCTCTGTAATGACCTTGTTGATAAAGTTTGAGAGAACAAGATGATTATAAGATACGAGTACAAGAATATAATGTCAAAGAGTCCTAGCTAGACTAGGAGCCATGGCTAGTGAGTGTCGAGGAAGTTGAAAAGGAGAATGAATGACTTCACTTTAGGTTTGCAAGAACATATAGCAAATGAACAAAGAAGGTGCACCACTTCACAAAGTTTATAATAACTACACTAACTACAGCTACAGGCAGTTACAGATATATTCTAACACTCCCCCATAACTGCCAGAAGCAGGAGTCTGTGCAGTGACACAACCTAGACGGGTACACCACGAACTGAGAAAACAGCAACAGCAGGCAACAGGCAAGGTTACAAAGCAGGTACAGCAGCAAAGGGGGGGGGCAGGCACTCCTGCCACCCCTTTACTCTCCTCCCCCCCCGACCACAGGAGGGGCGGCAGGGAGAGAGAGGAGGCGGGCTGGCGCTGGCTGGTCACCCACTCCATCCCCTCACCCTCCCCCTCCCCCTCCCCCCCACACTGCTGCAGGAGCAGCAGAGGGGGGCGAAAGGAGGAGGATGGGAAGGGGAGACCACACACCCGCCACCCCAATGCCACTCCCCTGGCTCCCCCACACCCTCACACCCTCCCCCCCTGCGGCAGCTGCAGCAGTGGGAACGAAAGGAGGAGGAGGGGAAGGGGAGACCACACACCCGCCACCCCCACACCCGCCACCCCCTACTCGCCACCCCCAAACCCTAACACAGGGCAGGGCGGGATGGCGGGTAGGGAGGTTACAGGGGGGGGGAGGGGGGGGGGGGGGGGGCGACGCGCGGCCTCCCAGGGCGCCAAAGCAGGCGGCAGAAGGGGCGACGCTCGCCCCCCAGGGAGCCGCAACGGGCGACGGGAAAAAGAGGGGGGGGCGGTGCACGTGCCCCCGGTGCGCCGCGACAGGCGACGGAGCATGGCCGGGGCGGGGCCGGGGCAGGGTCAAGGCAGGGTCGGGGCATAGCAAGGGGAGGGCCGCGATAGGGCCGCGACAGGGTCAGGGCAGGGCCGGGGTCGGGGCAGGTCCGAGACGGGGCCGCGACAGGGTCGGGGCAGGGCCGGGGTCGGGGCAGGTCCGGGACGGGGCCGCGACAGGGTCGGGGCAGGGCCGGGGTCGGGGTCGAGGCAGGGCCGAAAGGGGCAGCGACGGGGCCGCAAGGGGCGGCGACGGGGCCGCTGGAGGCGGCGACGGGGCCGATAGGGGCGGCGACGGGGCCGCTGGAGGCGGCGACGGGGCCGCTTGAGGCGGCGACGGGGCCGATAGGGGCGGCGACGGGGCCGCGAAGGGGCCGCGAGGGGCGTGAAAGGTCGGCGACGGGGCCGGTAGGGGCACGACGGGGCCGCTGGAGGCGGCGACGGGGCCGCAAAAGGCGGCGACGGGGCCGCTGAAGGCGACGACGGGGCCGATAAGGGCGGCGACGGGGCCGCGAAGGGGCCGCGAGGGGCCTGGAAGGGCGGCGACGGGCCGGTAAAGGCGGCGACGGGGCCGCGAAGGGGGCCGCGAGGAGCCTGAAAGGTCGGCGACGGGGCCGATAGGGGCGGCGACGGGGCCGCGAAGGGGCCGCAAGGGGCCTGAAAGGTCGGCGACGGGGCCAATAGGGGCGGCGACGGGGCCGCGAAGGGGCCGCGAAGGGCCTGGAAGGGCGGCGACGGGGCCGCGAAGGGGGCCGCGAGGGTCCACTAAGGGTCTCACGAGGGGCACGCCACGGGGCGTGCAGTACACAGAGTAGCAGCGGAAGCAACTGGCCAGGAACGTAGTTTGCTCTGATAGCATGTCAAAGAGTCCTAGCTAGACTAGGAGCCATGGCTAGTGAGTGTCGAGGAAGTTGAAAAGGAGAATGAATGACTTCACTTTAGGTTTGCAAGAACATATAGCAAATGAACAAAAAAGGTGCACCACCTAACAAAGTTTATAATAACTACACTAACTACAGCTACAGGCAGTTACAGATATATTCTAACACATAAATAGTAATCCTAGCTAGCCATGTACTCTGAGGGGTATATTCCCTTAGGGCGTGGCACCATTTTGCTCCCGATGGTTCGAACCGTGGACGGTCCGAACTGCGAAACAATTACCAGTTTCGCTTAATAACGAAAAAGTTTCGTGAAAGTATTTGCGACGTCGCCAACGGTTCGAACTGTCGCGCCACTTTTCCAACCTCACAACGGCTCAGATTCTGAACGGTTGGCGGTTTGAATACCGAACGGGCAGAAGTACAGTGCTGCTACAGAATTGGCGCGCGAACAGCACAGAAACAAAAAAACCGAGTCGCCTCGTCTAAATTTTTGGGGCACGCGACTCGAACTCAAACATTGGACGGTGACATCGAACCGCGCTACCGGGCTACAAAACCCCCACAAATCCAAACCGAACCATCACAAAGGACCACACTTGTGCTGATAGGAATACGGAACCGCGACCCACCACACCCAACTCCTCGCCAAGTCCTCCACCTGGTTGTATGTGGTTCAATGCAGAGGGATGATAGGTGTGCAGGAAAACTGTTTTTGTTGGTGTTCGAGTCGCGTATGCTGATTGGCGAATGTTGCGAGCAGTCGTGAATTTGGTAACGACTGTACAGTATTCATGGAGAGGCTACAGTACCTCGTGAAATCTCTAGACTTAGAAAAGTGACAGCTTTGCATATGAACGGTGCGAAGTTTCGAATTTTCCCAACGAACTGTCCGGTACTCGAACTTTTGACGGTCCGATACGAAGTATGTGGACCGTCTGAAAAAAACATTAAAAATCAAAATGGTGCCACGCCCTTATTGACTGAATTACACTGCTAGAATAACCACGTCTGTTGCCATTCTAGACAGTTACCACGTTGCATCTCGTAACTGCCTCGTGCGGTTACTGGTCAGTCAAGGGTCACGACCGTTGACTTGTCTTTGACTGTTGACCTTCGGGTGACCCTTTACCTTCCGCGTGCTCTATATGAGCGGTTGCGGTACTGATACAGGCGCTTGCTTCGTTATGAAGTGACGCGAGAGTGGAGAACCTTTGGGTATGCTTATGATAACCTTTCGGCTATTCCAACAGTCGTTGATACTGTAATAATGTAATTTAGTTAATAAGGGAATATACCCCTCAGCTAGGATTTCTATTTATGTCTTCATACTCCTATCCTATAATTATCTTGTTCTCTTCCAACTTTATCAACAAGGTCACTTCTAAGACTTCATTGTCTTCCTTTAGACTTGATATACTTATCCTATCCACTACGATTCTTCACTTATAACATCATAAATTAAGTTACGGTATACAGAAGAGCATACCAAAGTGGCACAGGTGGTGTTTGTACAATGGTTTTGTTGGAGTATAAAGGGAATTACACTTGGCATTCCCGTAGGTGCAGCAGTATCGCACCAGTCTCTGTCGAAGCAGCAACAACCGTAGTATCGGATCAGCCCGTATCAAGGGCAAGAAGGTCAACAGTTGCAAGAAATCAACTGTCGCGACTGTTGACCATCTGGACAGACGCTTGACTCACCATCGAGGAATGGCAACAGGCGTAACCGTATATACAGGTTACATGCAACGACTCGGTAACAAGAAAGTAGTGCAATAGTCAGAGTCACTATAGAAATGCCTGTAAGACAGTTATAATAAGGGAATGTACCCCTCAGAATACATGGCTAGTTAGGAACTATTTATTATGTGTGTAATCTGTGTTTTAACCAACTTGGTCATTTACATTCACTATGATATGAGTTCCTACAACAAGACTTCCGCTACCAAACTCTTTAAGGCATTCCTATCCTATCCAAGGTCCTCACTCTAACATGGCATGAGAGCTAGTTTGGATTATAGGAACTGCTAAAGGGGCTTCCAACAAGCTTCTTTATAACTTAATTTCAAGAACTACGACATCAAGGGCATCAACATGCTTGGCGCAGACTGCGGAGAGACTTGAGAAAACCCAGTACAACCCTCCACTAATGTCGCTTTCACTACAATGACTGTGGATACAGCGCTCCTCGAGCAGCTGATCTCCCGTATCAGCGCACTGGAGAGCCATCAGCCGATGAGCATCGACGGCTCTAGCTACGCCCGCAAGCCTCCCGATCCTCAAGGAGTTGGATCTGAGCGATCCTTCATCTTCAACAACCGCAGAGCTCAAGGATCTGCTCAAGCACAACAAACACATTACAAAGCAATGGCTTCAATGCAGAGCAAGTTCCTCTCAACGTCGAAGTTGAGGACAACCAAGCCCTTCGACGGGCAAGACTTCTATACCTGGAGCTTCGAATTCGAGCTACTAGCTTAGGGCGCTCAGATCTGGATGTACTACGACGGTTTGTATCCCTTTCCAGCCAATGGCTCACCTCAGGAGAAGACGCAGTACTACAACGAATCGCTCTTGGCCTTCACCGTCTTGATTCGGAACCTGTCGCCCGAAGAACAGCTAAGCATTCGCCCCTTCAAGAACGAGTGGGCACCCGCGCAACAATCCTGGGAGCACCTGCACACCTGCCACAAGGCAACAGACTCAGTGACACTTAGTCGCTTGCTCAACCAGCTGAACAATGTCAAGATGTTTCCCGGCGAGAAGGTCGGACCATACATCAACCGCTGCAGGAACCTGAGAGACCAGTTCAGGAAATGCGGCGGCAACTTCCTTGACGACATGTTCGTCACAATCATTCTCGCTGGATTGAGCCCGGAATGGCGTCCGTGCAAGTCGCTCCTTTGCACTCAAGGGACCCTCAATGAAACCGCCCTTTGCTCCACGCTCCTTTCCGAACAGAAGGAGATCGATCAGTACAATGAAAGAGGCAACAAGAAGAAGAAAATTGTGTTTTACGCACAAGCACCACCGGACAAGAAAAGACTCTTCTGCAAGTATTGCAAGAAGACAGGGCACATGATTCAAGACTGCTGGAAGTTGAACGGTAACAACAACAACCAGAAGAGTGCCGCTATTTACCAGCAAGGAGGAATCTCAGCGCGCAACCAAACTGTGTCACCACCAGCCGTCGCCATCACGTGTCAAGCCCCGGCACGCGTCTCTGCGAACACAAACGACAAGGGCAAAAACAAGGTTTTGACTTGCATGGTGCGTCGGAGACCACCTTGCCCTAACCGACACTACCGCTTCTTGCACAGCTGGGAGGATATGTTCGCAGATCCGCCTCAGGAGCGGCCCGAGGGATCGGTCGAAGATGAGGAAGAAAACGACCCAATGTACGACAAGCTGACAGTCGGAAAAATGGAGTACGACTGGGAGATGCCGCAGTGGATCCAAGAGTCGCCACCTGTGCGCATAGCATACGATGAGGAAGGGTGCTATTACGACTACGAGAACGAGCACGACATGGAGCATCACATCACTCCAAAACTCGCAAACCTCGCCAAGGCAAAGAAAGAAGTCAACACATGGTACCTGGACAGCTGCTGTGGACAACACATGGTGTCGTCAGACGTCTTCATCCTCAACAGGGTACGACTCTTCAACGAAGTCGAAATCACTGTTGCCAACAGTCGGACCATCTATGCCAGAAGCCGCGGACAAGTCCAGCTGGAATCACAGGACACCGGCTACTGCATCCACATAAGCGACGTCCTCATCGTGCCTGAACTCCGCTACAATCTCTTGTCCCTTCACCAGCTGATGAAGTGCGGAGTCGGCCTGCAAACAACCGAAGACGAAATGCACTTAATATACAACGGGATCTTCATCGGAAAAGCAACAAGTGTGGAAGGAGTGTTCGTGCTCGACTTCGAGTCACCCAAAACCTCTGGCGACAACGAACACATCCTCGTGCTTGATCCACCGGGCCACCCGTCGCCACCAAGGTGGAGTCATCCAGAAGAAACAGACTATCAACAACCGAGTCTCGATGGCACCTTCCGCACTCTCGCCATACCCGTCGCCTCGACCACGAACCCTGCAGAAACAGGACCACAAGCAGTGGAAGAAGGAGAGGAGATCACGTCAGAAACGGCAGGCAGAACAACTGAACCGTCAAACACGGAAGCTACGCGAACCTTCTGGCCGCCTGTTGAACGCCCCACCGGTTGGACCACCACCGAGGGCTGGGACGCTGTGGACGTTCGCTGGGTCACAGAGAACACCGTGCTAAGAGAAGCCATCGCAGCTGAAACTGGATGGGGAAGCATCGCGGAAGTACCTGCAGCAGAGGTAGCAGCAGAAGAACCAGAAATTACTGAGGAGGCACCAGAAGCAGAGGAGGAAGAGTCACTGACGGAATACGGACCCCACCTGTTTCCCATCACGACGGACGGAAGGGATTATCTTCGCCTCGAGACAAGGGGAGTGACGATCGGTGACACCAAATTCGAGGAGGGAGAAATCACACAACCCGATCGCCGCGTACGAGCTTCGCCCCCGCCTCCGGAAAGGCCACTGGAGCTGCAGACAACGATCGACACCATCACCATCGGCGACACCAGCAGAATGTATCACGGCGCGACAATTCAAGCAGCGGCAGTACAAGCTGCCGTGCCTGACGAACCTGCAGACGAAACGAGGCAAGAAACAGCAGAGGAGATATTGGCATGGGAGAAGGAGCTGTACGCGTGCACCAAGGGATATCGGGCCGACGGAGACATCTTGCATCAACGCATGGGACACCCATCAATCGAAGTGCTCAACAATTGCATCAACGCAAATGTCTTTGCGGCAGATGCACTGTTGCTGCCCGATGGAAAGCTACTAAAGCCAAGAACCGACTAACCCAACTGCACTGTCTGTCCGGCAGCCGCGCTTCGCCACACACCCTTTGCCGAAAAGATTCCTGGAGCTGAACGCTACCAACCGCTGGAGAAAGTCTACAGCGACTTCCTAGTGCTCACGGCAAAGGGACTTGGAGGGGAGCAGTATACTCTCACCTTCATCGATGCTGGGACGCGCTTTGTCTGGGCCATAAACGTCAGTGATTGCTACCTTGCATTCCAGTGCTTTGAAGTCTTGCTCAGCATGGCGGAGACCCAAAGTGACGGATACAAGCTGAAGGCGTTTCAGAAAGACGGAGCCCTAGAGTACCAGTCGGACGACTTCAAAACCCTCTGCAAGCAAAAGGGGATCAAGAGGATGATCTCTCTGCCTTACGCCCACGAGCAGCAGGGATTGGCCGAGAGAACCAACAGGATACTCGCGACAAAAATGTGAGCCCTCGTGAAGCAGTCGACTATGCCAACCAAGTATTGGCCCTTCGCAATGGCGCATGCAGTTCGGCTGCACAACATGCTCTCCTCGAAGGCATTGCCCAACAACAGCTCACCCTTCAAGGAGTGGACCGGAAAACACCCTGACACACGCATGCTGCGAGTCTTCGGGTGTATGGTACAGTACCGCCCCCACACTACCCGAACCGGAAAATTTGAAGACCGCGCTCGCTGGGGCATTCACCTCGGAATCGAATCCGAATACCACGCCTGGACAATCCTGGACTTCGCCACCCACAAGCTCACGCGTTCACGTGACTGCATCTTCTACGAAAGACTGACTCTGCCACTGTACCGCCAGCACCGCACTGCACAAAACGCACCAGACAACATTTTTTAGGGACAGCACAGCTACGCCAATGACGAGGACGACATTGACGTGGCGGGAGAACAACCAGACGAGCTTGCAGCAGATGAGGCACCATTCGTCCCCGTTATGGAGCAGTTCGGCACTCCCACATACTTTCCAACAGACACCAATCCCCACGAAGCAGTACAGGCACAACACGATTATGCAAGTGCAGAAATGCACTCACCCATGAACGAAGATCCAACTCGCAACTCCTCCCGCGACACCTTTCGCGATATCCCTGGCGACGACGACGACGTGGTCGAAGTTACCACCACAGCCGAATCCAACCTCACGGGCCTTCGCATCCTTGGCCTCGCTATCGCCGTGCGGGGTAACCAGCAGCTGGTCGAGCCCACCACTGTTCGCCAGGCTCTCAATAGGCCCGATGCTGAGAAGTGGAGAGCCGCCATGGCCGCAGAAGTCGCTGCACTCCAACGCCGCGGCACCTGGAATCTGGTACCACGCCGCCACGCCAAAGGGAGAAAAATCCTTACAGGAAAATGGGTCTTCAGAAACAAAACACTCGCAGACGGAACGGTAGAAAAATTCAAGCGCGCTGGGTGGTTCGAGGATTCGAGTAGACGCAATTCGTGGACTACAACCAGACGTTCGCACCTGCCGGTCATCATACCGCAGTGCGTATTCTTCTCTGCATCGCCGCCGTGAAACAGCGCCAGCTTCGCAAGATCGACGTCTCCAACGCGTTCCTCTACGCAATCGTCGATGCCATCATATACGTCGAGCAACCACACGGTTCGAGGAAGACGGCGACGCCGTTTGCCTCCTCCAAAAGTCCCTGTACGGCATCAAGCAGGCACCACGCCTGTGGTAGCAGCACCTTCACTCTGTACTCATCGAGCTCGGTTTTCAGGAGCTCCCCCACGATCAGGGGATGTACCGTCTCGAATCTCACGGCCATTTCATCCTGCTCGTCGCCTACGTCGACGACCTTCTCTACACCGGAGACGACACAGACCTGCTCGATCACTTCGAACGTGAAATCCAGGAGAAGCTCGAGGTGACCATCGACCATGAAGACACCCAATTCCTCGGGCTCAACGTCACTCAGACCGCGGATACGATTCACCTCTCCGTCGAAAAATACGCCGAGACCCTCGCTAAGAAGTTCGGGATTGCTCCCGTCGGCGTCACTACCCCATTCCGCATCCCCCCGCCTAACCACGAGCCTGATACCACCCCACTCTCACCGGCTGATCACCGCCTCTACCAGCAGCAGCTCGGATGCCTACTGTTTGCCGCCGTCACATGCCGCCGCCCGGGCCTATCCTACAACGCCATCCTGCTCGCCCAGTACCTGCGCCGACCTGAAGGGGAGAACCTAGCAGACCTACGCCGCGCCTTACAGTACTTCATCTCTACGCTCGACGTCGGCCTCACCTACAAGGCTAACCTAACGGCTCCACTACAACTCACCGGCTACGTGGATGCTGACCACGATGGGGATGCAGACAACAGAAGGTCCCGCACGGGCTTCATTCTCAAACTTGAACCTGCAAAAACCATCTCCTGGAACCCCAACAAGCAAGATCTCATCACCCTTTCGTCAGCAGAAGCGGAATTCATCGCAGCAAGCGCAGCAATTCGCGAAGGACTCTATCTTATTGAGCTCCTACAGGAAACGAAGACGGCGATGAATGGATCATTCAAGTTACTCTGCGACAACCAGAGCGCGATCAAAATCGCAAACAAGCGAGGCTTTGTCAACCGCACAAAACACATCGCCCTGCGTTACTTCTTCGTCAAGGACGAAATCGAAGGGAAAGGTCCAGCTCACCTACTGTCCAATTGGCAAAATGGCAGCTGATTTCCTCACGAAGAAACTGCCACGTCAGAAATTCCAGTACTGCTCGAACCTGTGCAGAGTCGTTCGAAAGAACCACGTGGCACACCTCCAGGAATGAAGGGGAGTGTTGGAGTATAAAGGGAATTACACTTGGCATTCCCGTAGGTGCAGCAGTATCGCACCAGTCTCTGTCGAAGCAGCAACAACCGTAGTATCGGATCAGCCCGTATCAAGGGCAGGAAGGTCAACAATCGCAAGAAGTCAACTGTCGCGACTGTTGACCATCTGGACCGACGCTTGACTCACCATCGAGGAATGGCAACAGGCGTAACCGTATATACAGGTTACATGCAGCGACTCGATAACAAGAAAGTAGTGCAATAGTCAGAGTCACTATAGAAATGCCTGTAAGACAGTTATAATAAGGGAATGTACCCCTCAGAATACATGGCTAGTTAGGAACTATTTATTATGTGTGTAATCTATGTTTTAATCAACTTGGTCATTTACATTCACTATGTTCTGCGTTCCTCAACAAGACTTCCGCTACCAAACTCTTTAAGGCATTCCTATCCTATCCAAGGTCCTCACTCTAACAGGTTTTATTACTGTAATACATGGAAGTGGCTCGTCCAAATTGGTTCTTGGCCACCCTGGAGAAACAGATTTTGTAGCCTGATAGGGTAAAAAATCATTTGCCTGACCTGACTGTTGGGGTTACATGTAAATATGATTAAGACGTTTTTTTCATCAATATTTTTGTTATTGCTTAGTTTGTTATTTTGGATTCATGTTACGGGTGCAATGAATCGAAGTAGCGAGAATTGCACTAAGGTGTCAAACGAGTACAAAGATGTGAGCGAAGGCATGAGCGAACATTTATACGCGAAACATGCAAACGGTAACGCGGTGCGTGCGAGCTAGCTAGTGCTACGCTGGCAGCGAGGCTCGGGCTAGTCCCGAAGCGTAGGCTGACACGGCCAGGCCAGCAGTGCGAGGTTTGGCAAAGCAGTGCGCGCGAGGTTGGCGAAGTCCCATTAGCAGTAACGGGCGAACAACGGCTGTTGCTGTACGCGATGTAGTCGGGCTCCGTAAGGAATGCCGAGAAAATTCCTTACACTACCCCCCCCCCCACCCCCTCAAGAAGCCCCCTCCGCTACGCGAGTGCGTGTATATCGCGGAATCCCCGGCTCCTCAGGTACACTTGCAGGGCAGGGTGGTTTTCGATGTTGGCCAGGGGCACCCAGCTATCTTCAGTTGGCGTGCGGTCCTTCCAACGAACGAGGAATTCAACCCTCTTGATTCCCGTGGGGTGGCGAATCCGATGGCTCAGAATTTTTTCAGGCTCGATGATCGGCTCTGATGCAGGGCGAGTCATGGAATGCGGGCGGTGACGAGGCAATTGGCTGGTGGTTGGGATGTATGGGCGAAGTAGGCTGACGTGGAACGATGGGTTGATGTACCAGTCGGTCGGTAACAGTAGGTGCGCGGTTACCGGCATGATCATGTGGCTGATTTGGAATGGGCCACAGTAGCGCGGTCGCAGTTTTGGTACGTCGGGCAGTCGCAGATTTTGCGTATCGAGTAGTACGTAATCCCCTGACTGGTATGTGACTGGGCGGCGGTGACGAACTGAACTATAGCCTGGTCCCGAACTGCTCCCAGAGGTTCTTCCAGAAGTTGCTGGTGAACTTCGTATCCCTGTCGCTGATAATCGCTGCTGGTATCCCGTGCAGGCGAACAACGGCTGCGATGAACAGGCGAGCGGTCTCCTCGGGTGAGATCGACTTTTTGCACGCAGCGAACTGTGCCATCTTTGTCAACCTGTCAACGCCGACCATCACCGCGTCGTTACCCCCAGGGTTCGAAGGTAATCCTCTGACGAAGTCCATGGTAACCTGCTGCCAGGCGCGCTCGGGCGGTGGTATCGGCTGCAATTGACCCGCCTTCCGCTTCCTCGAGCTCTTCATCACCTGACACGTGGGACACGAGCCCACGTGCTGCTGCTCGTCGGTCAACAGCTCCGGCCAGTAATAATACCGCTGCAGTTGCTGTCGCGTTTTTTCTACCCCAAAATGTCCCGAGGTAATTCCGTCGTGTGCCTCCTGCAGTAGCAGCTCCCTCAGTAGTGAGTACGCGGGTACCCAGATGCGGTTGGTGCCCGTTTTTACGTAATTAACTCCCTTAGCTTCTTCCAGTTGCTGTGAGTTTCCGGTCGTGAAAAATGGGTCGGTGCATTATCCATCGGTGAATAGGCCTGTAAAAAGCGGGCTGGTTTGGGCAAATAGGATGGCATGGAGTTGGGCGGTAGGGCGGGTGAGTGCGTCGGCGATGTTGGAGGCGCCTTTTTTGTATGTAACCGTGTAGTGGCAGTTGGACTTGTTAAGAATGAGGAATGAATCAACTAGGAAAGAGGTGGGTACAAGTAGGAAAACCTAGAAATGTTGTACCCCATATTGTCTACCCCACTACAGCCTACACAGACTATAGCATATAAGTTTGACACACCCCCATAGGCAAAGTGGGGGAGAACAAGAGGTCACAAGACCAGTCAAGCAAAGCAAAGCAAGCTCAAGGTGGATCACAACGTCACCACACATTCCGAGCACAAGAGCAAGGCCACAAGGCCAGTTCACATGCAAGATCATATATAAAGGTAAACAGGCAAGTGCAGATATAGAAAGATCACAGTACAAGCAAGGTCAAGAAGTGAGCAAGTGAGGCCAAGTAGGCACAAGACCAAGCATCGTTCTGTGCTCCAGTCTGTGCTCCCGACACAAGGCCAGCATGGCCTTGTTGTCTACGTACAGAACTGGAGGAGAACGAGGCGGCTCTCCTAGGTCAATCAGCAGGTAGGTGAGCCAGCGTAGCTCCTGTGCAGCCATGGCCCCCGCGTAGATCTCAGCCTCACAGCTGGAGCCGAGAACAGAAGACGAGCGGGTAGACCGCCACGAAACAGAGCCGGAGCCAAGGCTGAAGGTGTAACCCTGTGACGACCGCTGCGTAGCCTGGTCGTCAGCCCAAGAAGCGTCTGCGTGACCTGTGAAGACCACTCGATGTCGCCCTCCAAGCACTAGCCCCATGCCCGACGTACTACACAAGTAGCGCAACACCCTCTTCGCTGCAGCCATGTGCTCTGGTCGGTGTCTCCCAGGAGCAACATAGTGTGCCAAGATGCTTAGAGGGTATGCAAGGTCAGGTCGTGTGCAGGTCATCAGGTACATGAGGCAGCCAACAAGCTCTGGGTACGGACCACTCGGCTCTACGGACTCATCCGAAGGCAGAGCTGAGAGCGAGTGGCAAGTAGACAGAGGAGTGGCCTGAGGCGAGGAGTACGTGAAGTCGAAGCGCTGAAGGACCTGCTGCACCATGTGTGACTGAGTCAGGGTAATGGTGCGATGTGCTCTGTCCCAGGTGATCTGCAAGCCAAGGTAGCTGCGCAGTTCACCCAGGTCTGTGCACGTGTGTCTCTTCAGCAACTCGGACTTCACGTGGGCGAGTCCCGTAGTGTCAGCAGTGGCAGTAGCGGCTCGACGGCAGGGCGGCTCGGCGGCTTGGCGGCTTGGCTGCTCGGCGGCTCGGCGGCTCGGCTGTTGGGCGGCTCGGCGGCTCGGCTGCTGGGCGGCTCGGCGGCTCGGTTGCTGGGCGGCTCGGCTCCTCGGCTGCTCGGCTGCTTGGCTGCTGGGCGGCTCAGCGGTGAAGGGGCCGTGAAGGGCGGCTACGGGGCCGGTAGAGGCGGCGACGGGGCCGCGGAGGGCGGTGACGGGGGCCGCTAGAGGCGGCGACGGGGCCGTGAAGAGCGGCGACGGGGCCGCTAGGGGCGGCGACGGGGCCGCAAAGGGGCGGCGACGTGGCCGCGAGGGTCGATGTCGGGGCCGATAGGGGCGGCGACGGGGCCGTGAAGGGGCCGCGAGGGGCCTAGGGGGGGCGGCGACGGGGCCTTGAAGGGGCCGCGAGGGTCCTAGAGGGGCGGCGACGGGGCCTGGAGGGGCGGCGACGGGGCCGTGAAGGGGCCGCGAGGGGCCTAGAGGGGCGGCGACGGGGCCTAGAGGGGCGGCGTCGGGGCCGCGAAGGGGCCGCGAGGGGCCTAGAGGGGCGGCGACGGGGCCTAGAGGGGCAGCGACAGGGCCGTGAAGGGGCCGCGAGGGGCCTAGAGGGGCGGCGACGGGGCCTAGAGGGGCGGCGACGGGGTCGCGAAGGGGCCGCGAGGGGCCCAGAGGAGCGGCGACGGGGCCGCAAAGGACGGCGATGGGGCCGCTAAGGGTGGCGCGAGGGGCCTCTAGGTGGGCGCGACGTGAGGGCGGCCTACGCCTACGGGGCGCGCCTCGGGCAGGAAAAAAAAGAAGGTCGAGTTTAGTGGTGGGCCCTGAGAAGCGTTCCCACGAGAGAACCTACTCTGATACCATGTTAAGAAAGAGGAATGAATCAACTAGGAAAGAGGTGGGTACAAGTAGGAAAACCTAGAAATGTTGTACCCCATATTGTCTACCCCACTACAGCCTACACAGACTATAGCATATAAGTTTGACAGGACTGAGATTTAGATTGAGATTTAGTTAGGCACGCAGATATGTTGAAATGAATGAACAGGAATGGTTGAACTAAGAGTGAAATCAGTACAAGTACCTAACCCTAGAATTGTGTACCCCCTATAGGCTAACCCACTGTAGCCTAAACAAGCACAACATATATAATGTTTGACACACCCCCATAGGCGAAGTGGGGGAGAACTAGGGGTCACAAGACCAGTCAAGTAAAGCAAAGCAAAACAAGCTCAGGGTGGATCACAAAGTCACCACACATTCCGAGCACAAGTTCAAGGCCACAAGGCCATTTAACATGCAGGAGTACATATATATATAAGGCTAGACAAGCAAGAGCAGGTATATATATATGTAACAGTACAAGCAAGATCAAGAGGTGAGCAAGTGAGGCAAGACAGGTACAAGACCCAGCTGGGTGCAGAAGCGCTGATGATCACAAGGCGCAAGTGCCTTGGTGAAGACATCAGCAGTGTTGGCCTCAGAGGCCACGTACACAAGCCGCAACTGACCACGCTGCTGTAGCTCACGAGCAACTAAGTAGCGGAGAGCAATGTGCTTTGTTCTGTGCTCCAGTCTCTGCTCTCGACACAAGGCCAGCATGGCCTTGTTGTCTACGTACAGGACTGGAGGAGAACGAGGCGGCTCTCCAAGGTCGGTCAGCAGGTAGGTGAGCCAGCGAAGCTCCTGAGCAGCCATGGCCCCTGCGTAGATCTCAGCCTCACAATTGGAGCCGAGAACAGAAGACGAGCGAGTAGCCCGCCACGAAACAGAGCCGGAACCAAGGCT
The DNA here is from genome assembly GCA_948144175.1 of Closterium sp. NIES-65. Lineage (NCBI taxonomy): Eukaryota > Viridiplantae > Streptophyta > Zygnematophyceae > Desmidiales > Closteriaceae > Closterium > Closterium sp. NIES-65. The sequence continues at coordinate 115,327 of CANXME010000204.1, forward strand.
GAAGGTGTAACCCTGTGACGACCGCTGCGTAGCCTGGTCGTCAGCCCAAGAAGCGTCTGCGTGACTAGTGAGGACCACTGGACTCCGCCCTCCAAGCACTAGCCCCATGCCCGACGTACTGCACAAGTAGCGCAACACCCTCTTCGCTGCAGCCATGTGCGCTGGTCGGTGTCTCCCAGGAGCAACATAGCGTGCGAGAATGCTAAGAGGGTATGCAAGGTCAGGTCGTGTGCAGGTCATCAGGTACATGAGGTAGCCAACAAGCTCTAGGTACGGGCCACTCGACTCTACGGACTCATCCGAAGGCAGAGCTGAGAGCGAGTGGCGAGTAGGCAGAGGAGTGGCCTGAGGCGAGAAGTACGTGAAGCCGAAGCGCTGAAGGACCTGCTGCACCATGTGTGACTGAGTCAGGGTGATGGTGCGGCGTGCTCTATCCCGGGTGATCTGCAAGCCAAGGTAGCTGCGCAGTTCACCCACGTCTGTGCACGTGTGTCTCTTCTGCAGCTCGGACTTCACGTAGGCGAGTCCAGCAGTGTCAGCTGTGGCAAAGACCAAGTCGTCGACGTACACGAGGATGTAGAACGGCGGCAGAGAAGTGTCGGTGCGTAGAAACAGCGACGGGTCGGCAGTAGAGGGAGCAAACCCAAGAGCCGCAAGCGTAGTCCTCAGTGTGTCGTGCCACTCACGCGGTGCCTGGCGGAGACCGTAGACTGGCCGCCGGAGGCTCCACTGGGTGCCAGGAGGAAAAGTCCCAGTGAAGCCAAGTGGGCGGCGCAGCCAGATCTCCTCGTGCAGGCTGCCCTGCAGGAAAGCAGTGCTGAAGTCAAGAGAGTGTAGCTCGTAGTCACGGTGAGCAGCTACGTGCAGTTGTACCCGAAGAGTGGTCATCTACGGGGTGGGAGAGAAGGTCTGAAAGTAGTCAACTCCCTGCCGCTGACTGAAGCCACGAGCCACGTAACGCGCCTTGAAGACAAGCGGAGAACCCGGCGGCCGCTTCACCCTGAAAATCCGCATGCCACTGACGATGTTCGCCCCAGGAGGGGGGACAGCGTCAATGTAGGTGCTTGTGCACTTCCATGAAGCCATCTCTGCATCCATAGCTGCCTGCCACTGAGAAGAGTAGGGACCCTCTATCGCCTCCACGTAAGAGCGCGGAGTCGGGATGTCAAGTGCATCCGGGTCTCCCTCAGGGGTAAGCAGTACGGACACGAGATGAGGTGAAGCCGCGGCCAAGCACTGGAACTCCTCCTGCCTGTCCTCATGGACGTCCGTGCCAAGGGCACACTCACCCCCGACGGACGGAGGACAGACAGACTCAGACTCAGCGACAAGACTAGCAGCGTAGTCTAGATGACAGCGAGTAGCAAAGTCGATGAGGGCAGACGCAGCAGTGGACTCAAAATAAGGGTCAGTGACGATAGTAGCAAGGAGACGCGTGACAGTAGGACTAGCAGCACGAAGAGAGTCCGACTCCGGGTCGGGAAGAGCAGGAAGAGAGGACTCAGGAGGAGAAGGCAAAGGGGCATGCAAAGGAGCAGTGGACGGATACAGAGACATCCGGTGCGTGCCAGGGACAGGAGGAAGACGCTGACGCGAATCGCAACCACTAGTGCGAGCAGTACGAACAGGCGACGCAGGGCGAGACGCAGGCTCACGACGCTCAGCAAGACCTCCAGTAGGACCAATATAAAAAGAAGGAGCAGGCAGTGGGGAGGCGGGCTGTAACTGTAACCGTGACTGGACAGGCTGTGGACACTCTAAGGGAGGAGGAGGACCGAGAGAAGGCGGGAGACCAAGAACCTGCTGAAGGAGCGGAACGAAGTACGGCCGCTGCCGTGCAGCGACTCCAGAACCAGCAGAGACACCAGCGCTAGGGTCCTCCGCACCAGTAGCAGCTCCAACCCCCGACTCCACAGCACCAGCAGCAGCACCAGCTCCAGAGTCCTCAGCACCAGCAGCAGCTCCAACGCCCGGGTCCTCAGTACCAGCAGCAGCTCCAACGCCCGGGTCCTCAGCACCAACAGCAGCACCAGCGCCCGGGTCCGCAGCACCAGCCGTAGCTCCAACGCCCGGGTCCGCAGCACCAGAAACAGCTCCAACCTCTGGGGCCGCAGCACCAGCTGAACCAGTAGAGTCTCCAGCACTAGTAGCACCAGCAGCAGCAGCGGGGTCCGCGACACCAGGCGCGCCACTCCGAAGAGTGCAGCGCCGCTCGTACCACTCACGGATCCGCTCACGAGAGGGGAGCTCCCGGCTAGGAGGAGAAGCACTAGCACCAGTCCCAGTAGTACGCCTGGCTCCAGAGGTACCTCTCCTGAGGCTGCAGTACTGGAAGTACCACTCACGCAGCTGCTCCGAGGAGAGGGCTCCGCCAGGTGTAGGACTCTCAGGCTCAGGACCTCCAGACTCAGAACCCCCAGACTCCGGACTCTGCGGCTCAGCAACCCCAGGCTCAGTACTCCCAGGCTCAGCACCCCCAGGCTGCGCACCCCAAGGCTCAGCACCCCCAGGCTCCGCACCCCCAAGCTCCGCACCCCCAGGCTCCCCACCCACAGCAGGACGAGAGTTGACAGCTACCTCAATAGGCTCAACCGGGTCTACCTGAGACACACCTGAGGGAGCGGCACCTTGAGGGGGGAGGGGATCTACGACAGCAGCACCTGGCGCGAGGAAGAGAGGCGGGGGGGGGGGAGCGGGGCAGTGCGGTAGGGGAAGAGGCGGTAGTAGGGGACGGACTCGTCAAAAGTGACGTCCTGAGAGGGCAAGACTCGGCGTGAGGTGGCGTGGTAAAACTGCCAACCAGGCGCGTCCGTGAAAAAGCCGAGGAAGACGCAGGGAACAGCACGGGAGGAGAGCTTGTCCGCAGATGTATCGCGGACAAAAGCTCGAGATCCCCAGACCCGGAAACGCGACGCATCGCCAACCTCCCCCGTCCACAGCAGTGTGGGCGAGGTCTCCGGCAAGGAGACACGGGGCCAGAGGTTGAGCTGATGCGCAGCGTACCGGACTGCAAACGGCCACAGAAAGTGGGGGGCAGCCGCATGGATCAAGGAGGTACGGGCGACCTCCATGACCAGGCCAATGCGGCGCTCTGCAATCCCATTCTGCTGTGGAGAGGCCGGAAGCGTGAACGACTGCTCAATGCCGTGCTCTGCACAGTAGGCTGCCAAGAGGTCGAAGGAGAACTCACCACCTCTGTCAGAGTGCAAGCGCAGGACAGGAAAGTCCGAGTGGAAACGCTCGCTGAGCTGGAGACGGGCTCTGCGGATCCAAGGGATCAAGACATCAGGGACTTCACCCTTGGTGCGCAAGGGGAAGACCGTGGTGTAGCGCGAGTAGTTGTCAACAACTATCAGGAATTACCTCTCCTGACCCTGACCACGGGCGCGGGTTGGGCCCCACACGTCCATGTGGAGCGTCTGCAAGGGAGCAGTCGTCGGGGGAAACGAGGAAGAGTGAGGAGCGGCGCGCTGCCTCCCCTCGACGCAAGGAAGACAGGGAGGAGCAAGCGAGGGTGGGAGGGGAGGGAGGACTCTGGGAAGACCGGAGACAAGGTACCGGGAGTGCATGGCACGAAGGCGCTGCACAGACGGGTGGCCAAGTCGGTGGTGCCAGAGGACAGTCTCGTGCGCCAGAGAGCAACACGAGCAGGGGGCAGACAGCTGACCTGACGCGGACGCAGACGCAGACGCAGCGACCTGAGGGGACTCAGTGGTCAGTGTGTACAGGTCCGACCCCGGCTGCCGAGTGAAGGTAGCCAAGTGGCGGCCCGTACGAGCACACGTGCAGTGTGTCACGCGCTCGTAGGCAGGGGTGAACTGGTGAACACCCCCGTCCTGGAGTGCACTACCTGCCACCAAGTTCGTAGAGAACGAGGGGAGGTGGAGACCTGACAGTGTGCCCGACGGGACCGCAGGACAGGGAAGGACAGTGGAGGAGGTCGCAATGACCGGACCCCCAGAGGGGTCAGCGAGGGAGACAGCAACTGGCCGAGCAAGCGGCTCAAGGGCAGTGCGGTCACGAAAGAAGCAGCGAGAAGCACCTGAGTCCAGTGTGAAGGTGTGCAGTGCTGCCGTCGACTCAGTACCAGGGGGGGCAGACGCACAAGCACCTAGAGCAGCTGCCTCACCAGCACCTGGGGTAGCAGACACGCGAGTACCTGGAGCGGCAGACGCACTAGTCCTAATGCCCGGGTCGGGCGGCACACATAGGTACTCAGCACCCTCTCCACTAGTAGACATCAGATACATAGCAGTGAGAATAGCATCAAAGTCTAGAGCATAGATATCAATCCCCTTCTTCAGGAGATCAACCTAGCGGGGCAGCTCAGTGGCCTGAGGGAACTGAACACGCCAAGCGTCGGTGAGACGAGCGAAGAAGCGCTGTGTGGCGTGCGGTCCCCCACACGGCTGACCAGTGCGGTCACCAGTGCGAATGACGTACGTGCAGCTAAAGCCACCCCCCCCCCCCCCCCCCCCCGTGCTGAGAGTACCACTCACGGACCTCCTGGGGCGACGGAGTGTGCTGCTGGCTCTGGCCACCGCCAGCGCCTCCACGACCACCACCGCCGCCGCCACCTTCCTCGACCACCCCAACCCCTGCCGGCCGCCGCGTCCACCGCCACCCCCACCACCGCCTCCGCCTCTGCCACCTCCCCCGCCGCTGCCGCCACCACCCCCACCGCTGCCACTAGCCCCTCCAGTCGCGCCACCACCCCCACCGCCGCCACCGCCCCCACCACCGCCTCCCCCGCAGTCATCGCCACCGCCCTTGCCCCTTTTGCCCTTGCCGCTGCGGCGCCCGCTCGAAGCAGACGCAGTCCTGACCTTCTCAGCACCAAGGAGATCAACAGCAGCAGAAGAGGCGACAGAGGGAAGAAGGGGGGAAGGAGAACACCCCTCAAAGAACGGGGTACGGGGGTCGCCACGAGAGGCACCTACAGCGACTATGCTAGCCTCAGCTGCAAGGAGTTCCTTCTCGAGGAGGGCAATGGTGAGCTCAGTGGGGCAGCGAGCTAGGAAGTGGTCCCTGACTGAGCGCAGAGTGTCAGGGAGGCGGGTGACTAGGTGGTAGAGAGTGAGCCAGAGTGGGGGTGGGTTCTTGGCAAGGAACTCATCAGGCATGGCGGTGCGGAAGCGAGCCTCACTAGTGCGGAGGTGCGTAATGAGGTCAGCGACTGTGTGGAAAGAGGCTAAGTCGGGGAACAGGTAGGGAAGAGAGAGACGGCCTAGTGTGGCAGAGGCCGGTGAGGAGTAGCGGGCAACGACAGCGGTGTACAGTGCCTATGCAGTCTTGTGCTGCCCAAAGTGGTCGCGCTCATCTATCGGCAGGGATTTGCGAATAGCGAAGCGAGCGTGGGCGTCACGAGTCTGCCACTGTGAGCGGGCAGTGCTGTCAGCAGTAGCAGCAGGAGCAGGAGCATGGCCTAGGGCGTGATCGTACAGTGAGATGTCCTCCTTGGCAGTGAGCTGTAGGAAGAGGTGTAGGTCATCTAGCCAGGTTTCGAACTTCACTGGGCGGCCCTCAGCATCGAAAGCCAGTACAGGAGGGCTAGCCATAGCAGTAGTAGGAGTAATAGCAGTAGGGGCACCCCAAAAACAGTAGGCAGTGCGACTCAGGTAGGGCGGCTCGGTCCAGTACGGGCGGCGCGGCTCGGTTCAGGTAGGGCGGCGCGGCTCGGGAAGGGTGGCGCGGCTAGGTTCGGGCGGCGCGGCTCGGGAAGGGTGGCGCGGCTAGGTTCGGGGGGCGCGGCTCGGTTTGGGCTGGGCGGCTCGGTTTGGGCGGCTCGGTTCGGGCTGGGTGGCTCGGTTCGGGCTGCTCGGGTCGGGCGGCTCGTTCTGGGGGGGGGGGGGCGTTCGGGGCCTCTAGGGGCGAGCGCGGGGCCGTAAGGGGCCGCTAAGGGCGAGCGCGGGGCCGATCGGGGCCTCTAGGGGCGAGCGCGGGGCCGTAAGGGGCCGCTAAGGGCGAGCGCGGGGCCGTTCGGGGCCTCTAGGGGCGAGCGCGGGGCCGTAAGGGGCCGCTAAGGGCGAGCGCGGGGCCGATCGGGGCCTCTAGGGGCGAGCACGGGGCCGTAAGGGGCCGCTAAGGGCGAGCGCGGGGCCGTTTGGGGCCTCTAGGGGCGAGCGCGGGGCCGTAAGGGGCCGCTAAAGCCGAGCGCAGGGGCCGTTCGGGGCCTCTAGGGGCGAGCGCCGGGGCCATAAGGGGCCGCTAAGGGCGAGCGCGGGGCCGACGGGGGCCTCTAGGGAGGTGAGCGCGGGGCCGACGGGGCCGTTAGGGGCGATCGCAGGGGCCGACAGGGTCGCTAAGGGGCGAGCGCGGGGCCGTAAGGGGCGATGCGCGTGGGCCGACGGGGCCTTAAGGGGCGGCGCGCGAGTCGCTAAGGGGTGGGTTGCGGGTCGCGGGGCCTTAGAGGGCCGTGAAAAACCGAGGCGCCCTAGGGCGCAGGTAGGTAGGTAGGTAGGTAGTGGTGGGCCCTAAAAAATCGGTCCTAGGAAGGACCTGCTCTATACCATGTTGAAATGAATGAACAGGAATGGTTGAACTAACAGTGAAATCAGTACAAGTACCTAACCCTAGAATTGTGTACCCCCTATAGGCTAACCCACTGTAGCCTAAACAAGCACAACATATATAATGTTTGACAAGATACTGTAGTGATCGGTGGTCTGTCCGTACTGTAACGTCGGCGCCAGTCAGGTAACACCGCCAAACCTTGAACGCATGCACGATCGCCAACATTTCGCGGTCGTGTATCGGGTAGTTGCGTTCGGGTGGGTGCAGCTTGCGGGACTCGTATGCGATTGGCTGGAGGCCGTTCCCAAAATCCTGCAACAGTACTACTCCCACAGCGATGTCACTTGTGTCAGTGACGAGCTCGAACGGACGGTGCGGATCTGCGATGTGAAGCACGGGCGGTGAGCACAAAAATGTTTTAGAGGGCCGAGAAGGCAGCTTGCTCTTTCTCCCCCCACGTGTACTCAACCCCCTTCCTTAGCAGGTCGGTCAACGGGGCAATCAGCTTCGCCATGTCGGGGATGAACCGGCGCACGTAGTTGACGAACTCCAAAAAACTCTGGCAACGCGGTCAAGTTGGTCGGCGCATGCCAGGCTTGAATCGTCGCGATTTTTTTCGGGTCTATTTCCACTCCTGCAGCTGAAATAACGTGTCCCAAAAACTCCAGGCTAGTGTGTACAGGCTCAACCCCGGCCAACGGGGTAAACGTGGCCAAGGTGTCGGCCCGTCCGAGCACACGTACAGTGGGTCACCCGCTGACCTCGCAGGAGTGAACTGGTCAACCCCCCCATCCTGTAGATCAGCACCACTCACCAAGTTCGTAGAGAACGAGGGGAGGTAGAGACCTGACAGGGTGCCAGAGTGGCTGCCGGACACGGTAAGACAGTGGAGAAGCGAGCAAGGACAGGACCCCCAGAGGGGTCCGCCAGGGAGACCGCAACCGACCGCCAGGGGTACCTGAGAGAGCAGACTCACCAGTGTCAGAACATTATAGCTTACTTATTTGTGTAGGCTATAGTGGGGTATCCCATAGGGGGGTACAACCCAATTAGGGTTTTCATATTTGTACTCACTTCATTCATAGTTTCATTCATTCATTCTCGTTCAGTTTTCCACATGGTATCAGAGCAGGTTCCCCTGTGGGAACTGTGCCTAGGGCCCACCACTCGAAATCTTTTTTTCTGCCCGAAGCGCACTCATCCCGAGTCGCGCCTCGGGCCACTCCTTCCCCGAGCCGCCCTAGCGGCGGCCTTACCCTCGCGGCCCCGCCACCAGTGAACGCGGCCCCGCCGCCTCTTCTCTCGCGGCCCCGCCGCCCAAGCGCTCGCGGCCCCCGCCGTCCCTGATCTCGCGGCCCCTCCGCCCGAGCGCTCCCGGCCCCGCCGCCCCTGATACGCGGCCCCGCCGCCCAGAAGCACTCGCGGCCCCGCCGTCCCTGATCTCGCGGCCCCCGCCAGCCAAACCCAACGGCTCCTGGCCCCTCCAGCCCCTGATACGCGGCCCAGCCGCCGCAGCCCAGCGCAACCAACGCACCGCCGTCCCTGATCTCACGGCACCAGCCGCCCAGGCGCTCAAGCCCGCCGCCCCTGATCTTCGCGGCCCCGCTGCCCCAGCGCTCCCGCCCGCCGCCCCTGTTACGCGGACCCCGCCGCCCCAGCGCTCCTGGCCCCGCCGCCCCTGATACGCGGCCCCGCCGCCCCAGCGCTCCCGGCCCCGCCGCCCCTGTTACGCGGCCCCGCCGCCCCTGGTCTCGCGGCCCCCGCCGCCCCAGCACTAACGGCCCCGCCGCCCCTTGCTCTCGCGCCGCCCGACTGCAGCAGCCGAGCCGCCCGGAGCAGCCGAGCCGCCGCAGGAGCGCCGAGCAGCCGCCAGCAGCAGCCAAGCCGCCCAGCAGCAACCGAGCCGCCCGGAGCCGCCGAGCCGCCCAGCAGCAGCCGCGCCGCCACAGCCGCCGAGCCGCCAGCAGCAGCCGAGCCCGCCCGCCCAGCAGCAGCCGAGCCGCCCGGGAGCCGAGCCGCACAGCAGCCTAGCGGCCGTTTCGCCAGGCGACCTTCCTCCCGAGCGGCCCCGACCTGCCCTGCCCGGTGAGCACTGCACTGCTGTCACTGCGTACCCACCCCCCTACTGCTTGCACTGCTCCACTGTCGTCGTCATGGCTACACCCAATGTCCCTCGCTTTTGACGCTGAGGGTCGAGCCAATTGACTTTGAGGTCTGGCTCGACGACCTGCAGCTGTTTTTACAGTGCGACAGGGCCGACGGTCTGTCTCTCTTTGACCTCACCTCTGGCGCCGTCCCTGCCCCTGCTGCTGATGCTGACACCACTGTTCGCTCTCAGTGGGCCACGCGCGATGCTGCTGCACGTCTTGCTGTGCGTCGCCACCTGCCTACCGCTGAGCGCGGCGCACTTTAGCAAGTACAAGAGTGCTCAGACCTTGTACGACGCTGTAGTTGCGCGCTACTCCTCCCCTGCCACTGCTGCACTGAGCCGCCTCATGCTCCCCTTCCTCTTCCCTGACCTTGCCGCCTTTCCCACTGTCGCTGATCTCATCACGCACCTCCGCACTAGTGACACTCGCTACCGCGCTGCGCTTCCTGCTGACTTCTGCGCCAAGAACCCCCCCCCATGTACAATCACTCTCTACTTCTTAGTCACTCGCTCCCTGACTCCTTCGTGTAGTCCGGACCACTTCCTCGCGGGTCTGTCCACCACCCTCACAGTCGACAGCCTCGAGAAGGCCCTCCTTGCAGCAGAGAAGAGCATAGGTTGCTGTAGGAGCTCTCGAGGTGACCCCCGCGACCC
>CANXME010000205.1:0-124393 GCA_948144175.1 Closterium sp. NIES-65
GGCCTAGTGTGTGCAAAATTGGAAGAACAAGGGCCTAGCCGTGTGCCAAATTAGTCAAGAACAAGGCTAGTGTTGCATTACATTCCTAGCATGTGCAAAATTGGAAGAACAGGGCCTAAAGCGGGTGCAAAATTGCAAGAACAAGGGCCCTAGCGTGTGCAAAATTGCAAGAACAAGGGCCTAGTGTGTGCAAATTGGAGGAACAAGTGCCTAGCCGTGTGCAAAAATGGACAAGAACAAGGGCCTAGCCTGTGCAAAATTGGAAGAACAAGGGCCATCACGGTCAAAAATTGGCTAAGAACAAGGGCCTATGCGTGTGCAAAATTGGAAGAACAAGGCCTAGCGTAGTGCAAAATTGCAAGAACAAGGTCCTAGCGTGGGTGCAAACATTGCAACAAACAAGGGCCTAGCTGTGTGCAAAAATTGTCCAGAACAAGGGCCTAAGTATGTGTGCCAAAATTGCAAGAACCCAAGGCCTGGACTGATGTGGACAAATGGGCAAGAACAAGTGGCCTAGTGTGTGCAAAATTGGAAGAACAAGTGCCTAGCGTGTCCAAATTCGCAAGAATAAAGGGCCCTAGTGTGTGCAAAATGGAAGAACAAGGGCCTAGCAGTGTGCAAATTGGAATGGACAAGGGCCTAGCGTGTAGCTAAAATTGGAGAAAAAGGGCCCTAGCTTGTGCAAAATTGCAAGACAAAGGTGCTAGGCGTGTGCAAAAATTGCAAGAACAAGGGCCTAGCCTGTGCAAAATTGGAAGAACACAAGGGCCCTAGTGTGTGCAAATTGGAAGAACAGAGGGCCTAGTCGCTGTGCAGAATTGGATAGAACAAAGGCCTAGCGTGTGTAAATTGCAAGAACAAGGCCTAGTGTGTGCAAAATGGAAGAACAAGGGCCTAAGCGTTGTGCAAGACATTGCAATAACAAGGGGCCTAGTGTGTGCAAAATTGGAAGAACAAGGGCCTAGCGTGTGCAAAATTGGAAAAAAAAAAAAATTGGAAGAACAAGGGCCTAGCGTGTGCAAAATTGGAAGAACAAGGGCCTAGCGTGTGCAAAATTGGAAGAACAAGGGCCTAGCGTGTGCAAAATTGGAAGAACAAGGGCCTAGCGTGTGCAAAATTGGAAGAACAAGGGCCTAGCGTGTGCAAAATTGGAAGAACAAGGGCCTAGCGTGTGCAAAATTGGAAGAACAAGGGCCTAGCGTGTGCCAAATTGCAAGAACAAAGGCCTAGCGTGTGCAAAATTGGAAGAACAAGGGCCTAGCGTGTCCAAATTGCAAGAACAAGGCCTAGCGTGTGCAAAATTGGAAGAACAAGGCCTAGCGTGTGCAAAATTGGAAGAACAAGGGCCTAGCGTGTGCAAAATTGAAGAACAAGGGCCTAGCGTGTGCAAATTGGAAGAACAAGGGCCTAGCGTGTGCAAAATTGGAAGAACAAGGGCCTAGCGTGTGCAAAATTGGAAGAACAAGGGCCTAGCGTGTGCAAATTGGAAGAACAAGGGCCTAGCGTGTGCAAAATTGGAAGAACAAGGCCTAGCGTGTGCAAAATTGGAAGAACAAGGGCCTAGCGTGTGCAAAATTGCAAGAACAAGGGCCTAGCGTGTGCAAAATTGGAAGAACAGGGCCTAGCGTGTGCAAAATTGCAGAACAAGGGCCTAGCTGTGCAAAATTGGAAGAACAAGGGCCTAGCGTGTGCAATTAGAAGAACAAGGGCCTAGTATGTGCAAAATTGGAAGAACAAGGGCCTAGCGTGTGCAAAATTGCAAGAACAAGGGCCTAGTGTGTGCAAATTGGAAGAACAAGGGCCTAGCGTGTGCCAAATTGCAAGAACAAAGGCCTAGCGTGTGCAAAATTGGAAGAACAAGGGCCTAGCGTGTGCAAAATTGGAAGAACAAGGGCCTAGCGTGTGCAAAATTGGAAGAACAGGGCCTAGCGTGTGCAAAATTGGAAGAACAAGGGCCTAGCGTGTGCAAAATTGCAAGAACAAGGGCCTAGTGTGTGCAAAATTGGAAGAACAAGGGCCTAGCGTGTGCAAAATTGCAAGAACAAAGGCCTAGTGTGTGCAAAATTGGAAGAACAAGGGCCTAGCGTGTGCAAAATTGGAAGAACAAGGGCCTAGCGTGTGCAAAATTGGAAGAACAAGGGCCTAGCGTGTGCAAATTGGAAGAACAAGGGCCTAGCGTGTGCAAATTGGAAGAACAAGGGCCTAGCGTGTGCAAAATGGAAGAACAAGGGCCTAGCGTGTGCAAAATTGGAAGAACAAGGGCCTAGCGTGTGCAAAATTGGAAGAACAAGGGCCTAGCGTGTGCAAAATTGGAAGAACAAGGGCCTAGTGTGTGCAAATTGGAAGAACAAGGGCCTAGCGTGTGCAAAATTGGAAGAACAAGGGCCTAGCGTGTGCAAAATTGGAAGAACAAGGGCCTAGCGTGTGCAAATTGGAAGAACAAGGGGCCTAGCGTGTGCAAATTGCAAGAACAAAGGCCTAGTGTGTGCAAAATTGGAAGAACAAGGGCCTAGCGTGTGCCAAATTGCAAGAACAATCGCCTAGTGTGTGCAAAAATTGGAAGAACAAGTGCCTAGCGTGTGCAAAATTGGAAGAACAAGGGCCTAGCGTGTGCAAAATTGGAAGAACAAGGGCCTAGCGTGTGCCAAAGTGGAAGAACAAGGGCCTAGCGTGTGCAAAATTGGAAGAACAAGGGACTAGCGTGTGCAAAATTGGAAGAAAACAAGGGCCTAACGTGTGCCAAATTGGAAGAACAAGGGCCTAGCGTGTGCAAAATTGGAAGAAAAAGGGCCTAGCGTGTGCAAAATTGGAAGAACAAGGGCCTAGCGTGTGCAAAATTGCAAGAACAAGGGCCTAGTATGTGCAAAATTGGAAGAACAAGGGCAAAGCGTGTGCCAAATTGCAAGAACAAGAGCCTATTTTGTGCAAAATTGGAAGAACAAGTGCCTAGCGTGTGCAAAATTAGAAGAACAAGGGCCTAGTATGTGCAAAATTGGAAGAACAAGGGCCTAGCGTGTGCAAAATTGCAAGAACAAGGGCCTAGTGTGTGCAAAATTGGAAGAACAAGGGCCTAGCGTGTGCCAAATTGCAAGAACAAAGGCCTAGTGTGTGCAAAATTGGAAGAACAAGTGCCTAGCGTGTGCAAAATTGGAAGAACAAGGGCCTAGCGTGTGCAAAAACTGGAAGAACAAGGGCCTAGCGTTTGCAAAATTGGAAGAACAAGGGCCTAGCGTGTGCAAAATTGCAAGAACAAGGGCCTAGTGTGTGCAAAATTGGAAGAACAAGGGCCTAGCGTGTGCCAAATTGCAAGAACAAAGGCCTAGTGTGTGCAAATTTGGAAGAACAAGTGCCTAGTGTGTGCATAATTGGAAGAACAAGGGCCTAGCGTGTGCAAAATTGGAAGAACAAGGGCCTAGCGTGTGCAAAATTGGAAGAACAAGGGCCTAGCGTGTGCAAAATTGGAAGAACAAGGGCCTAGCGTGTGCAAAATTGGAAGAACAAGGGCCTAGCGTGTGCAAAATTGGAAGAACAAGGGCCTAGCGTGTGCAAAATGGAAGAACAAGGGCTCCTAGCGTGTGCAAAATTGGAAGAACAAGGCTCCCTAGCGTGTGCAAAATGCAAGAACAAGGTCCTAGCGTGTGCAAAATTGCAAGAACAAGGACCTAGGGTGTGCAAAATGAAGAAACAAGGGCCTAGCGTGGCAAAATTGGAAGAACAAGGGCCTAGTGTGTGCAGAAATTGGAAGAACAAGGGCCCTAGCGTTGGCAAAATTGGAAGAACAAGGGCCTAGTGTGTGCAGAATTGGAAGAACAAGGGGCCTAGGCGTGTGCAAAATTGGAAGAACAAGGGCCTAGCGTCGTGCAAAATTCGGAAGAACAAGGGCCTAGCGTGTGCCAAATTGCAAGAACAAGAGCCTATTTTGTGCAAAATTGGAAGAACAAGTGCCTAGCGTGTGCAAAATTAGAAGAACAAGGGCCTAGTATGTGCAAAATTGGAAGAACAAGGGCCTTAGCGTGTTGCAAAATTGCAAGAACAAGGGCCTAGTGTGTGCAAAATTGGAAGAACAAGGGCCTAGCGTGTGCCAAATTGCAAGAACAAAGGCCTAGTGTGTGCAAAATTGGAAGAACAAGTGCCTAGCGTGTGCAAAATTGGAAGAACAAGGGCCTAGCGTGTGCAAAACTGGAAGAACAAGGGCCTAGCGTTTGCAAAATTGGAAGAACAAGGGCCTAGCGTGTGCAAAATTGCAAGAACAAGGGCCTAGTGTGTGCAAAATTGGAAGAACAAGGGCCTAGCGTGTGCCAAATTGCAAGAACAAAGGCCTAGTGTGTGCAAATTTGGAAGAACAAGTGCCTAGTGTGTGCATAATTGGAAGAACAAGGGCCTAGCGTGTGCAAAATTGGAAGAACAAGGGCCTAGCGTGTGCAAAATTGGAAGAACAAGGGCCTAGCGTGTGCAAAATTGGAAGAACAAGGGCCTAGCGTGTGCAAAATTGGAAGAACAAGGGCCTAGCGTGTGCAAAATTGGAAGAACAAGGGCCTAGCGTGTGCAAAATTGCAAGAACAAGGTCCTAGCGTGTGCAAAATTGCAAGAACAAGGACCTAGTGTGTGCAAAATTGGAAGAACAAGGGCCTAGCGTGTGCAAAATTGGAAGAACAAGGGCCTAGTGTGTGCAGAATTGGAAGAACAAGGGCCTAGCGTGTGCAAAATTGGAAGAACAAGGGCCTAGTGTGTGCAGAATTGGAAGAACAAGGGCCTAGCGTGTGCAAAATTGGAAGAACAAGGGCCTAGCGTGTGCAAAATTGGAAGAACAAGGGCCTAGCGTGTGCCAAATTGCAAGAACAAAGGCCTAGTGTGTGCAAAATTGGAAGAACAAGGGCCTAGCGTGTGCCAAATTGGAAGAACAAGGGCCTAGTGTGTGCAGAATTGGAAGAACAAGGGCCTAGCGTGTGCAAAATTGGAAGAACAAGGGCCTAGCGTGTGCAAAATTGGAAGAACAAGGGCCTAGCGTGTGCCAAATTGCAAGAACAAAGGCCTAGTGTGTGCAAACTTGGAAGAACAAGGGCCTAGCGTGTGCCAAATTGCAAGAACAATCGCCTAGTGTGTGCAAAATTGGAAGAACAAGTGCCTAGCGTGTGCAAAATTGGAAGAACAAGGGCCTAGCGTGTGCAAAATTGGAAGAACAAGGGCCTAGCGTGTGCAAAATTGGAAGAACAAGGGCCTAACGTGTGCAAAATTGCAAGAACAAAGGCCTAGCGTGTGCAAAATTAGAAGAACAAGGGCCTAGCGTGTGCCAAATTGCAAGAACAAAGGCCTAGTGTGTGCAAAATTGGAAGAACAAGGGCCTAGCGTGTGCAAAATTGGAAGAACAAGGGCCTAGCGTGTGCAAAATTGGAAGAACAAGGGCCTAGCGTGTGCAAAATAGCAAGAACAAGGTCCTAGCATGTGCAAAATTGGAACAACAAGGGCCTAGCGCGTGCAAAATTGCAAGAACAAGGGCCTAGCGTGTGCCAAATTGCAAGAACAAGGGCCTAGTGTGTGCAAAATTGGAAGAACAAGTGCCTAGCGTGTGCAAAATTGGAAGAACAGGAGCCTAGCGTGTGCAAAATTGGACGAACAAGGGCCTAGCGTGTGCCAAATTGGGAGAACAAGGGCCTAGCGTGTGCAAAATTGGAAGAACAAGGGCCTAACGTGTGCAAAATTGCAAGAACAAAGGGCCTAGTGTGTGCAAAATTAGAAGAACAAGGGCCTAGCGTGTGCAAAATTGGAAGAACAAGTGCCTAGCGTGTACAAAATTGGAAGAACAAGGGCCTAGCGTGTGCAAAATTGGAAGAACAAGGGCCTAGCGTGTGCAAAATTGGAAGAACAATGGCCTAGCGTGTGCAAAATTGGAAGAACAAGGGCCTAGCGTGTGCAAAATTGCAAGAACAAGATCCTAGCGTGTGCAAAATTGCAAGAACAAGGGCCTAGTGTGTGCAAAATTGGAAGAACAAGGGCCAAGCGTGTGCAAAATTGGAAGAACAAGGGCCTAGTGTGTGCAGTGCAGGAAATTGGAAGAACAAGGGCCTAGCGTGTGCAAGATTGGAAGAACAAGGGCCTAGCGTGTGCAAAACTGGAAGAACAAGGGCCTAGCGTGTGCAAAATTGGAAAAACAAGGGCCTAGCGTGTGCCAAATTGCAAGAACAAAGGCCTAGTGTTTGCAAAATTGGAAGAACATGGGCCTAGCGTGTGCCAAATTGCAAGAACAAAGGCCTAGTGTGTGCAAAATTGGAAGAACAAGTGCCTAGCGTGTGCAAAATTGGAAGAACAAGGGCCTAGCGTGTGCAAAATTTGAAGAACAAGGGCCTAGCGTGTGCCAAATTGGAAGAACAAGGGCCTAGCGTGTGCAAAATTGGAAGAACAAGGGCCTAACGTGTGCAAAATTGCAAGAACAAAGGGCCTAGTGTGTGCAAAATTAGAAGAACAAGGGCCTAGCGTGTGCCAAATTGCAAGAACAAAGGCCTAGTGTGTGCAAAATTGGAAGAACAAGGGCCTAGCGTGTGCAAAATTGGAAGAACAAGGGCCTAGCGTGTGCAAAATTGGAAGAACAAGGGCCTAGCGTGTGCAAAATAGCAAGAACAAGGTCCTAGCATGTGCAAAATTGGAAGAACAAGGACCTAGCGCGTGCAAAATTGCAAGAACAAGGGCCTAGTGTGTGCCAAATTGCAAGAACAAAGGCCTAGTGTGTGCAAAATTGGAAGAACAAGTGCCTAGCGTGTGCAAAATTGGAAGAACAAGGGCCTAGCGTGTGCAAAATTGGAAGAACAAGGGCCTAGCGTGTGCCAAATTGGAAGAACAAGGGCCTAGCGTGTGCAAAATTGGAAGAACAAGGGCCTAACGTGTGCAAAATTGCAAGAACAAAGGGCCTAGTGTGTGCAAAATTAGAAGAACAAGGGCCTAGCGTGTGCCAAATTGCAAGAACAAAGGCCTAGTGTGTGCAAAATTGGAAGAACAAGGGCCTAGCGTGTGCAAAATTGGAAGAACAAGGGCCTAGCGTGTGCAAAATTGGAAGAACAAGGGCCTAGCGTGTGCAAAATAGCAAGAACAAGGTCCTAGCATGTGCAAAATTGGAAGAACAAGGGCCTAGCGCGTGCAAAATTGCAAGAACAAGGGCCTAGCGTGTGCCAAATTGCAAGAACAAAGGCCTAGTGTGTGCAAAATTGGAAGAACAAGGGCCTAGCGTGTGCAAAATTGGAAGAACAAGGGCCTAGCGTGTGCAAAATTGGAAGAACAAGGGCCTAGCGTGTGCAAAATTGCAAGAACAAGGGCCTAGTATGTGCAAAATTGGAAGAACAAGGGCCAAGCGTGTGCCAAATTGCAAGAACAAGAGCCTATTGTGTGCAAAATTGGAAGAACAAGTGCCTAGCGTGTGCAAAATTGGAAGAACAAGGGCCTAGCGTGTGCAAAATTGGAAGAACAAGGGCCTAGCGTGTGCAAAATTGGAAGAACAAGGGCCTAGCGTGTGCAAAATTGCAAGAACAAGGTCCTAGCGTGTGCAAAATTGGAAGAACAAGGGCCTAGCGTGTGCAAAATTGGAAGAACAAGGGCCTAGCGTGTGCAAAATTGGAAGAACAAGGGCCTAGCGTGTGCAAAATTGGAAGAACAAGGGCCTAGTGTGTGCAAAATTGGAAGAACAAGGGCCTAGCGTGTGCCAAATTGCAAGAACAAAGGCCTAGTGTGTGCAAAATTGGAAGAAAAAGTGCCTAGCGTGTGCAAAATTGGAAGAACAAGGGCCTAGTGTGTGCAAAATTGGAAGAACAAGGGCCTAGCGTGTGCCAAATTGCAAGAACAAAGGCCTAGTGTGTGCAAAATTGGAAGAACAAGTGCCTAGCATGTGCAAAATTGGAAGAACAAGGGACTAGCGTGTGCCAAATTGCAAGAAAAAAGGCCTAGTTTGTGCAAAATTGGAAGAACAAGGGTCTAGCGTGTGCAAAATTGGAAGAACAAGGGCCTATCATGTGCAAAATTGGAAGAACAAGGGCCTAGCGTGTGCAAAATTGGAAGAACAAGAGCCTAGCGTGCGCAAAATTGGAAGAACAAGGGCCTAGCGTGTGCAAAATTGGAAGAACAAGGGCCTAGCGTGTGCAAAATTGGAAGAACAAGGGCCTAGCGTTTGCCAAATTGGAAGAACAAGGGCCTAGCGTGTGCAAAATTGGAAGAACAAGGGCCTAGCGTGTGCCAAATTGGAAGAACAAGGGCCTAGCGTGTGCAAAACTGGAAGAACAAGGGCCTAGCGTGTGCAAAATTGGAAAAACAAGGGCCTAGCGTGTGCCAAATTGCAAGAACAAAGGCCTAGTGTTTGCAAAATTGGAAGAACAAGTGCCTAGCGTGTGCAAAATTGGAAGAACAAGGGCCTAGTGTGTGCAAAATTGGAAGAACAAGGGCCTAGCGTATGCAAAATTGCAAGAACAAGGGCCTAGTGTGTGCAAAATTGGAAGAACAAGGGCCTAGCGTGTGCAAAATTGGAAGAACAAGGGCCTAGCGTATGCAGAATTGCAAGAACAAGGGCCCAGTGTGTGCAAAATTGGAAGAACAAGGGCCTAGCGTGTGCCAAATTGCAAGAACAAAGGCCTAGTGTGTGCAAAATTGGAAGAACAAGTGCCTAGCATGTGCAAAATTGGAAGAAGAAGGGCCTAGCGTGTGCCAAATTGCAAGAAAAAAGGCCTAGTTTGTGCAAAATTGGAAGAACAAGGGTCTAGCGTGTGCAAAATTGGAAGAACAAGGGCCTATCATGTGCAAAATTGGAAGAACAAGGGCCTAGCGTGTGCAAAATTGGAAGAACAAGAGCCTAGCGTGCGCAAAATTGGAAGAACAAGGGCCTAGCGTGTGCAAAATTGGAAGAACAAGGGCCTAGCGTGTGCAAAATTGGAACAACAAGGGCCTAGCGTTTGCCAAATTGGAAGAACAAGGGCCTAGCGTGTGCAAAATTGGAAGAACAAGGGCCTAGCGTGTGCCAAATTGGAAGAACAAGGGCCTAGCGTGTGCAAAACTGGAAGAACAAGGGCCTAGCGTGTGCAAAATTGGAAAAACAAGGGCCTAGCGTGTGCCAAATTGCAAGAACAAAGGCCTAGTGTTTGCAAAATTGGAAGAACAAGGGCCTAGCGTGTGCCAAATTGCAAGAACAAAGGCCTAGTGTGTGCAAAATTGGAAGAACAAGTGCCTAGCGTGTGCAAAATTGGAAGAACAAGGGCCTAGCGTGTGCAAAATTTGAAGAACAAGGGCCTAGCGTGTGCCAAATTGGAAGAACAAGGGCCTAGCGTGTGCAAAATTGGAAGAACAAGGGCCTAACGTGTGCAAAATTGCAAGAACAAAGGGCCTAGTGTGTGCAAAATTAGAAGAACAAGGGCCTAGCGTGTGCCAAATTGCAAGAACAAAGGCCTAGTGTGTGCAAAATTGGAAGAACAAGGGCCTAGCGTGTGCAAAATTGGAAGAACAAGGGCCTAGCGTGTGCAAAATTGGAAGAACAAGGGCCTAGCGTGTGCCAAATTGGAAGAACAAGGGCCTAGTGTGTGCAAAATTGGAAGAACAAGGGCCTAGCGTGTGCCAAATTGCAAGAACAAAGGCCTAGTGTGAGCAAAATTGGAAGAACAAGGGCCTAGCATGTGCAAAATTGGAAGAACAAGGGCCTAGCGTGTGCAAAATTGGAAGAACAAGGGCCTAGCGTGTGCAAAATTGGAAGAATAAGGGCCTAGCGTGTGCAACATTGGAAGAACAAGGGCCTAGCGTGTGCAAAATTGGAAGAACAAGGGCCTAGCGTTTGCCAAATTGGAAGAACAAGGGCCTAGCGTGTGCAAAATTGGAAGAACAAGGGCCTAGCGTGTGCAAAATTGGAAGAACAAGGGCCTAGCGTGTGCAAAATTGGAAGAACAAGGGCCTAGCGTGTGCAACATTGGAAGAACAAGGGCCTAGCGTGTGCCAAATTGCAAGAACAAGGGCCTAGCGTGTGCAAAATTGGAAGAACAAGGGCCTAGCGTGTGCAAAATTGGATGAACAAGGGCCCAGCGTGTGCAAAATTGGAACAACAAGGGCCTAGCGTGTGCAAAATTGGAAGAACAAGGGCCTAGCGTGTGCCAGATTGCAAGAACAAAGGCCTAGTGTGAGCAAAATTGGAAGAACAAGTGCCTAGCGTGTGCAAAATTGGAAGAACAAGGGCCTAGCGTGTGCAAAATTGGAAGAACAAGGGCCTAGCGTGTGCCAAATTGGAAGAACAAGGGCCTAGCGTGTGCAAAATTGGAAGAACAAGGGCCTAGCGTGTGCAAAATTGCAAGAACAAGGGCCTAGTGTGTGCAAAATTGGAAGAACAAGGGCCTAGCGTGTGCCAAATTGCAAGAACAAAGGCCTAGTGTGAGCAAAATTGGAAGAACAAGGGCCTAGCATGTGCAAAATTGGAAGAACAAGGGCCTAGCGTGTGCAAAATTGGAAGAACAAGGGCCTAGCGTGTGCAAAATTGGAAGAACAAGGGCCTAGCGTGTGCAAAATTGGAAGAACAAGGGCTCAGCGTGTGCAAAATTGGAAGAACAAGGGCCTAGCGTGTGCAAAATTGGAAGAACAAGGGCCTAGCGTGTGCAAAAATGGAAGAACAAGGGCCTAGCGTGTGCAAAATTGCAAGAACAAGGGCCTAGTGTGTGCAAAATTGGAAGAACAAGGGCCTAGCGTGTGCCAAATTGCAAGAACAAAGGCCTAGTGTGTGCAAAATTGGAAGAACAAGTGCCTAGCGTGTGCAAAATTGGAAGAACAAGGGCCTAGCGTGTGCAAAATTGGAAGAACAAGGGCCTAGCGTGTGCAAAAGTGCAAGAATAAGGGCCTAGTGTGTGCAAAATTGAAAGAACAAGGGCCTAGCGTGTGCCAAATTGCAAGAACAAAGGCCTAGCGTGTGCAAAATTGGAAGAACAAGGGCCTAGCGTGTGCAAAATTGGAAGAACAAGGGCCCAGCGTGTGCAAAATTGGAAGAACAAGGGCCCAGCGTGTGCAAAATTGGAAGAACAAGGGCCTAGCGTGTGCAAAATTGGAAGAACAAGGGCCTGGCGTGTGCAAAATTGCAAGAACAAGGGCCTAGCGTGTGCAAAATTGCAAGAACAAGGGTCTAGTATGTGCAAAATTGGAAGAACAAGGGCCTAGCGTGTGCCAAATTGCAAGAACAAAGGCCTAGCGTGTGCAAAATTGGAAGAACAAGTGCCTAGCGTGTGCAAAATTGGAAGAACAAGGGCCTAGCGTGTGCAAGATTGGAAGAACAAGGGCCTAGCGTGTGCAAAATTGCAAGAACAAGGGCCTAGTGTGTGCAAAATTGGAAGAACAAGGGCCTAGCGTGTGCCAAATTGCAAGAACAAAGGCCTAGTGTGAGCAAAATTGGAAGAACAAGGGCCTAGCATGTGCAAAATTGGAAGAACAAGGGCCTAGCGTGTGCAAAATTGGAAGAACAAGGGCCTAGCGTGTGCAAAATTGGAAGAACAAGGGCCTAGCGTGTGCAAAATTGGAAGAACAAGGGCCTAGCGTGTGCAAAATTGGAAGAACAAGGGCCTAGCGTGTGCAAAATTGGAAGAACAAGGGCCTAGCGTGTGCAAAAATGGAAGAACAAGGGCCTAGCGTGTGCAAAATTGCAAGAACAAGGGCCTAGTGTGTGCAAAATTGGAAGAACAAGGGCCTAGCGTGTGCCAATTTGCAAGAACAAAGGCCTAGTGTGAGCAAAATTGGAAGAACAAGTGCCTAGCGTGTGCAAAATTGGAAGAACAAGGGCCTAGCGTGTGCAAAATTGGAAGAACAAGGGCCTAGCGTGTGCCAAATTGGAAGAACAAGGGCCTAGCGTGTGCAAAATTGGAAGAACAAGGGCCTAGCGTGTGCAAAATTGCAAGAACAAGGGCCTAGTGTGTGCAAAATTGGAAGAACAAGGGCCTAGCGTGTGCCAAATTGCAAGAACAAAGGCCTAGTGTGAGCAAAATTGGAGGAACAAGGGCCTAGCATGTGCAAAATTGGAAGAACAAGGGCCTAGCGTGTGCAAAATTGGAAGAACAAGGGCCTAGCGTGTGCAAAATTGGAAGAACAAGGGCCTAGCGTGTGCAAAATTGGAAGAACAAGGGCCCAGCGTGTGCAAAATTGGAAGAACAAGGGCCTAGCGTGTGCAAAATTGGAAGAACAAGGGCCTAGCGTGTGCAAAAATGGAAGAACAAGGGCCTAGCGTGTGCAAAATTGCAAGAACAAGGGCCTAGTGTGTGCAAAATTGGAAGAACAAGGGCCTAGCGTGTGCCAAATTGCAAGAACAAAGGCCTAGTGTGTGCAAAATTGGAAGAACAAGTGCCTAGCGTGTGCAAAATTGGAAGAACAAGGGCCTAGCGTGTGCAAAATTGGAAGAACAAGGGCCTAGCGTGTGCAAAAGTGCAAGAAAAAGGGCCTAGTGTGTGCAAAATTGAAAGAACAAGGGCCTAGCGTGTGCCAAATTGCAAGAACAAAGGCCTAGCGTGTGCAAAATTGGAAGAACAAGGGCCTAGCGTTTGCAAAATTGGAAGAACAAGGGCCCAGCGTGTGCAAAATTGGAAGAACAAGGGCCCAGCGTGTGCAAAATTGGAAGAACAAGGGCCTAGCGTGTGCAAAATTGGAAGAACAAGGGCCTGGCGTGTGCAAAATTGCAAGAACAAGGGCCTAGCGTGTGCAAAATTGCAAGAACAAGGGTCTAGTATGTGCAAAATTGGAAGAACAAGGGCCTAGCGTGTGCCAAATTGCAAGAACAAAGGCCTAGCGTGTGCAAAATTGCAAGAACAAAGGCCTAGTGTGAGCAAAATTGGAAGAACAAGGGCCTAGCATGTGCAAAATTGGAAGAACAAGGGCCTAGCGTGTGCAAAATTGGAAGAACAAGGGCCTAGCGTGTGCAAAATTGGAAGAACAAGGGCCTAGCGTGTGCAAAATTGGAAGAACAAGGGCTCAGCGTGTGCAAAATTGGAAGAACAAGGGCCTAGCGTGTGCAAAATTGGAAGAACAAGGGCCTAGCGTGTGCAAAAATGGAAGAACAAGGGCCTAGCGTGTGCAAAATTGCAAGAACAAGGGCCTAGTGTGTGCAAAATTGGAAGAACAAGGGCCTAGCGTGTGCCAAATTGCAAGAACAAAGGCCTAGTGTGTGCAAAATTGGAAGAACAAGTGCCTAGCGTGTGCAAAATTGGAAGAACAAGGGCCTAGCGTGTGCAAAATTGGAAGAACAAGGGCCCAGCGTGTGCAAAATTGGAAGAACAAGGGCCCAGCGTGTGCAAAATTGGAAGAACAAGGGCCTAGCGTGTGCAAAATTGGAAGAACAAGGGCCTGGCGTGTGCAAAATTGCAAGAACAAGGGCCTAGCGTGTGCAAAATTGCAAGAACAAGGGTCTAGTATGTGCAAAATTGGAAGAACAAGGGCCTAGCGTGTGCCAAATTGCAAGAACAAAGGCCTAGCGTGTGCAAAATTGGAAGAACAAGTGCCTAGCGTGTGCAAAATTGGAAGAACAAGGGCCTAGCGTGTGCAAGATTGGAAGAACAAGGGCCTAGCGTGTGCAAAATTGCAAGAACAAGGGCCTAGTGTGTGCAAAATTGGAAGAACAAGGGCCTAGCGTGTGCCAAATTGCAAGAACAAAGGCCTAGTGTGAGCAAAATTGGAAGAACAAGGGCCTAGCATGTGCAAAATTGGAAGAACAAGGGCCTAGCGTGTGCAAAATTGGAAGAACAAGGGCCTAGCGTGTGCAAAATTGGAAGAACAAGGGCCTAGCGTGTGCAAAATTGGAAGAACAAGGGCCCAGCGTGTGCAAAATTGGAAGAACAAGGGCCTAGCGTGTGCAAAATTGGAAGAACAAGGGCCTAGCGTGTGCAAAAATGGAAGAACAAGGGCCTAGCGTGTGCAAAATTGCAAGAACAAGGGCCTAGTGTGTGCAAAATTGGAAGAACAAGGGCCTAGCGTGTGCCAATTTGCAAGAACAAAGGCCTAGTGTGAGCAAAATTGGAAGAACAAGTGCCTAGCGTGTGCAAAATTGGAAGAACAAGGGCCTAGCGTGTGCAAAATTGGAAGAACAAGGGCCTAGCGTGTGCCAAATTGGAAGAACAAGGGCCTAGCGTGTGCAAAATTGGAAGAACAAGGGCCTAGCGTGTGCAAAATTGCAAGAACAAGGGCCTAGTGTGTGCAAAATTGGAAGAACAAGGGCCTAGCGTGTGCCAAATTGCAAGAACAAAGGCCTAGTGTGAGCAAAATTGGAGGAACAAGGGCCTAGCATGTGCAAAATTGGAAGAACAAGGGCCTAGCGTGTGCAAAATTGGAAGAACAAGGGCCTAGCGTGTGCAAAATTGGAAGAACAAGGGCCTAGCGTGTGCAAAATTGGAAGAACAAGGGCCCAGCGTGTGCAAAATTGGAAGAACAAGGGCCTAGCGTGTGCAAAATTGGAAGAACAAGGGCCTAGCGTGTGCAAAAATGGAAGAACAAGGGCCTAGCGTGTGCAAAATTGCAAGAACAAGGGCCTAGTGTGTGCAAAATTGGAAGAACAAGGGCCTAGCGTGTGCCAAATTGCAAGAACAAAGGCCTAGTGTGTGCAAAATTGGAAGAACAAGTGCCTAGCGTGTGCAAAATTGGAAGAACAAGGGCCTAGCGTGTGCAAAATTGGAAGAACAAGGGCCTAGCGTGTGCAAAAGTGCAAGAAAAAGGGCCTAGTGTGTGCAAAATTGAAAGAACAAGGGCCTAGCGTGTGCCAAAATGCAAGAACAAAGGCCTAGCGTGTGCAAAATTGGAAGAACAAGGGCCTAGCGTGTGCAAAATTGGAAGAACAAGGGCCCAGCGTGTGCAAAATTGGAAGAACAAGGGCCCAGCGTGTGCAAAATTGGAAGAACAAGGGCCTAGCGTGTGCAAAATTGGAAGAACAAGGGCCTGGCGTGTGCAAAATTGCAAGAACAAGGGCCTAGCGTGTGCAAAATTGCAAGAACAAGGGTCTAGTATGTGCAAAATTGGAAGAACAAGGGCCTAGCGTGTGCCAAATTGCAAGAACAAAGGCCTAGCGTGTGCAAAATTGGAAGAACAAGTGCCTAGCGTGTGCAAAATTGGAAGAACAAGGGCCTAGCGTGTGCAAAATTGGAACAACAAGGGCCTAGCGTGTGCAAAATTGGAAGAACAAGGGCCTAGTGTGTGCAAAATTGAAAGAACAAGGGCCTAGCGTGTGCCAAAATGCAAGAACAAAGGCCTAGTGTGTGCAAAACTGGAAGAACAAGTGCCTAGCGTGTGTAAAATTGGAAGAATAAGGGCCTAGTGTGTGCAAAATTGGAATAACAAGGGCCTAGCGTGTGCAAAATTGCAAGGATAAGGGCCTAGTGTGTGCAAGATTGGAAGATTAAGGGCCTAGCGTGTGCCAAATTGCAAGAACAAAGGCCTAGCGTGTGCAAAATTGGAAGAACAAGGGCCTAGCGTGTGCAAAATTGGAAGAACAAGGGCCTAGCGTGTGCAAAATTGGAAGAACAAGGGCCTAGCGTGTGCAAAATTGGAAGAACAAGGGCCCAGCGTGTGCAAAATTGGAAGAACAAGGGCCTAGCGTGTGCAAAATTGGAAGAACAAGGGCCTAGCGTGTGCAAAATTGCAAGAACAAGGGCCTAGTGTGTGCAAAATTGGAAGAACAAGGGCCTAGCGTGTGCAAAATTGGAAGAACAAGGGCCTAGCGTGTGCAAAATTGGAAGAACAAGGGCCTAGCGTGTGCAAAATTGGAAGAACAAGAGCCCAGCGTGTGCAAAATTGGAACAACAAGGGCCTAGCATGTGCAAAATTGGAAGAACAAGGGCCTAGCGTGTGCCAAATTGCAAGAACAAAGGCCTAGTGTGTGCAAAATTGGAAGAACAAGGGCCTAGCGTGTGCCAAATTGCAAGAACAAAGGCCTAGTGTGTGCAAAATTGGAAGAACAAGTGCCTAGCGTGTGCAAAATTGGAAGAACAAGGGCCTATCATGTGCAAAATTGGAAGAACAAGGACCTAGCGTGTGCAAAATTGGAAGAACAAGGGCCTAGCGTGTGCAAAATTGCAAGAACAAGGGCCTAGTGTGTGCAAAATTGGAAGAACATGGGCCTAGCGTGTGCAAAATTGGAAGAACAAGGGCCTAGCGTGTGCAAAATTGGAAGAACAAGGGCCCAGCGTGTGCAAAATTGGAAGAACAAGGGCCTAGCGTGTGCAAAATTGGAAGAACAAGGGCCTAGCGTGTGCAAAATTGGAAGAACAAGGGCCTAACGTGTGAAAAATTGCAAGAACAAGGGCCTAGTGTGTGCAAAATTGGAAGAACAAAGGCCTAGCGTGTGCAAAATTGGAAGAACAAGGGCCTAGCGTGTGCAAAATTGCAAGAACAAGGGCCTAGCGTGTGCAAAATTGGAAGAACAAAGGCCTAGCGTGTGCAAAATTGGAAGAACAAGGGCCTAGCGTGTGCAAAATTGGAAGAACAAGGGCCTAGCGTGTGCAAAATTGCAAGAACAAGGGCCTAGCGTGTGCAAAATTGGAAGAACAAGGGCCTAGCGTGTGCAAAATTGGAAGAACAAGGGCCTAGCGTGTGCAAAATTGGAAGAACAAGGGCATAGCGTGTGCAAAATTGGAAGAACAAGGGCCTAGCGTGTGCAAAATTGGAAGAACAAGGGCCTAGCGTGTGCCAAATTCGAAGAACAAGGGCCTAGCGTGTGCCAAATTGGAAGAACAAGGGCCTAGCTTGTGCAAAATTGGAAGAACAAGGGCCTAGCGTGTGCAACATTGGAAGAACCAGGGTCTAGCGTGTGCAAAATTGCAAGAACAAGGGCCTAGTGTGTGCAAAATTGGAAGAACAAGGGCCTAGCGTGTGCCAAATTGCAAGAACAAGGGCCTAGTGTGTGCAAAATTGGAAGAACAAGGGCCAAGCGTGTGCAAAATTGGAAGAACAAGGGCCCAGCGTGTGCAAAATTGGAAGAACAAGGGCCTAGCGTGTGCAAAATTGGAAGAACAAGGGCCTAGCGTGTGCAAAATTGGAAGAACAAGGGCCCAGCGTGTGCAAAATTGGAAGAACAAGGGCCTAGCGTGTGCAAAATTGGAAGAACAAGGGCCTAGCGTGTGCAAAATTGGAAGAACAAGGGCCTAGCGTGTGCAAAATTGCAAGAACAAGTGCCTAGCATGTGCAAAATTTGAAGAACAATGGCCTAGCGTGTGCCAAATTGCAAGAAGAAAGGCCTAGTATGTGCAAAATTGGAAGAACAAGGGCCTAGCGTGTGCAAAATTGCAAGAACAAGGGCCTAGCGTGTGCAAAATTGCAAGAACAAGGGCCTAGCGTGTGCAAAATTGGAAGAACAAAGGCCTAGCGTGTGCAAAATTGGAAGAACAAGGGCCTAGCGTGTGCAAAATTGGAAGAACAAGGGCCTAGCGTGTGCAAAATTGCAAGAACAAGGGCCTAGCGTGTGCAAAATTGGAAGAACAAGGGCCTAGCGTGTGCAAAATTGGAAGAACAAGGGCCTAGCGTGTGCAAAATTGGAAGAACAAGGGCATAGTGTGTGCAAAATTGGAAGAACAAGGGCCTAGCGTGTGCAAAATTGGAAGAACAAGGGCCTAGCGTGTGCCAAATTCGAAGAACAAGGGCCTAGCGTGTGCCAAATTGGAAGAACAAGGGCCTAGCTTGTGCAAAATTGGAAGAACAAGGGCCTAGCGTGTGCAACATTGGAAGAACCAGGGCCTAGCGTGTGCAAAATTGCAAGAACAAGGGCCTAGTGTGTGCAAAATTGGAAGAACAAGGGCCTAGCGTGTGCCAAATTGCAAGAACAAAGGCCTAGTGTGTGCAAAATTGGAAGAACAAGGGCCAAGCGTGTGCAAAATTGGAAGAACAAGGGCCTAGCGTGTGCAAAATTGGAAGAACAAGGGCCTAGCGTGTGCAAAATTGGAAGAACAAAGGCCTAGCGTGTGCAAAATTGGAAGAAGAAGGGCTCAGCGTGTGCAAAATTGGAAGAACAAGGGCCTAGCGTGTGCAAAATTGGAAGAACAAGGGCCTAGCGTGTGCAAAATTGGAAGAACAAGGGCCTAGCGTGTGCAAAATTGCAAGAACAAGGGCCTAGTGTGTGCAAAATTGGAAGAACAAGGGCCTAGCGTGTGCCAAATTGCAAGAACAAAGGCCTAGTGTGTGCAAAATTGGAAGAACAAGGGCCAAGCGTGTGCAAAATTGGAAGAACAAGGGCCTAGCGTGTGCAAAATTGGAAGAACAAGGGCCTAGCGTGTGCAAAATTGGAAGAACAAAGGCCTAGCGTGTGCAAAATTGGAAGAAGAAGGGCTCAGCGTGTGCAAAATTGGAAGAACAAGGGCCTAGCGTGTGCAAAATTGGAAGAACAAGGGCCTAGCGTGTGCAAAATTGGAAGAACAAGGGCCTAGCGTGTGCAAAATTGCAAGAACAAGGGCCTAGTTTGTGCAAAATTGGAAGAACAAGGGCCTAGCGTGTGCCAAATTGCAAGAACAAAGGCCTAGTGTGTGCAAAATTGGAAGAACAAGGGCCTAGCGTGTGCCAAATTGCAAGAAGAAAGGCCTAGTATATGCAAAATTGGAAGAACAAGGGCCTAGCGTGTGCAAAATTGGAAGAACAAGGGCCTAGCGTGTGCAAAATTGGAAGAACAAGGGCCTAGCGTGTGCAAATTTGGAAGAACAAGGGCCTAGCGTGTGCAACATTGGAAGAACAAGGGCCTAGCGTGTGCAAAATTGGAAGAACAAGGGCCTAGCGTGTGCAAAATTGGAAGAACAAGGGCCTAGCGTGTGCAAAATTGGATGAACAAGGGCCCAGCGTGTGCAAAATTGGAACAACAAGGGCCTAGCGTGTGCAAAATTGGAAGAACAAGGGCCTAGCGTGTGCCAGATTGCAAGAACAAAGGCCTAGTGTGTGCAAAATTGGAAGAACAAGGGCCTAGCGTGTGCCAAATTGCAAGAACAAAGGCCTAGTGTGAGCAAAATTGGAAGAACAAGTGCCTAGCGTGTGCAAAATTGGAAGAACAAGGGCCTAGCGTGTGCAAAATTGGAAGAACAAGGGCCTAGCGTGTGCCAAATTGGAAGAACAAGGGCCTAGCGTGTGCAAAATTGGAAGAACAAGGGCCTAGCGTGTGCAAAATTGCAAGAACAAGGGCCTAGCGTGTGCCAAATTGGAAGAACAAGGGCCTAGCGTGTGCAAAATTGGAAGAACAAGGGCCTAGCGTGTGCAAAATTGGAAGAACAAGGGCCTAGCGTGTGCAAAATTGGAAGAACAAGGGCCTAGCGTGTGCAAAATTGCAAGAACAAGGGCCTAGTGTGTGCAAAATTGGAAGAACAAGGGCCTAGCGTGTGCCAAATTGCAAGAACAAAGGCCTAGTGTGTGCAAAATTGGAAGAACAAGTGCCTAGCGTGTGCAAAATTGGAAGAACAAGGGCCTAGCGTGTGCAAAATTGGAAGAACAAGGGCCTAGCGTGTGCAAAATTGCAAGAACAAGGGCCTAGTGTGTGCAAAATTGAAAGAACAAGGGCCTAGCGTGTGCCAAAATGCAAGAACAAAGGCCTAGTGTGTGCAAAATTGGAAGAACAAGTGCCTAGCGTGTGTAAAATTGGAAGAATAAGGGCCTAGCGTGTGCAAAATTGGAAGAACAAGGGCCTAGCGTGTGCAAAATTGCAAGGATAAGGGCCTAGTGTGTGCAAGATTGGAAGAACAAGGGCCTAGCGTGTGCCAAATTGCAAGAACAAAGGCCTAGCGTGTGCAAAATTGGAAGAACAAGGGCCTAGCGTGTGCAAAATTGGAAGAACAAGGGCCTAGCGTGTGCAAAATTGGAAGAACAAGGGCCTAGCGTGTGCAAAATTGGAAGAACAAGGGCCCAGCGTGTGCAAAATTGGAAGAACAAGGGCCTAGCGTGTGCAAAATTGGAAGAACAAGGGCCTAGCGTGTGCAAAATTGGAAGAACAAGGGCCTAGCGTGTGCAAAATTGCAAGAACAAGGGCCTAGTGTGTGCAAAATTGGAAGAACAAGGGCCTAGCGTGTGCAAAATTGGAAGAACAAGGGCCTAGCGTGTGCAAAATTGGAAGAACAAGGGCCTAGCGTGTGCAAAATTGGAAGAACAAGGGCCCAGCGTGTGCAAAATTGGAAGAACAAGGGCCTAGCGTGTGCAAAATTGGAAGAACAAGGGCCTAGCGTGTGCAAAATTGGAAGAACAAGGGCCTAGCGTGTGCAAAATTGCAAGAACAAGGGCCTAGTGTGTGCAAAATTGAAAGAACAAGGGCCTAGCGTGTGCCAAATTGCAAGAACAAAGGCCTAGTGTGTGCAAAATTGGAAGAACAAGTGCCTAGCGTGTGCAAAATTGGAAGAACAAGGGCCTAGCGTGTGCAAAATTGGAAGAACAAGGGCCTAGCGTGTGCAAAAGTGCAAGAATAAGGGCCTAGTGTGTGCAAAAATGAAAAAACAAGGGCCTAGCGTGTGCCAAATTGCAAGAACAAAGGCCTAGCGTGTGCAAAACTGGAAGAACAAGGGCCTAGCGTGTGCAAAATTGGAAGAACAAGGGCCCAGCGTGTGCAAAATTGGAAGAACAAGGGCCTAGCGTGTGCAAAATTGGAAGAACAAGGGCCTAGCGTGTGCAAAATTGGAAGAACAAGGGCCTAGCGTGTGCAAAATTGCAAGAACAAGGGCCTAGTGTGTGCAAAATTGGAAGAACAAGGGCCTAGCGTGTGCCAAATTGCAAGAACAAAGGCCTAGTGTGTGCAAAATTGGAAGAACAAGTGCCTAGCGTGTGCAAAATTGGAAGAACAAGGGCCTAGCGTGTGCAAAATTGGAAGAACAAGGGCCTAGCGTGTGCAAAAGTGCAAGAATAAGGGCCTAGTGTGTGCAAAATTGAAAGAACAAGGGCCTAGCGTGTGCCAAATTGCAAGAACAAAGGCCTAGCGTGTGCAAAATTGGAAGAACAAGGGCCTAGCGTGTGCAAAATTGGAAGAACAAGGGCCCAGCGTGTGCAAAATTGGAAGAACAAGGGCCCAGCGTGTGCAAAATTGGAAGAACAAGGGCCTAGCGTGTGCAAAATTGGAAGAACAAGGGCTTGGCGTGTGCAAAATTGCAAGAACAAGGGCCTAGCGTGTGCAAAATTGCAAGAACAAGGGTCTATAGTGTGCAAAATTGGAAGAACAGGGGCCTAGCGTGTGCCAAATTGCAAGAACAAAGGCCTAGTGTGTGCAAAATTGGAAGAACAAGTGCCTAGAGTGTGCAAAATTGGAAGAACAAGGGCCTAGCGTGTGCAAAATTGGAAGAACAAGGGCCTAGCGTGTGCAAAATTGCAAGAATAAGGGCCTAGTGTGTGCAAAATTGAAAGAACAAGGGCCTAGCGTGTGCCAAAATGCAAGAACAAAGGCCTAGTGTGTGCAAAATTGGAAGAACAAGTGCCTAGCGTGTGTAAAATTGGAAGAATAAGGGCCTAGCGTGTGCAAAATTGGAAGAACAAGGGCCTAGCGTGTGCAAAATTGCAAGGATAAGGGCCTAGTGTGTGCAAGATTGGAAGAACAAGGGCCTAGCGTGTGCCAAATTGCAAGAACAAAGGCCTAGCGTGTGCAAAATTGGAAGAACAAGGGCCTAGCGTGTGCAAAATTGGAAGAACAAGGGCCTAGCGTGTGCAAAATTGGAAGAACAAGGGCCTAGCGTGTGCAAAATTGAAAGAACAAGGGCCCAGCGTGTGCAAAATTGGAAGAACAAGGGCCTAGCGTGTGCAAAATTGGAAGAACAAGGGCCTAGCGTGTGCAAAATTGGAAGAACAAGGGCCTAGCGTGTGCAAAATTGGAAGAACAAGGGCCTAGTGTGTGCAAAATTGGAAGAACAAGGGCCTAGCGTGTGCAAAATTGGAAGAACAAGGGCCTAGCGTGTGCAAAATTGGAAGAACAAGGGCCTAGCGTGTGCAAAATTGGAAGAACAAGGGCCTAGCGTGTGCAAAATTGGAAGAACAAGGGCCTAGCATGTGCCAAATTCGAAGAACAAGGGCCTAGCGTGTGCCAAATTGGAAGAACAAGGGCCTAGCTTGTGCAAAATTGGAAGAACAAGGGCCTAGCGTGTGCAACATTGGAAGAACCAGGGCCTAGCGTGTGCAAAATTGCAAGAACAAGGGCCTAGTGTGTGCAAAATTGGGAGAACAAGGGCCTAGCGTGTGCCAAATTGCAAGAACAAAGGCCTAGTGTGTGCAAAATTGGAAGAACAAGGGCCAAGCGTGTGCAAAATTGGAAGAACAAGGGCCTAGCGTGTGCAAAATTGGAAGAACAAGGGCCTAGCGTGTGCAAAATTGGAAGAACAAGGGCCTAGCGTGTGCAAAATTGGAAGAACAAGGGCCCAGCGTGTGCAAAATTGGAAGAACAAGGGCCTAGCGTGTGCAAAATTGGAAGAACAAGGGCCTAGCGTGTGCAAAATTGGAAGAACAAGGGCCTAGCGTGTGCAAAATTGCAAGAACAAGGGCCTAGTGTGTGCAAAATTGGAAGAACAAGGGCCTAGCGTGTGCCAAATTGCAAGAACAAAGGCCTAGTGTGTGCAAAATTGGAAGAACAAGTGCCTAGCATGTGCAAAATTGGAAGAACAAGGGCCTAGCGTGTGCCAAATTGCAAGAAGAAAGGCCTAGTATGTGCAAAATTGGAAGAACAAGGGCCTAGCGTGTGCCAAATTGGAAGAACAAGGGCCTAGCGTGTGCAAAATTGGAAGAACAAGGGCCTAGCGTGTGCAAATTTGGAAGAACAAGGGCCTAGCGTGTGCAACATTGGAAGAACAAGGGCCTAGCGTGTGCAAAATTGGAAGAACAAGGGCCTAGCGTGTGCAAAATTGGAAGAACAAGGGCCTAGCGTGTGCAAAATTGGATGAACAAGGGCCCAGCGTGTGCAAAATTGGAACAACAAGGGCCTAGCGTGTGCAAAATTGGAAGAACAAGGGCCTAGCGTGTGCCAGATTGCAAGAACAAAGGCCTAGTGTGAGCAAAATTGGAAGAACAAGGGCCTAGCGTGTGCAAAATTGGAAGAACAAGGGCCCAGCGTGTGCAAAATTGGAAGAACAAGGGCCCAGCGTGTGCAAAATTGGAAGAACAAGGGCCTAGCGTGTGCAAAATTGGAAGAACAAGGGCTTGGCGTGTGCAAAATTGCAAGAACAAGGACCTAGCGTGTGCAAAATTGCAAGAACAAGGGTCTATAGTGTGCAAAATTGGAAGAACAGGGGCCTAGCGTGTGCCAAATTGCAAGAACAAAGGCCTAGTGTGTGCAAAATTGGAAGAACAAGGGCCAAGCGTGTGCAAAATTGGAAGAACAAGGGCCTAGCGTGTGCAAAATTGAAAGAACAAGGGCCCAGCGTGTGCAAAATTGGAAGAACAAGGGCCTAGCGTGTGCAAAATTGGAAGAACAAGGGCCCAGCGTGTGCAAAATTGGAAGAACAAGGGCCTATCGTGTGCAAAATTGGAAGAACAAGGGCCTAGCGTGTGCAAAATTGGAAGAACAAGGGCCTAGCGTGTGCAAAATTGGAAGAACAAGGGCCTAGTGTGTGCAAAATTGGAAGAACAAGGGCCTAGCGTGTGCAAAATTGGAAGAACAAGGGCCCTGCGTGTGCAAAATTGGAAGAACAAGGGCCTAGCGTGTGCAAAATTGGAAGAACAAGGGCCTAGCGTGTGCAAAATTGGAAGAACAAGGGCCTAGCGTGTGCAAAATTGGAAGAACAAGGGCCTAGCGTGTGCAAAATTGGAAGAACAAGGGCCTAGCGTGTGCAAAATTGGAAGAACAAGGGCCCAGCGTGTGCAAAATTGGAAGAACAAGGGCCTAGCGTGTGCAAAATTGGAAGAACAAGGGCCCTGCGTGTGCAAAATTGGAAGAACAAGGGCCTAGCGTGTGCAAAATTGGAAGAACAAGGGCCGAGCGTGTGCAAAATTGGAAGAACAAGGGCCTAGCGTGTGCAAAATTGCAAGAACAAGGGCCTAGTGTGTGCAAAATTGGAAGAACAAGGGCCTAGCGTGTGCCAAATTGCAAGAACAAAGGCCTAGTGTGTGCAAAATTGGAAGAACAAGTGCCTAGCATGTGCAAAATTGGAAGAACAAGGGCCTAGCGTGTGCCAAATTGCAAGAAGAAAGGCCTAGTATGTGCAAAATTGGAAGAACAAGGGCCTAGCGTGTGCAAAATTGGAAGAACAAGGGCCTAGCATGTGCAAAATTGGAAGAACAAGGGCCTAGCGTGTGCAAAATTGGAAGAACAAGGGCCTAGCGTGTGCAACATTGGAAGAACAAGGGCCTAGCGTGTGCAAAATTGGAAGAACAAGGGCCTAGCGTGTGCAAAATTGGAAGAACAAGGGCCTAGCGTGTGCAAAATTGGATGAACAAGGGCCCAGCGTGTGCAAAATTGGAACAACAAGGGCCTAGCGTGTGCAAAGTTGGAAGAACAAGGGCCTAGCGTGTGCCAGATTGCAAGAACAAAGGCCTAGTGTGAGCAAAATTGGAAGAACAAGTGCCTAGCGTGTGCAAAATTGGAAGAACAAGGGCCTAGCGTGTGCAAAATTGGAAGAACAAGGGCCTAGCATGTGCCAAATTGGAAGAACAAGGGCCTAGCGTGTGCAAAATTGGAAGAACAAGGGCCTAGCGTGTGCAGAATTGCAAGAACAAGGGCCTAGTGTGTGCAAAATTGGAAGAACAAGCGCCTAGCGTGTGCCAAATTGCAAGAACAAAGGCCTAGTGTGAGCAAAATTGGAAGAACAAGGGCCTAGCATGTGCAAAATTGGAAGAACAAGGGCCTAGCGTGTGCAAAATTGGAAGAACAAGGGCCTAGCGTGTGCAAAATTGGAAGAACAAGGGCCTAGCGTGTGCAAAATTGGAAGAACAAGGGCCCAGCGTGTGCAAAATTGGAAGAACAAGGGCCTAGCGTGTGCAAAATTGGAAGAACAAGGGCCTAGCGTGTGCAAAATTGGAAGAACAAGGGCCTAGCGTGTGCAAAATTGCAAGAACAAGGGCCTAGTGTGTGCAAAATTGGAAGAACAAGGGCCTAGCGTGTGCCAAATTGCAAGAACAAAGGCCTAGTGTGTGCAAAATTGGAAGAACAAGTGCCTAGCGTATGCAAAATTGGAAGAACAAGGGCCTAGCGTATGCAAAATTGGAAGAACAAGGGCCTAGCGTGTGCAAAAGTGCAAGAATAAGGGCCTAGTGTGTGCAAAATTGAAAGAACAAGGGCCTAGCGTGTGCCAAATTGCAAGAACAAAGGCCTAGCGTGTGCAAAATTGGAAGAACAAGGGCCTAGCGTGTGCAAAATTGGAAGAACAAGGGCCCAGCGTGTGCAAAATTGGAAGAACAAGGGCCCAGCGTGTGCAAAATTGGAAGAACAAGGGCCTAGCGTGTGCAAAATTGGAAGAACAAGGGCCTGGCGTGTGCAAAATTGCAAGAACAAGGGCCTAGCGTGTGCAAAATTGCAAGAACAAGGGTCTAGTGTGTGCAAAATTGGAAGAACAAGGGCCTAGCGTGTGCCAAATTGCAAGAACAAAGGCCTAGCGTGTGCAAAATTGGAAGAACAAGTGCCTAGCGTGTGCAAAATTGGAAGAACAAGGGCCTAGCGTGTGCAAAATTGGAAGAACAAGGGCCTAGCGTGTGCAAAATTGCAAGAATAAGGGCCTAGTGTGTGCAAAATTGAAAGAACAAGGGCCTAGCGTGTGCCAAAATGCAAGAACAAAGGCCTAGTGTACGCAAAATTGGAAGAACAAGTGCCTAGCGTGTGTAAAATTGGAAGCATAAGGGCGTAGCGTGTGCAAAATTGGAAGAACAAGGGCCTAGCGTGTGCAAAATTGCAAGGATAAGGGCCTAGTGTGTGCAAGATTGGAAGAACAAGGGCCTAGCGTGTGCCAAATTGCAAGAACAAAGGCCTAGCGTGTGCAAAATTGGAAGAACAAGGGCCTAGCGTGTGCAAAATTGGAAGAACAAGGGCCTAGCGTGTGCAAAATTGGAAGAACAAGGGCCTAGCGTGTGCAAAATTGGAAGAACAAGGGCCCAGCGTGTGCAAAATTGGAAGAACAAGGGCCTAGCGTTTGCAAAATTGGAAGAACAAGGGCCTAGCGTGTGCAAAATTGGAAGAACAAGGGCCTAGCGTGTGCAAAATTGCAAGAACAAGGGCCTAGTGTGTGCAAAATTGGAAGAACAAGGGCCTAGCGTGTGCAAAATTGGAAGAACAAGGGCCTAGTGTGTGCAAAGTTGGAAGAACAAGGGCCTAGCGTGTGCCAAATTGCAAGAACAAAGGCCTAGTGTGTGCAAAATTGGAAGAACAAGTGCCTAGCATGTGCAAAATCGGCAGAACAAGGGCCTAGCGTGTGCCAAATTGCAAGAAGAAAGGCCTAGTATGTGCAAAATTGGAAGAACAAGGGCCTAGCGTGTGCAAAATTGGAAGAACAAGGGCCTAGCGTGTGCAAAATTGGAAGAACAAGGGCCTAGCGTGTGCAAAATTGGAAGAACAAGGGCCTAGCGTGTGCAACATTGGAAGAACAAGGGCCTAGCGTGTGCAAAATTGGAAGAACAAGGGCCTAGCGTGTGCAAAATTGGAAGAACAAGGGCCTAGCGTGTGCAAAATTGGATGAACAAGGGCCCAGCGTGTGCAAAATTGGAACAACAAGGGCCTAGCGTGTGCAAAATTGGAAGAACAAGGGCCTAGCGTGTGCCAGATTGCAATAACAAAGGCCTAGTGTGAGCAAAATTGGAAGAACAAGTGCCTAGCGTGTGCAAAATTGGAAGAACAAGGGCCTAGCGTGTGCAAAATTGGAAGAACAAGGGCCTAGCGTGTGCCAAATTGGAAGAACAAGGGCCTAGCGTGTGCAAAATTGGAAGAACAAGGGCCTAGCGTGTGCAGAATTGCAAGAACAAGGGCCTAGTGTGTGCAAAATTGGAAGAACAAGCGCCTAGCGTGTGCCAAATTGCAAGAACAAAGGCCTAGTGTGAGCAAAATTGGAAGAACAAGGGCCTAGCATGTGCAAAATTGGAAGAACAAGGGCCTAGCGTGTGCAAAATTGGAAGAACAAGGGCCTAGCGTGTGCAAAATTGGAAGAACAAGGGCCTAGCGTGTGCAAAATTGGAAGAACAAGGGCCCAGCGTGTGCAAAATTGGAAGAACAAGGGCCTAGCGTGTGCAAAATTGGAAGAACAAGGGCCTAGCGTGTGCAAAATTGGAAGAACAAGGGCCTAGCGTGTGCAAAATTGCAAGAACAAGGGCCTAGTGTGTGCAAAATTGGAAGAACAAGGGCCTAGCGTGTGCCAAATTGCAAGAACAAAGGCCTAGTGTGTGCAAAATTGGAAGAACAAGTGCCTAGCGTGTGCAAAATTGGAAGAACAAGGGCCTAGCGTGTGCAAAATTGGAAGAACAAGGGCCTAGCGTGTGCAAAAGTGCAAGAATAAGGGCCTAGTGTGTGCAAAATTGAAAGAACAAGGGCCTAGCGTGTGCCAAATTGCAAGAACAAAGGCCTAGCGTGTGCAAAATTGGAAGAACAAGGGCCTAGCGTGTGCAAAATTGGAAGAACAAGGGCCCAGCGTGTGCAAAATTGGAAGAACAAGGGCCCAGCGTGTGCAAAATTGGAAAAACAAGGGCCTAGCGTGTGCAAAATTGGAAGAACAAGGGCCTGGCGTGTGCAAAATTGCAAGAACAAGGGCCTAGCGTGTGCAAAATTGCAAGAACAAGGGTCTAGTGTGTGCAAAATTGGAAGAACAAGGGCCTAGCGTGTGCCAAATTGCAAGAACAAAGGCCTAGCGTGTGCAAAATTGGAAGAACAAGTGCCTAGCGTGTGCAAAATTGGAAGAACAAGGGCCTAGCGTGTGCAAAATTGGAAGAACAAGGGCCTAGCGTGTGCAAAATTGCAAGAATAAGGGCCTAGTGTGTGCAAAATTGAAAGAACAAGGGCCTAGCGTGTGCCAAAATGCAAGAACAAAGGCCTAGTGTATGCAAAATTGGAAGAACAAGGGCCTAGCGTGTGCAAAATTGGAAGAACAAGGGCCTAGCGTGTGCAACATTGGAAGAACAAGGGCCTAGCGTGTGCAAAATTGGAAGAACAAGGGCCTAGCGTGTGCAAAATTGGAAGAACAAGGGCCTAGCGTGTGCAAAATTGGATGAACAAGGGCCCAGCGTGTGCAAAATTGGAACAACAAGGGCCTAGCGTGTGCAAAATTGGAAGAACAAGGGCCTAGCGTGTGCCAGATTGCAATAACAAAGGCCTAGTGTGAGCAAAATTGGAAGAACAAGTGCCTAGCGTGTGCAAAATTGGAAGAACAAGGGCCTAGCGTGTGCAAAATTGGAAGAACAAGGGCCTAGCGTGTGCCAAATTGGAAGAACAAGGGCCTAGCGTGTGCAAAATTGGAAGAACAAGGGCCTAGCGTGTGCAAAATTGCAAGGATAAGGGCCTAGTGTGTGCAAGATTGGAAGAACAAGGGCCTAGCGTGTGCCAAATTGCAAGAACAAAGGCCTAGCGTGTGCAAAATTGGAAGAACAAGGGCCTAGCGTGTGCAAAATTGGAAGAACAAGGGCCTAGCGTGTGCAAAATTGGAAGAACAAGGGCCTAGCGTGTGCAAAATTGGAAGAACAAGGGCCCTGCGTGTGCAAAATTGGAACAACAAGGGCCTAGCGTGTGCAAAATTGGAAGAACAAGGGCCTAGCGTGTGCAAAATTGGAAGAACAAGGGCCTAGCGTGTGCAAAATTGCAAGAACAAGGGCCTAGTGTGTGCAAAATTGGAAGAACAAGGGCCTAGCGTGTGCAAAATTGGAAGAACAAGGGCATAGCGTGTGCAAAATTGGAAGAACAAGGGCCCAGCGTGTGCAAAATTGGAACAACAAGGGCCTAGCGTGTGCAAAATTGGAAGAACAAGGGCCTAGCGTGTGCCAAATTGCAAGAACAAAGGCCTAGTGTGTGCAAAATTGGAAGAACAAGGGCCTAGCGTGTGCCAAATTGCAAGAACAAAGGCCTGGTGTGTGCAAAATTGGAAGAACAAGTGCCTAGCGTGTGCAAAATTGGAAGAACAAGGGCCTATCATGTGCAAAATTGCAAGAACAAGGGCCTAGCATGTGCCAAATAAGAAGAACAAGGGCCTAGCGTGTGCAAAATTGGAAGAACAAGGGCCTGGCGTGTGCAAAATTGCAAGAACAAGGGCCTAGTGTGTGCAAAATTGGAAGAACAAGGGCCTA
Source organism: Closterium sp. NIES-65 (assembly GCA_948144175.1). NCBI lineage: Eukaryota > Viridiplantae > Streptophyta > Zygnematophyceae > Desmidiales > Closteriaceae > Closterium > Closterium sp. NIES-65. Next base: position 29,134 of record CANXME010000205.1, read on the forward strand.
GCGTGTGCCAAATTGCAAGAACAAAGGCCTAGTGTGTGCAAAATTGGAAGAACAAGGGCCTAGCGTGTGCAAAATTGGAAGAACAAGGGCCTAGCGTGTGCAAAATTGGAAGAACAAGGGCCCAGCGTGTGCAAAATTGGAAGAACAAGGGCCTAGCGTGTGCAAAATTGGAAGAACAAAGGCCTAGCGTGTGCAAAATTGGAAGAACAAGGGCCTAACGTGTGCAAAATTGCAAGAACAAGGGCCTAGTGTGTGCAAAATTGGAAGAAAAAAGGCCTAGCGTGTGCAAAATTGGAAGAACAAGGGCCTAGCGTGTGCAAAATTGCAAGAACAAGGGCCTAGCGTGTGCAAAATTGGAAGAACAAGGGCCTAGCGTGTGCCAAATTGCAAGAACAAAGGCCTAGTGTGTGCAAAATTGGAAGAACAAGGGCCTAGCGTGTGCAAAATTGCAAGAACAAGGGCCTAGCGTGTGCAAAATTGGAAGAACAAGGGCCTAGCGTGTGCAAAATTGGAAGAACAAGGGCCTAGCGTGTGCAAAATTGGAAGAACAAGGGCATAGCGTGTGCAAAATTGGAAGAACAAGGGCCTAGCGTGTGCAAAATTGGAAGAACAAGGGCCTAGCGTGTGCAAAATTGCAAGAACAAGGGCCTAGTGTGTGCAAAATTGGAAGAACAAGGGCCTAGCGTGTGCAAAATTGGAAGAACAAGGGCATAGCGTGTGCAAAATTGGAAGAACAAGGGCCCAGCGTGTGCAAAATTGGAACAACAAGGGCCTAGCGTGTGCAAAATTGGAAGAACAAGGGCCTAGCGTGTGCCAAATTGCAAGAACAAAGGCCTAGTGTGTGCAAAATTGGAAGAACAAGGGCCTAGCGTGTGCCAAATTGCAAGAACAAAGGCCTGGTGTGTGCAAAATTGGAAGAACAAGTGCCTAGCGTGTGCAAAATTGGAAGAACAAGGGCCTATCATGTGCAAAATTGCAAGAACAAGGGCCTAGCATGTGCCAAATAAGAAGAACAAGGGCCTAGCGTGTGCAAAATTGGAAGAACAAGGGCCTGGCGTGTGCAAAATTGCAAGAACAAGGGCCTAGTGTGTGCAAAATTGGAAGAACAAGGGCCTAGCGTGTGCCAAATTGCAAGAACAAAGGCCTAGTGTGTGCAAAATTGGAAGAACAAGGGCCTAGCGTGTGCAAAATTGGAAGAACAAGGGCCTAGCGTGTGCAAAATTGGAAGAACAAGGGCCCAGCGTGTGCAAAATTGGAAGAACAAGGGCCTAGCGTGTGCAAAATTGGAAGAACAAAGGCCTAGCGTGTGCAAAATTGGAAGAACAAGGGCCTAACGTGTGCAAAATTGCAAGAACAAGGGCCTAGTGTGTGCAAAATTGGAAGAACAAAGGCCTAGCGTGTGCAAAATTGGAAGAACAAGGGCCTAGCGTGTGCAAAATTGCAAGAACAAGGGCCTAGCGTGTGCAAAATTGGAAGAACAAGGGCCTAGCGTGTGCCAAATTGCAAGAACAAAGGCCTAGTGTGTGCAAAATTGGAAGAACAAGGGCCTAGCGTGTGCAAAATTGCAAGAACAAGGGCCTAGCGTGTGCAAAATTGGAAGAACAAGGGCCTAGCGTGTGCAAAATTGGAAGAACAAGGGCCTAGCGTGTGCAAAATTGGAAGAACAAGGGCATAGCGTGTGCAAAATTGGAAGAACAAGGGCCTAGCGTGTGCAAAATTGGAAGAACAAGGGCCTAGCGTGTGCAAAATTGGAAGAACAAGGGCCTAGCGTGTGTAAAATTGGAAGAACAAGGGCCCAGCGTGTGCAAAATTGGAAGAACAAGGGCCTAGCGTGTGCAAAATTGGAAGAACAAGGGCCTAGCGTGTGCCAAATTCGAAGAACAAGGGCCTAGCGTGTGCCAAATTGGAAGAACAAGGGCCTAGCTTGTGCAAAATTGGAAGAACAAGGGCCTAGCGTGTGCAAAATTGGAAGAACAAGGGCCTAGCGTGTGCAAAATTGCAAGAACAAGGGCCTAGTGTGTGCAAAATTGGAAGAACAAGGGCCTAGCGTGTGCCAAATTGCAAGAACAAAGGCCTAGTGTGTGCAAAATTGGAAGAACAAGGGCCAAGCGTGTGCAAAATTGGAAGAACAAGGGCCTAGCGTGTGCAAAATTGGAAGAACAAGGGCCTAGCGTGTGCAAAATTGGAAGAACAAGGGCCTAGCGTGTGCAAAATTGGAAGAACAAGGGCCCAGCGTGTGCAAAATTGGAAGAACAAGGGCCTAGCGTGTGCAAAATTGGAAGAACAAGGGCCTAGCGTGTGCAAAATTGGAAGAACAAGGGCCTAGCGTGTGCAAAATTGCAAGAACAAGGGCCTAGTGTGTGCAAAATTGGAAGAACAAGGGCCTAGTGTGTGCCAAATTGCAAGAACAAAGGCCTAGTGTGTGCAAAATTGGAAGAACAAGTGCCTAGCATGTGCAAAATTGGAAGAACAAGGGCCTAGCGTGTGCCAAATTGCAAGAAGAAAGGCCTAGTATGTGCAAAATTGGAAGAACAAGGGCCTAGCGTGTGCAAAATTGGAAGAACAAGGGCCTAGCGTATGCAAAATTGGAAGAACAAGGGCCTAGCGTGTGCAAAATTGGAAGAACAAGGGCCTAGCGTGTGCAACATTGGAAGAACAAGGGCCTAGCGTGTGCAAAATTGGAAGAACAAGGGCCTAGCGTGTGCAAAATTGGAAGAACAAGGGCCCAGCGTGTGCAAAATTGGATGAACAAGGGCCTAGCGTGTGCCAAATTGCAAGAACAAAGGCCTAGTGTGTGCAAAATTGGAAGAACAAGGGCCTAGCATGTGCAAAATTGGAAGAACAAGGGCCTAGCGTGTGCAAAATTGGAAGAACAAGGGCCTAGCGTGTGCAAAATTGGAAGAACAAGGGCCTAGCGTGTGCCAAATTGCAAGAACAAAGGCCTAGTGTGTGCAAAATTGGAAGAACAAGGGCCTAGCGTGTGCCAAATTGAAAGAACAAAGGCCTAGTGTGAGCAAAATTGGAAGAACCTAGCATGTGCAAAATTGGAAGAACAAGGGCCTAGCGTGTGCAAAATTGGAAGAACAAGGGCCTAGCGTGTGCAAAATTGGAAGAACAAGGGCCTAGCGTGTGCAAAATTGCAAGAACAAGGGCCTAGCGTGTGCAAAATTGGAAGAACAAGGGCCTAGTGTGTGCAAAATTGGAACAACAAGGGCCTAGCGTGTGCAAAATTGGAAGAACAAGGGCCTAGCGTGTGCAAAATTGGAAGAACAAGGGCCTAGCGTGTGCAAAATTGGAAGAACAAGGGCCCAGCGTGTGCAAAATTGGAACAACAAGGGCCTAGCGTGTGCAAAATTGGAAGAACAAGGGCCTAGCGTGTGCCAAATTGCAAGAACAAAGGCCTAGTGTGTGCAAAATTGGAAGAACAAGGGCCTAGCGTGTGCCAAATTGCAAGAACAAAGGCCTCGTGTGTGCAAAATTGGAAGAACAAGTGCCTAGCGTGTGCAAAATTGGAAGAACAAGGGCCTATCATGTGCAAAATTGGAAGAACAAGGGCCTAGCATGTGCCAAATTAGAAGAACAAGGGCCTAGCGTGTGCAAAATTGGAAGAACAAGGGCCTGGCGTGTGCAAAATTGCAAGAACAAGGGCCTAGTGTGTGCAAAATTGGAAGAACAAGGGCCTAGCGTGTGCCAAATTGCAAGAACAAAGGCCTAGTGTGTGCAAAATTGGAAGAACAAGGGCCTAGCGTGTGCAAAATTGGAAGAACAAGGGCCTAGCGTGTGCAAAATTGGAAGAACAAGGGCCCAGCGTGTGCAAAATTGGAAGAACAAGGGCCTAGCGTGTGCAAAATTGGAAGAACAAAGGCCTAGCGTGTGCAAAATTGGAAGAACAAGGGCCTAACGTGTGCAAAATTGCAAGAACAAGGGCCTAGTGTGTGCAAAATTGGAAGAACAAAGGCCTAGCGTGTGCAAAATTGGAAGAACAAGGGCCTAGCGTGTGCAAAATTGCAAGAACAAGGGCCTAGCGTGTGCAAAATTGGAAGAACAAGGGCCTAGCGTGTGAAAAATTGGAAGAACAAGGGCCTAGCGTGTGCAAAATTGGAAGAACAAGGGCCTAGCCTGTGCAAAATTGCAAGAACAAGGGCCTAGCGTGTGCAAAATTGGAAGAACAAGGGCCTAGCGTGTGCAAAATTGGAAGAACAAGGGCCTAGCGTGTGCAAAATTGGAAGAACAAGGGCCTAGCGTGTGCAAAATTGGAAGAACAAGGGCCTAGCGTGTGCAAAATTGGAAGAACAAGGGCCTAGCGTGTGCAAAATTGGAAGAACAAGGGCCTAGCATGTGCAAAATTGGAAGAACAAGGGCCTAGCGTGTGCAAAATTGGAAGAACAAGGGCCTAGCGTGTGCAAAATTGGAAGAACAAGGGCCTAGCGTGTGCAAAATTGGAAGAACAAGGGCCCAGCGTGTGCAAAATTGGAAGAACAAGGGCCTAGCGTGTGCAAAATTGGAAGAACAAGGGCCAAGCGTGTGCAAAATTGGAAGAACAAGGGCCCTAGAGATAGGCGCCCATAGAGATAGGCGCCCATAGAGATAGGCGCCCATAGAGATAGGCGCCCATAGAGATAGGCGCCCATAGAGATAGGCGCCCATAGAGATAGGCGGCCATAGAGATAGGCGCCCATAGAGATAGGCGCCTCTAGAGATAGGCGCCCAAAGAGAAAGGCGCCCCTAGAGATAGGCGCCCATAGAGATAGGCGCCCATAGAGATAGGCGCCCCCAGAGATAGGCGCCCCTAGAGATAGGCGCCCATAGAGATAGGCGCCCATAGAGATAGGCGCCCATAGAGATAGGCGGCCATAGAGATAGGCGCCATAGAGAAAGGCGCTCCTAGAGATAGGCGCCCCTAGAGATAGGCGCCCCTAGAGATAGGCGCCCCTAGAGATAGGCGCCCATAGATATAGGCGCCCATAGAGATAGGCGCCCATAGAGATAGGCGCCTCTAGAGATAGGCGCCCATAGAGATAGGCGCCCCTAGAGATAGGCGCCCATAGAGATAGGCGCCCCTAGAGATAGGCGCCCCTTGAGATAGGCGCCCATACAGATAGGCGCCCATAGAGATAGGCGCCCCTAGAGATAGGCGCCCCTAGAGATAGGCGCCCATAGAGATAGGCGCCCATAGAGATAGGCGCCCCTAAAGATAGGCGCCCATAGAGATAGGCGCCCATAGAGATAGGCGCCCATAGAGATAGGCGCCCATAGAGATAGGCGCCCCTAGAGATAGGCGCCCCTAGAGATAGGCGCCCATAGAGATAGGCGGCCATAGAGATAGGCGCCCCTAGAGATAGGCGCCCATAGAGATAGGCGCCCCTAGAGAAAGGCGCTCCTAGAGATAGGCGCCCATAGAGATAGGCGCCCATAGAGATAGGCGCCCCTAGAGATAGGCGCCCATAGAGATAGGCGCCCATAGAGATAGGCGCCCATAGACATAGGCGCCCCTAGAGATAGGCGCCCATAGAGATAGGCGCCCCTAGAGATAGGCGCCCATAGAGATAGGCGCCCATAGAGATAGGCGCCCCTAGAGATAGGCGCCCATAGATATAGGCGCCCCTAGAGATAGGCGCCCATAGATATAGGCGCCCCTAGAGATAGGCGCCCCTAGAGATAGGCGCCCATAGAGATAGGCGCCCATAGAGATAGGCGCCCCTAGAGATAGGCGCCCATAGAGATAGGCGCCCCTAGAGATAGGTGCCCCTAGAGATAGGCGCCCCTAGAGATAGGCGCCCCTAGAGATAGGCGCCCCTAGAGATAGGCGCCCCTAGAGATAGGCGCCCATAGAGATAGGCGGCCATAGAGATAGGCGCCCCTAGAGATAGGCACCCCTAGAGATAGGCGCCCCTAGAGATAGGCGCCCCTAGAGATAGGCGCCCCTAGAGATAGTCGCCCCTAGAGATAGGCGCCCCTAGAGATAGGCGCCCATAGAGAGAGGCGCCCATAGAGATAGGCGCCCATAGAGAAAGGCGCCCAAATAGATAGGCGCCCATAGAGATAGGCGCCCATAGAGATAGGCGCCCATAGAGATAGGCGCCCATAGAGATAGGTGCCCCTAGAGATTGGCGCCCATAGAGATATGCGCCCATAAAGATAGGCGCCCATAGAGATAGGTGCCCCTAGAGATTGGCGCCCATAGAGATATGCGCCCCTAGAGATAGGCGCCCCTAAAGATAGGCACCCCTAGAGATAGGTGCCCCTAGAGATAGGCGCCCCTCGGGATAGACGGCCCTAGAGATACGTGCCCCTAGAGATAGGCGCCCCTAGATATAGGCGCCCCTAGAGATAGGCGCGCATAGAGATATGCGCCCCTAGAGATAGGCGCCCATAGAGAGAGGCGCCCCTAGAGATAGGCGCCCCTAGAGATAGGCGCCCCTAGAGACAAGCACCCCTAGAGATAGGCGCCCCTAGAGATAGGCGCCCTCAGAGATAGGCGCCCCTAGAGATGGGCGCCCATAGAGATAGGCGCCTTTATAGATAGGCGCGAGGCGCCCATAGAGATAGGCGCCCATAGAGTGGGCGCCCATAGAGATAGGCGCCCCTAGAGATAGGCGCCCATAGAGATAGGCGCTCATAGAGATGGGCGCCCATAGAGATAGGTGCCCCTAGAGATTGGCGCCCATAGAGATATGCGCCCCTAGAGATAGGCGCTCCTAGAGATAGGCGCCCCTAGAGATAGGCGCCCCTAGAGATAGGCGCCCATAGAGATAGGCGCCCCTAGAGATAGGCGCCACTAGAGATAGGCGCCCATAGAGATAGGCGCCCATAGAGATAGGCGCCCATAGAGATAGGCGCCCCTAGAGATAGGCGGCCATAGAGATAGGCGCCCCTAGAGATAGGCGCCCATAGAGATAGGCGCCCCTAGAGATAGGCGCCCATAGAGATAGGCGCCCCTAGAGATAGGCGCCCCTAGAGATAGGCGCCCATAGAGATAGGCGCCCATAGAGATAGGCGCCCATAGAAATAGGCGCCCATAGAGATAGGCGCCCCTAGAGATAGGCGCCCCTAGAGATAGGCGCCCATAGAGATAGGCGCCCCTAGAGATAGGCGCCCATAGAGATAGGCGCCCATAGAGATAGGCGCCTATCTCTAGAGTCGCCTATCTCAAGGCGGCGCCCCTAGAGATAGGCGCCCCTAGAGATAGGCGCCCCTAGAGATATGCGCCCCTAGAGATAGGCGGCCATAGAGAAAGGCGCCCATAGAGATAGGCGCCCCTAGAGATAGGCGCCCCTAGAGATAGGCGCCCATAGAGATAGGCGCCCCAAGAGATAGGCGCCCATAGAGATAGGCGCCCATAGAGATAGGCGCCCCTAGAGATAGGCGCCCCTAGAGATAGGCGCCCCTAGAGATAGGCGCCTAGAGAAAGACGGTCCTAGAGATAGGCGCCCCTAGAGATAGGCTCACCTAGAGATAGGCGCCCATAGAGATAGGCGCCCATAGAGATAGGCGCCCATAGAGAAAGGCGCCCCTAGAGATAGGCGCCCATAGAGATAGGCGCCCATAGAGATAGGCGCCCATAGAGATAGGCGGCCCTAGAGATAGGCGCCCCTAGAGATAGGCGCCCATAGAGATAGGCGCCCATAGAGAAAGGCGCCCCTAGAGATAGGCGCCTGTAGAGATAGGCGCCCCTAGAGATAGGCACCCCTAGAGATAGGCGCCCATAGAGATAGGTGCCCATAGAGATAGGCGGCCATAGAGATAGGCGCCCCTAGAGATAGGCGCCCCTAGAGATAGGCGCCCATAGAGATAGGCGCCCCTAGAGATAGGCGCCCATAGAGATAGGCGCCCCTAGAGATAGGCGCCCCTAGAGATAGGCGCCCCTAGAGATAGGCGCCCATAGAGATAGGCGCCCATAGAGATAGGCGCCCCTAGAGATAGGCGCCCCTAGAGATAGGCGGCCATAGAGATAGGCGCCCATAGAGATAGGCGCCTCTAGAGATAGGCGCCCAAAGAGATAGGCGCCCCTAGAGATAGGCGCCCATAGAGATAGGCGCCCATAGAGATAGGCGCCCCTAGAGATAGGCGCCCCTAGAGATAGGCGCCCATAGAGATAGGCGCCCATAGAGATAGGCGCCCATAGAGATAGGCGGCCATAGAGATAGGCGCCATAGAGAAAGGCGCTCCTAGAGATAGGCGCCCCTAGAGATAGGCGCCCCTAGAGATAGGCGCCCCTAGAGATAGGCGCCCATAGATATAGGCGCCCATAGAGATAGGCGCCCATAGAGATAGGCGCCTCTAGAGATAGGCGCCCATAGAGATAGGCGCCCCTAGAGATAGGCGCCCATAGAGATAGGCGCCCCTAGAGATAGGCGCCCATAGAGATAGGCGCCCCTAGAGAGAGGCGCCCATAGAGATAGGCGCCTATAGAGATAGGCGCCCATAGAGAAAGGCGCCCCTAGAGATAGGCGCCCATAGAGATAGGCGCCCATAGAGATAGGCGCCCATAGAGATAGGCGGCCCTAGAGATAGGCGCCCCTAGAGATAGGCGCCCATAGAGATAGGCGCCCATAGAGATAGGCGCCCCTAGAGATAGGCGCCTGTAGAGATAGGCGCCCCTAGAGATAGGCACCCCTAGAGATAGGCGCCCATAGAGATAGGCGCCCATAGAGATAGGCGGCCATAGAGATAGGCGCCCCTAGAGATAGGCGCCCCTAGAGATAGGCGCCCATAGAGATAGGCGCCCCTAGAGATAGGCGCCCATAGAGATAGGCGCCCCTAGAGATAGGCGCCCCTAGAGATAGGCGCCCCTAGAGATAGGCGCCCATAGAGATAGGCGCCCATAGAGATAGGCGCCCCTAGAGATAGGCGCCCCTAGAGATAGGCGGCCATAGAGATAGGCGCCCATAGAGATAGGCGCCTCTAGAGATAGGCGCCCAAAGAGATAGGCGCCCCTAGAGATAGGCGCCCATAGAGATAGGCGCCCATAGAGATAGGCGCCCCTAGAGATAGGCGCCCATAGAGATAGGCGCCCATAGAGATAGGCGCCCATAGAGATAGGCGCCCATAGAGATAGGCGGCCATAGAGATAGGCGCCATAGAGAAAGGCGCTCCTAGAGATAGGCGCCCCTAGAGATAGGCGCCCCTAGAGATAGGCGCCCCTAGAGATAGGCGCCCATAGATATAGGCGCCCATAGAGATAGGCGCCCATAGAGATAGGCGCCTCTAGAGATAGGCGCCCATAGAGATAGGCGCCCCTAGAGATAGGCGCCCATAGAGATAGGCGCCCATAGAGATAGGCGCCCATAGAGATAGGCGCCCCTAGAGAGAGGCGCCCATAGAGATAGGCGCCCATAGAGATAGGCGCCCCTAGAGAGAGGCGCCCCTAGAGATAGGCGCCCATAGAGATAGGCGTCCCTAGAGAGAGGCGCCCATAGAGATAGGCGCCCATAGAGATAGGCGCCCGTAGAGATAGGCGCCCCTAGAGATAGACGCCCGTAGAGATAGGCGCCCCTAGAGATAGGCGCCCATAGAGATAGGCGCCCATAGAGATAGGCGCCCCTAGAGATAGGCGCCCCTAGAGATAGGCGCCCGTAGAGATAGGCGCCCCTAGAGATAGGCGCCCATAGAGATAGGCGCCCATAGAGATAGGCGCCCACAGAGATAGGCGCCCATAGATATAGGCGCCCCTAGAGATAGGCGCCCCTAGAGATAGGCGCCCATAGAGATAGGCGCCCATAGAGATAGGCGCCCATAGAGATAGGCGCCCCTAGAGATAGGCGCCCCTAGAGATAGGCGCCCCTAGAGATAGGCGCCCCTAGAGATAGGCGCCCCTAGAGATAGGCGCCCATAGAGATAGGCGCCCATAGAGATAGGCGCCCATAGAGATAGGCGCCCGTAGAGATAGGCGCCCCTAGAGATAGACGCCCGTAGAGATAGGCGCCCCTAGAGATAGGCGCCCATAGAGATAGGCGCCCATAGAGATAGGCGCCCCTAGAGATAGGCGCCCCTAGAGATAGGCGCCCGTAGAGATAGGCGCCCCTAGAGATAGGCGCCCATAGAGATAGGCGCCCATAGAGATAGGCGCCCACAGAGATAGGCGCCCATAGATATAGGCGCCCCTAGAGATAGGCGCCCCTAGAGATAGGCGCCCATAGAGATAGGCGCCCATAGAGATAGGCGCCCATAGAGATAGGCGCCCCTAGAGATAGGCGCCCCTAGAGATAGGCGCCCCTAGAGATAGGCGCCCCTAGAGATAGGCGCCCCTAGAGATAGGCGCCCCTAGAGATAGGCGCCCATAGAGATAGGCGCCCATAGAGATAGGCGCCCCTAGAGATAGGCGCCTGTAGAGATAGGCGCCCCTAGAGATAGGCACCCCTAGAGATAGGCGCCCATAGAGATAGGCGCCCATAGAGATAGGCGGCCATAGAGATAGGCGCCCCTAGAGATAGGCGCCCCTAGAGATAGGCGCCCATAGAGATAGGCGCCCCTAGAGATAGGCGCCCATAGAGATAGGCGCCCCTAGAGATAGGCGCCCCTAGAGATAGGCGCCCCTAGAGATAGGCGCCCATAGAGATAGGCGCCCATAGAGATAGGCGCCCCTAGAGATAGGCGCCCCTAGAGATAGGCGGCCATAGAGATAGGCGCCCATAGAGATAGGCGCCTCTAGAGATAGGCGCCCAAAGAGATAGGCGCCCCTAGAGATAGGCGCCCATAGAGATAGGCGCCCATAGAGATAGGCGCCCCTAGAGATAGGCGCCCATAGAGATAGGCGCCCATAGAGATAGGCGCCCATAGAGATAGGCGCCCATAGAGATAGGCGGCCATAGAGATAGGCGCCATAGAGAAAGGCGCTCCTAGAGATAGGCGCCCCTAGAGATAGGCGCCCCTAGAGATAGGCGCCCCTAGAGATAGGCGCCCATAGATATAGGCGCCCATAGAGATAGGCGCCCATAGAGATAGGCGCCTCTAGAGATAGGCGCCCATAGAGATAGGCGCCCCTAGAGATAGGCGCCCATAGAGATAGGCGCCCATAGAGATAGGCGCCCATAGAGATAGGCGCCCCTAGAGAGAGGCGCCCCTAGAGATAGGCGCCCATAGAGATAGGCGCCCCTAGAGAAAGGCTCTCCTAGAGATAGGCGCCCCTTGAGATAGGCGCCCCTAGAGATAGGCGCCCATAGAGATAGGCGCCCATAGAGATAGGCGCCCATAGAGATAGGCGCCCATAGAGATAGGCGCCCCTAGAGATAGGCGCCCCTAGAGATAGGCGCCCATAGAGATAGGCGCCCATAGAGATAGGCGCCCCTAGAGATAGGTGCCCCTAGAGATAGGCGCCCCTAGAGATAGGCGCCCCTAGAGATAGGCGCCCCTAGAGTTAGGCGCCCATAGAGAAAGGCGCTCTTAGAGATAGGCGCCCCTAGAGATAGGCGCCCATAGAGATAGGCGGCCATAGAGATAGGCGGCCATAGAGATAGGCGCCCCTAGAGATAGGCGCCCCTAGAGATAGGCGCCCCTAGAGATAGGCGCCCCTAGAGATAGGCGCCCCTAGAGATAGGCGCTCCTAGAGATAGGCGCCCCTAGAGATAGGCGCCCATAGAGATAGGCGCCCCTAGAGATAGGCGGCCATAGAGATAGGCGCCCATCGAGATAGGCGGCCATAGAGATAGGCGCCCCTAGAGATAGGCGCCCATAGAGATAGGCGGCCATAGAGATAGGCGCCCCTAGAGATAGGCGCCCCTAGAGATAGGCGCCCATAGACATAGGCGCCCGTAGAGATAGGCGCCCATAGAGATAGGCGCCCCTAGAGATAGGCGCCCCTAGAGATAGGCGCCCCTAGAGATAGGCGCCCATAGAGATAGGCGCCCCTAGAGATAGGCGCCCCTAGAGATAGGCGCCCCTAGAGATAGGCTCACCTAGAGATAGGCGCCCCTAGAGATAGGCGGCCATAGAGATAGGCGCCCATAGAGATAGGCGCCCATAGAGATAGGCGCCCCTAGAGATAGGCGCCCCTAGAGATAGGCGCCCATAGAGATAGGCGCCCATAGAGATAGGCGCCCATAGAGATAGGCGGCCATATAGATAGGCGCCATAGAGAAAGGCGCTCCTAGAGATAGGCGCCCCTAGAGATAGGCGCCCCTAGAGATAGGCGCCCCTAGAGATAGGCGCCCATAGATATAGGCGCCCATAGAGATAGGCGCCCATAGAGATAGGCGCCTCTAGAGATAGGCGCCCATAGAGATAGGCGCCCCTAGAGATAGGCGCCCATAGAGATAGGCGCCCCTAGAGATAGGCGCCCCTTGAGATATGCGCCCATAGAGATAGGCGCCCATAGAGATAGGCGCCCCTAGAGATAGGCGCCCCTAGAGATAGGCGCCCATAGAGATAGGCGCCCATAGAGATAGGCGCCCCTAGAGATAGGCGCCCATAGAGATAGGCGCCCATAGAGATAGGCGCCCATAGAGATAGGCGCCCATAGAGATAGGCGCCCCTAGAGAGAGGCGCCCCTAGAGATAGGCGCCCATAGAGATAGGCGGCCATAGAGATAGGCGCCCCTAGAGATAGGCGCCCATAGAGATAGGCGCCCCTAGAGAAAGGCGCTCCTAGAGATAGGCGCCCATAGAGATAGGCGCCCATAGAGATAGGCGCCCATAGAGATAGGCGCCCATAGAGATAGGCGCCCATAGAGATAGGCGCCCATAGATATAGGCGCCCCTAGAGATAGGCGCCCATAGAGATAGGCGCCCCTAGAGATAGGCGCCCATAGAGATAGGCGCCCATAGAGATAGGCGCCCATAGAGATAGGCGCCCGTAGAGATAGGCGCCCCTAGAGATAGACGCCCGTAGAGATAGGCGCCCCTAGAGATAGGCGCCCATAGAGATAGGCGCCCATAGAGATAGGCGCCCCTAGAGATAGGCGCCCCTAGAGATAGGCGCCCGTAGAGATAGGCGCCCCTAGAGATAGGCGCCCATAGAGATAGGCGCCCATAGAGATAGGCGCCCACAGAGATAGGCGCCCATAGATATAGGCGCCCCTAGAGATAGGCGCCCCTAGAGATAGGCGCCCATAGAGATAGGCGCCCATAGAGATAGGCGCCCATAGAGATAGGCGCCCCTAGAGATAGGCGCCCCTAGAGATAGGCGCCCCTAGAGATAGGCGCCCCTAGAGATAGGCGCCCCTAGAGATAGGCGCCCCTAGAGATAGGCGCCCATAGAGATAGGCGGCCATAGAGATAGGCGCCTCTAGAGATAGGCGCCCCTAGAGATAGGCGCCCCTAGAGATAGGCGCCCCTAGAGATAGGCGCCCCTAGAGATAGGCGCCCCTAGAGATAGGCGCCCCTAGAGATAGGCGCCCCTAGAGATAGGCGCCCCTTGAGATAGGCGCCCATAGAGATATGCGCCCATAGAGATAGGCGCCCATAGAGATAGGCGCCCCTAGAGAAAGGCTCTCCTAGATATAGGCGCCCCTTGAGATAGGCGCCCCTAGAGATAGGCGCCCATAGAGATAGGCGCCCATAGAGATAGGCGCCCATAGAGATAGGCGCCCATAGAGATAGGCGCCCCTAGAGATAGGCGCCCCTAGAGATAGGCGCCCATAGAGATAGGCGCCCATAGAGATAGGCGCCCATAGAGATAGGCGCCCATAGAGATAGGCGCCCATAGAGATAGGCGCCCCTAGAGATAGGCGCCCCTAGAGATAGGCGCCCATAGAGATAGGCGGCCATAGAGATAGGCGCCCCTAGAGATAGGCGCCCATAGAGATAGGCGCCCCTAGAGAAAGGCGCTCCTAGAGATAGGCGCCCATAGAGATAGGCGCCCATAGAGATAGGCGCCCATAGAGATAGGCGCCCATAGAGATAGGCGCCCATAGAGATAGGCGCCCATAGATATAGGCGCCCCTAGAGATAAGCGCCCATAGAGATAGGCGCCCCTAGAGATAGGCGCCCATAGAGATAGGCGCCCATAGAGATAGGCGCCCATAGAGATAGGCGCCCATAGAGATAGGCGCCCCTAGAGATAGGCGCCCCTAGAGATAGGCGCTCCTAGAGATAGGCGCCCATAGAGATAGGCGCCCCTAGAGATAGGTGCCCCTAGAGATAGGCGCCCCTAGAGATAGGCGCCCCTAGAGATAGGCGCCCCTAGAGATAGGCGCCCATAGAGAAAGGCGCTCTTAGAGATAGGCGCCCCTAGAGATAGGCGCCCATAGAGATAGGCGGCCATAGAGATAGGCGGCCATAGAGATAGGCGCCCCTAGAGATAGGCGCCCCTAGAGATAGGCGCCCCTAGAGATAGGCGCCCCTAGAGATAGGCGCCCCTAGAGATAGGCGCTCCTAGAGATAGGCGCCCCTAGAGATAGGCGCCCATAGAGATAGGCGCCCCTAGAGATAGGCGGCCATAGAGATAGGCGCCCATCGAGATAGGCGGCCATAGAGATAGGCGCCCCTAGAGATAGGCGCCCCTAGAGATAGGCGGCCATAGAGATAGGCGCCCCTAGAGATAGGCGCCCCTAGAGATAGGCGCCTATAGAGATAGGCGCCCATAGACATAGGCGCCCATAGACATAGGCGCCCATAGAGATAGGCGCCCCTAGAGATAGGCGCCCCTAGAGATAGGCGCCCCTAGAGATAGGCGGCCATAGAGATAGGCGGCCATAGAGATAGGCGCCCCTAGAGATAGGCGCCCCTAGAGATAGGCGCCCATAGAGATAGGCGCCCATAGAGATAGGCGCCCCTAGAGATAGGCGCCCATAGAGATAGGCGCCCATAGAGATAGGCGCCCATAGAGATAGGCGCCCATAGAGATAGGCGCCCATAGAGAGAGGCGCCCCTAGAGATAGGCGCCCATAGAGATAGGCGGCCATAGAGATAGGCGCCCCTAGAGATAGGCGCCCATAGAGATAGGCGCCCCTAGAGAAAGGCGCTCCTAGAGATAGGCGCCCATAGAGATAGGCGCCCATAGAGATAGGCGCCCATAGAGATAGGCGCCCATAGAGATAGGCGCCCATAGAGATAGGCGCCCATAGATATAGGCGCCCCTAGAGATAGGCGCCCATAGAGATAGGCGCCCCTAGAGATAGGCGCCCATAGAGATAGGCGCCCATAGAGATAGGCGCCCATAGAGATAGGCGCCCGTAGAGATAGGCGCCCCTAGAGATAGACGCCCGTAGAGATAGGCGCCCCTAGAGATAGGCGCCCATAGAGATAGGCGCCCATAGAGATAGGCGCCCCTAGAGATAGGCGCCCCTAGAGATAGGCGCCCGTAGAGATAGGCGCCCCTAGAGATAGGCGCCCATAGAGATAGGCGCCCATAGAGATAGGCGCCCACAGAGATAGGCGCCCATAGATATAGGCGCCCCTAGAGATAGGCGCCCCTAGAGATAGGCGCCCATAGAGATAGGCGCCCATAGAGATAGGCGCCCATAGAGATAGGCGCCCATAGAGATAGGCGCCCTAGAGATAGGCGCCCCTAGAGATAGGCGCCCCTAGAGATAGGCGCCCCTAGAGATAGGCGCCCCTAGAGATAGGCGCCCCTAGAGATAGGCGCCCATAGAGATAGGCGGCCATAGAGATAGGCGCCTCTAGAGATAGGCGCCCCTAGAGATAGGCGCCCCTAGAGATAGGCGCCCCTAGAGATAGGCGCCCCTAGAGATAGGCGCCCCTAGAGATAGGCGCCCCTAGAGATAGGCGCCCCTAGAGATAGGCGCCCCTTGAGATAGGCGCCCATAGAGATATGCGCCCATAGAGATAGGCGCCCATAGAGATAGGCGCCCCTAGAGAAAGGCTCTCCTAGATATAGGCGCCCCTTGAGATAGGCGCCCCTAGAGATAGGCGCCCATAGAGATAGGCGCCCATAGAGATAGGCGCCCATAGAGATAGGCGCCCATAGAGATAGGCGCCCCTAGAGATAGGCGCCCCTAGAGATAGGCGCCCATAGAGATAGGCGCCCATAGAGATAGGCGCCCATAGAGATAGGCGCCCATAGATAGGCGCCCATAGAGATAGGCGCCCATAGAGATAGGCGCCCCTAGAGATAGGCGCCCCTAGAGATAGGCGCCCATAGAGATAGGCGGCCATAGAGATAGGCGCCCCTAGAGATAGGCGCCCATAGAGATAGGCGCCCCTAGAGAAAGGCGCTCCTAGAGATAGGCGCCCATAGAGATAGGCGCCCATAGAGATAGGCGCCCATAGAGATAGGCGCCCATAGAGATAGGCGCCCATAGAGATAGGCGCCCATAGATATAGGCGCCCCTAGAGATAGGCGCCCATAGAGATAGGCGCCCCTAGAGATAGGCGCCCATAGAGATAGGCGCCCATAGAGATAGGCGCCCATAGAGATAGGCGCCCATAGAGATAGGCGCCCATAGAGATAGGCGCCCCTAGAGATAGGCGCCCCTAGAGATAGGCGCTCCTAGAGATAGGCGCCCATAGAGATAGGCGCCCCTAGAGATAGGTGCCCCTAGAGATAGGCGCCCCTAGAGATAGGCGCCCCTAGAGATAGGCGCCCATAGAGAAAGGCGCTCTTAGAGATAGGCGCCCCTAGAGATAGGCGCCCATAGAGATAGGCGGCCATAGAGATAGGCGGCCATAGAGATAGGCGCCCCTAGAGATAGGCGCCCCTAGAGATAGGCACCCATAGAGATAGGCGCCCCTAGAGATAGGCGCCCAAATAGATAGGCGCCCATAGAGATAGGCGCCCATAGAGATAGGCACCCATAGAGATAGGCGCCCATAGAGATAGGCGCCCATAGAGATACGCGCCCATAGAGATAGGCGCCCATAGAGATAGAGATAGGCGCTCCTAGCGATAGGCGCCCATAGAGATAGGCGCCCATAGAGATAGGCGCCCATAGAGATAGGCGCTTATAGAGATAGGCGCCCCTAGAGATAGGCGCCCATAGAGATAGGCGCCCCTAGAGATAGGCGCTCCTAGAGATAGGCGCCCCTAGAGATAGGCGCCCATAGAGATAGGCGCCCCTAGAGATAGGCGGCCATAGAGATAGGCGGCCATAGTGATAGGCGCCCCTAGAGATAGGCGCCCATATAGATAGGCGGCCATAGAGATAGGCGCCCCTAGAGATAGGTGCCCCTAGAGATAGGCGCCCCTAGAGATAGGCGCCCATAGAGATAGGCGGCCATAGAGATAGGCGCCCCTAGAGATAGGTGCCCCTAGAGATAGGCGCCCATAGAGATAGGCGCCCATAGACATAGGCGCCCATAGAGATAGGCGCCCATAGAGATAGGCGCCCCTAGAGATAGGCGCCTTTAGAGATAGGCGCCCCTAGAGATAGGCGCCCATCTAGATAGGCGCCCCTAGAGATAGGCGCCCCTAGAGATAGGCGCCCCTAGAGATAGGCTCACCTAGAGATAGGCGCCCCTAGAGATAGGCGGCCATAGAGATAGGCGCCCATAGAGATAGGCGCCCATAGAGATAGGCGCCCCTAGAGATAGGCGCCCCTAGAGATAGGCGCCCATAGAGATAGGCGCCCCTAAAGATAGGCGCCCCTAGAGATAGGCGCCCATAGAGATAGGCGCGCCTAGAGATAGGCGCCCATAGAGATAGGCGCCCCTAGAGATAGGCGCCCCTAGAGATAGGCGCCCCTAGAGATAGGCGCCCATAGAGATAGGCGCCCCTAGAGATAGGCGCCCCTAGAGATAGGCGCCCATAGAGATAGGCGCCCAAAGAGATAGGCGCCCATAGAGATAGGCGCCCATAGCGATAGGCGCCCATAGAGATAGGCGCCCATAGAGATAGGCGCCCATAGAGATAGGCGCCCATAGAGATAGGCGCCCATAGAGATAGGCGACCATAGAGATAGGCGCCCCTAGAGATAGGCGCCCATAGAGATAGGCGCCCATAGAGATAGGCGCCCCTAGAGAAAGGCGCTCCTAGAGATAGGCGTCCCTAGAGATAGGCGCCCGTAGAGATAGGCGCTCCTAGAGATAGGCGCCTATCTCTATGGGCGCCCCTAGAGATAGGCGCCTATCTCTATGGGCGCCTATCTCTATGGGCGCCTATCTCTATGGGCGCCTATCTCTATGGGCGCCTATCTCTATGGGCGCCTATCGCTATGGGCGCCTATCTCTATGGGCGCCTATCTCTATGGGCGCCTATCTCTATGGGCGCCTATCTCTAGGGGCGCCTATCTCTATGGGCGCCTATCTCTAGGGGCGCCTATCTCTAGGGGCGCCTATCTGTATGGGCGCCTATCTCTATGGGCGCCTATCTCTAGGGGCGCCTATCTCTATGGGCGCCTATCTCTATGGGCGCCTATCTCTACGGGCGCCTATCTCTACGGGCGCCTATCTCTAGGGGCGCCTATCTCTAGGAGCGCCTTTCTCTAGGGGCGCCTATCTCTATGGGCGCCTATCTCTATGGGCGCCTATCTCTATGGGCGCCTATCTCTATGGGCGCCTATCTCTATGGGCGCCTATCTCTTTGGGCGCCTATCTCTATGGGCGCCTATCTCTATGGGCGCCTATCTCTATGGGCGCCTATCTCTATGGGCGCCTATCTCTATGGGCGCCTATCTCTAGGGGCGCCTATCTCTACGGGCGCCTATCTCTAGGGGCGCCTATCTCTAGGAGCGCCTTTCTCTAGGGGCGCCTATCTCTATGGGCGCCTATCTCTAGGGGCGCCTATCTCTAGGGGCGCCTATCTCTATGGGCGCCTATCTCTATGCGCGCCTATCTCTATGCGCGCCTATCTCTATGGGCGCCTATCTCTATGGGCGCCTATCTCTATGGGCGCCTATCGCTATGGGCCCCTATCTCTATGGGCGCCTATCTCTATGGGCGCCTATCTCTATGGGCGCCTATCTCTAGGGGCGCCTATCTCTATGGGCGCCTATCTCTAGGGGCGCCTATCTCTATGGGCGCCTATCTCTAGGGGCGCCTATCTCTATGGGCGCCTATCTCTAGGGGCGCCTATCTCTATGGGCGCCTATCTCTACGGGCGCCTATCTCTACGGGCGCCTATCTCTTGGGGCGCCTATCTCTAGGAGCGCCTTTCTCTAGGGGCGCCTATCTCTATGGGCGCCTATCTCTATGGGCGCCTATCTCTAGGGGCGCCTATCTCTAGGGGCGCCTATCTCTATGGGCGCCTATCTCTATGGGCGCCTATCTCTATGGGCGCCTATCTCTATGGGCGCCTATCTCTATGGGCGCCTATCTCTATGGGCGCCTATCTCTATGGGCGCCTATCTCTATGGGCGCCTATCTCTATGGGCGCCTATCTCTAGGGGCGCCTATCTCTAGGGGCGCCTATCTCTAGGGGCGCCTATCTCTATGGGCGCCTATCTCTACGGGCGCCTATCTCAAGGGGCGCCTATCTCTAGGAGCGCCTTTCTCTAGGGGCGCCTATCTCTAGGGGCGCCTATCTCTATGGGCGCCTATCTCTATGGGCGCCTATCTCTATGGGCGCCTATCTCTATGGGCGCCTATCTCTATGGGCGCCTATCTCTATGGGCGCCTATCTCTATGGGCGCCTATCTCTATGGGCGCCTATCTCTATGGGCGCCTATCTCTATGGGCGCCTATCTCTATGGGCGCCTATCTCTATGGGCGCCTATCTCTATGGCCGCCTATCTCTATGGGCGCCTATCTCTAGGGGCGCCTATCTCTATGGCCGCCTATCTCTAGGGGCGCCTATCTCTAGGGGCGCCTATCTAGATAGGCGCCCCTAGGCGCCCCTATCTCTAGGGGCGCCTATCTCTAGGGGCGCCTATCTCTAGGGGCGCCTATCTCTAGGGGCGCCTATCTCTATGGGCGCCTATCTCTAGAGGCGCCTATCTCTAGGGGCGCCTATCTCTATGGGCGCCTATCTCTATGGGCGCCCCTCTCTATGGGCGCCTATCTCTATGGGCGCCTATCTCTAGGGGCGCCTATCTCTAGGGGCGCCTATCTCTATGGCCGCCTATCTCTATGGGCGCCTATCTCTAGGGGCGCCTATCTCTAGGAGCGCCTATCTCTAGGGGCGCCTATCTCTAGGGGCGCCTATCTCTATGGGCGCCTATCTCTATGGGCGCCTATCTCTAGGGGCGCCTATCTCTAGTGGCGCCTATCTCTATGGGCGCCTATCTCTAGGGGCGCCTATCTCTAGGGGCGCCTATCTCTAGGGGCGCATATCTCTATGGGCGCCTATCTCTAGGGGCGCCTATCTCTATGGGCGCCTATCTCTATGGGCGCCTATCTCTATGGGCGCCTATCTCTATGGGCGCCTATCTCTATGGGCGCCTATCTCTATGGGCGCCTATC
The DNA here is from genome assembly GCA_948144175.1 of Closterium sp. NIES-65. Lineage (NCBI taxonomy): Eukaryota > Viridiplantae > Streptophyta > Zygnematophyceae > Desmidiales > Closteriaceae > Closterium > Closterium sp. NIES-65. The sequence continues at coordinate 49,365 of CANXME010000205.1, forward strand.
TCTATGGGCGCCTATCCCTATGGGCGCCTATCTCTATGGGCGCCTATCTCTAGGGGTTCCTATCTCTATGGACGCCTATCTCTAGGGGCGCCTATCTCTATGGGCGCCTATCTCTAGGGGCGCCTATCTCTAGGGGCGCCTATCTCTAGGAGCGCCTATCTCTAGGGGCGCATATCTCTATGGGCGCCAATCTCTAGGGGCACCTATCTCTATAGGCGCCTATCTCTATGGGCGCGTATCTCTCTGGGCGCCTATCTCTAGGGGCGCCTATCTCTATGGGCGCCTATCTCTATGGGCGCCTATCTCTATGGGCGCCTATCTCTATGGGTGCCTATCTCTATGGGCGCATATCTCTATGGGCGCCTATCTCTATGGGCACCTATCACTATGGGCGCCTGTCTCTAGGGGTGCCTATCTCTATGGGCGCCTATCTCTAGGGGCGCCTATCTCTATGGGCGCCTATCTCTATGGGTGCCTATCTCTATGGGCGCCTATCTCTAGGGGCGCCTATCTCTATGGGCGCCTATCTCTATGGGTGCCTATCTCTATGGGCGCCTATCTCTAGGGGTGCCTATCTCTAGTGGCGCCTATCTCTAGGGGTGCCTATCTCTAGTGGCGCCTATCTCTATGGGCGCCTATATCTATGGGCACCTATCACTATGGGCGCCTGTCTCTAGGGGTGCCTATCTCTATAGGCGCCTATCTCTAGGGGCGCCTATCTCTATGGGCGCCTATCTCTAGGGGTGCCTATCTCTATGGGCGCCTATCTCTAGGGGTGCCTATCTCTAGTGGCGCCTATCTCTAGGGGCGCCTATCTCTATGGGCGCCTATCTCTAGGTGCGCCTATCTCTAGGGGCGCCTATCTCTAGGAGCGCCTATCTCTAGGGGCGCATATCTCTATGGGCGCCAATCTCTAAGGGCACCTATCTCTATGGGCGCCTATCTCTATGGGCGCCTATCTCTAGGGGCGGCTATCTCTATGGGCGCCTATCTCTATGGGTGCCTATCTGTATGGGCGCCTATTTCTATCGGTGCCTATCTCTAGGGGTGCCTATCTCTATGGGCGCCTATCTCCAGGGGCGCCTATCTCTAGTGGCGCCTATCTCTAGGGGCGCCTATCTCTATGGGCGCCTATCTCTAGGGGCGCCTATCTCTAGGGGCGCCTATCTCTATGAGCGCCTATCTCTAGGGGCGCATATCTCTATGGGCGCCAATCTCTAGGGGCACCTATCTCTATGGGCGCCTATCTCTATGGGCGCCTATCTCTATGGGCGCCTATCTCTTTGGGCGCCTATCTATTTGGGCGCCTATGTCTATGGGCGCATATCTCTATGGGCGCCAATCTCTAGGGGCACCTATCTCTATGGGCGCCTATCTCTATGGGCGCCTATCTCTATGGGCGCCTATCTCTATGGGCGCCTATCTATTTGGGCGCCTTTCTCTATGGGCACCTATCTCTATGGGCGCCTCTCACTATGGGCGCCTATCTCTAGGGGCGCCTATCTCTAGTGGCGCCTATCTCTATGGGCGCCTATCTCTAGGGGCGCCTATCTCTAGGGGCGCCTATCTCTAGGGGCGCCTATCTCTAGGGGCGCCTATCTCTATGGGCGCCTATCTCTAGGGGCGCCTATCTCTATGGGCGCCTATCTTTATGGGCGCCTATCTCTATGGGCGCCTATCTCTATGGGCGCCTATCTCTATGGGCGCCTATCTCTATGGGCGCCTATCTCTATGGGCGCCTATCCCTATGGGCGCCTATCCCTATGGGCGCCTATCTCTATGGGCGCCTATCTCTAGGGGTTCCTATCTCTATGGACGCCTATCTCTAGGGGCGCCTATCTCTAGGGGCGCCTATCTCTAGGGGCGCCTATCTCTATGGGCACCTATCTCTAGGGGCACCTATCTCTAGGAGCGCCTATCTCTAGGGGCGCCAATCTCTAGGGGCGCCAATCTCTAGGGGCACCTATCTCTATAGGCGCCTATCTCTATGGGCGCCTATCTCTATGGGCGCGTATCTCTAGGGGCGCGTATCTCTATGGGCGCCTATCTCTAGGGGCGCCTATCTCTAGTGGCGCCTATCTCTAGGGGCGCCTATCTCTATGGGCGCCTATCTCTATGGGCGCCTATCTATTTTGGCGCCTATGTCTATGGGCGCATATCTCTATGGGCGCCTATCTCTATGGGCGCCTATCTCTTTGGGCGCCTATCTCTATGGGCGCCTATCTCTATGGGCGCCTATCTATTTGGGCGCCTATGTCTATGGGCGCCTATGTCTATGGGCGCATATCTCTATGGGGCGCGTATCTCTATGGGGCGCATATCTCTATGGGCGCCTATCTCTATGGGCGCCTATCTCTTTGGGCGCCTATCTCTTTGGGCGCCTATCTCTTTGGGCGCCTATCTATTTGGGCGCCTATGTCTATGGGCGCATATCTCTATGGGCGCCAATCTCTAGGGGCACCTATCTCTATGGGCGCCTATCTCTATGGGCGCCTATCTCTATGGGCGCCTATCTCTATGGGCGCCTATCTCTATGGGCGCCTATCTCTATGGGCGCCTATCTCTTTGGGCGCCTATCCCTATGGGCGCCTATCTCTATGGGCGCCTATCTCTAGGGGTTCCTATCTCTATGGACGCCTATCTCTAGGGGCGCCTATCTCTAGTGGCGCCTATCTCTAGGGGTGCCTATCTCTATGGGCGCCTATCTCTAGGGGCACCTATCTCTAGGGGCGCCTATCTCTAGGGGCGCATATCTCTATGGGCGCCAATCTCTAGGGGCACCTATCTCTATAGGCGCCTATCTCTATGGGCGCCTATCTCTATGGGCGCGTATCTCTAGGGGCGCGTATCTCTATGGGCGCCTATCTCTAGGGGCGCCTATCTCTAGTGGCGCCTATCTCTAGGGGCGCCTATCTCTATGGGCGCCTATCTCTAGGGGCGCCTATCTCTAGGGGCGCCTATCTCTATGGGCGCCTATCTCTATGGGTGCCTATCTCTATAGGCGCCTATCTCTATGGGCGCCTATCTCTATGGGCGCCTATCTTTATGGGCGCCTATCTCTATGGGCGCCTATCTCTATGGGCGCCTATCTCTATGGGCGCCTGTCTCTAGGGGTGCCTATCTCTATGGGCGCCTATCTCTAGGGGCGCCTATCTCTAGTGGCGCCTATCTCTAGGGGCGCCTATCTCTATGGGCGCCTATCTCTAGGGGCGCCTATCTCTATGGGCGCCTATCTCTATGGGCGCCTATCTCTAGGGGCGCCTATCTCTAGGGCGCCTATCTTTAGCGGCGCCTATCCCTCCTTCCATCACCCCGCACCATTCTCCCGCCTTCCATCACCCCGCCCCATTCTGCCGCTTTCCATCACCCCGGCCCATTCTCCCGCTTTCCATCATCCCGCCCTATTCTCCCGCTTTCCATCACCCCAACCCATTCTCCCGCTTTCCATCACCGCGCCCCATTCTCCTCCCTTCCATCAGCCCGCCCCATTTTCCCGCTTTCCATTACCCCGCCCCATTCTCCCGCTTTCCATCACCGCGCCCCATTCTCCCGCTTTCCATCACCCCGCCCTATTCTCCCGCTTTCCATCAACCCGTCCCATTCTCCCGCTTTCCATCATCCCGCCCCATTCTCCCGCTTTCCATCACCCCGCCCTATTCTCCCGCTTTCCATCACCCCACCCCATTCTCCCGCTTTCCATCACCCCGCCCCATTCTCCCGCTTTCCATCACCCCGCCCCATTCTCCCTCCTTCCATCACCCCGCTCCATTCTCCCTCCTACTATCACCCCGCCCCATTCTCCCTCCTTACATCACCCCGCCCCATTTCCCTGGCTTCCATCACCCCGCCACATTCTCCCGCTTTCCACCACCCCGCCCCATTCTCCCGCTTTCCATCACCCCGCCCCATTCTCCCGCTTTCCAACACCCCGCCCCATCCTCCCACCTTCCATCACCCCGCCCCATTCTCCCGCTTTCCATCACCCCGCCCCATTCTCCAACTTTCCATCACCCCGCCCCATTCTCCCGCTTTCCATCACCCCGCCCCATTCTCCCGCTTTCCATCACCCCGCCCCATTCTCCCGCTTTCCATCACCCCGCCCCATTCTCCCGCTTTCCATCACCCCGCCCCATTTTCCCGCTTTCCATCACCCCGCCCATTCTCCCGCTTTGCATCACCCTGCCCCTTTCTCCCGCTTTCCATCACCCCGCCCCATTCTCCCGCTACCGATCACCCCGCCCCATTCTCCCGCTTTCCATCACCCCGCCCCATTCTCCCTCCTTCCATCACCCCGCCCCATTCTCCCTCCTTCCATCACCCCGCCCCATTCTCCCGCTTTCCATCACCCCGCCCCATTCTCCCGCTTTCCATCACCCCGCCCCATTCTCCCGCTATCGATCACCCCGCCCCATTCTCCCGCTTTCCACCACCCCGCCCCATTCTCCCTCCTCCCATCACCCCTCCCCATTCTCCCGATTTCCATCACCCCGTCCCACTCTCCCTCTTTCCATCACCCCGCCCCATTCTCCCTCCTTCCATCACCCCGGCCCATTCTCCCGCTTTCCATCACCCCGCCCCATTCTCCCGCTTTCCATCACCCCACCCCATTGTCCCGCTTTCCATCACCCCGCCCCATTCTCCCGCTTTCCATCAACCCGTCCGATTCTCCCTCCTTCCATCACCCCGCCCCATTCTCCCTCCTTCGATCACCCCGCCCAATTCTCCCGCTTTCCATCACCCCGCCCCATTCTCCCGCTTTGCATCACTCCGCCCCATTCTCCCGTTTTCAATCACCCGCCCCATTCTCCCGCTTTCCACCACCCCGCCTCATTCTCCCGCTTTCCATCACCCCGCCCCATAATCCCGCTTTCCATCACCCCATCCCATTCTCCCTCCTTCCATCACCCCCCCCCATTCTCACTCCTTCCATCACCCCGCCCCCATTCTCCCTCCTTCCATCACCCCGCCCCATTCTCCCATGTTCCATCACCCCGCCCCATTCTCCCGCTTTCCATCACCCCGCCCCATTGTCCCGCTTTCCATCACCCCGCCCCATTCTCCCGCTTTCCATCAGCCCACCCCATTCTCCATCTTTTCATCACCCCGCCCCATTCTCCCGCTTTCCATCACCCCGCACAATTCTTCCGCTTTCCATCACCCCGCCCCATTCCCCCTCCTTCCATCACCCCGCCCCATTCTCTCGCTTTCCATCACCCCTCCCCATTCTCCCGCTTTCCATCACCCCACCCCATTCTCCATCTTTTCATCACCCCGCCCCATTCTCCCACTTTCCATCACCCCGCACTATTCTCCCGCTTTCCAACAACCCGCCCCATTCTCCCTCCTTCCATCACCCCGCCCCACTCTCCCGCTTTCCATCACCTCGCCCCATTCTCCCGCTTTCCATCACCCCGCCCCATTCTCCTGCTTTCCATCAGCCGACCCCATTCTCCATCTTTTCATCACCCCGCCCCATTCTCCCGCTTTCCATCACCCCGCACAATTCTCCCGCTTTCCATCACCCCGCCCCATTCCCCCTCCTTCCATCACCCCGCCCCATTCTCTCGCTTTCCATCACCCCTCCCCATTCTCCCGCTTTCCATCACCCCACCCCATTCTCCATCTTTTCATCACCCCGCCCCATTCTCCCACTTTCCATCACCCCGCAACATTCTCCCGCTTTCCATCAACCCGCCCCATTCTCCCTCCTTCCATCACCCCGCCCCATTCTCCCGCCTTCCATCACCTCGCCCCATTCTCCCGCTTTCCATCACCCCGCTCCATTCACCCGCTTTCCATCACCCCGTCCGATTCTCCCGCGTTCCATCACCCCTCCCCATTCTCCCTCCTTCCATCACCCCGCCCCATTCTCCCTCCTTCGATCACCCCGCCCAATTCTCCCGCTTTCCATCACCCCGCCCCATTCTCCCGCTTTGCATCACTCCGCCCCATTCTCCCGTTTTCCATCACCCGCCCCATTCTCCCGCTTTCCACCACCCCGCCTCATTCTCCCGCTTTCCATCACCCCGCCCCATAATCCCGCTTTCCATCACCCCGCCCCATTCTCCCTCCTTCCATCACCCCGGCCCATTCTCACTCCTTCCATCACCCCGCCCCATTCTCCCTCCTTCCATCACCCCGCCCCATTCTCCCGCGTTCCATCACCCTGCCCCATTCTCCCGCTTTCCATCACCCCGCCCCATTCTCCCGCTTTCCATCACCCCGCCCCGTCTTTCCGCTTTCCATCAGCCCACCCCATTCTCCATCTTTTCATCACCCCGCCCCATTCTCCCGCTTTCCATCACCCCGCACAATTCTCCCGCTTTCCATCACCCCGCCCCATTCCCCCTCCTTCCATCACCCCTCCCCATTCTCTCGCTTTCCATCACCCCTCCCCATTCTCTCGCTTTCCATCACCCCGCCCCATTATCCCGCTTTGCATCACTCCGCCCCATTCTCCCGTTTTCCATCACCCGCCCCATTCTCCCGCTTTCCACCACCCCGCCTCATTCTCCCGCTTTCCATCACCCCGCCCCATAATCCCGCTTTCCATCACCCCGCCCCATTCTCCCTCCTTCCATCACCCCGGCCCATTCTCACTCCTTCCATCACCCCGCCCCATTCTCCGTCCTTCTATCACCCCGCCCCATTCTCCCGCTTTCCATCACCTCGCCCCATTCTCCCGCTTTCCATCACCCCGCCCCATTCTCCCGCTTTCCATCACCCCACCCCATTCTCCATCTTTTCATCACCCCGCCCCATTCTCCCGCTTTCCATCACCCCGCACCATTCTCCCGCTTTCCATCACCCCGCCCCATTCTCCCTCCATCCATCACCCCGCCCCATTCCCCCTCCTTCCATCACCCCGCCCCATTCTCCCGCTTTCCATCACCCCGCCCCATTCTCCCGCTTTCCATCACCCCGCCCCATTCTCATGCTTTCCATCACCCCGCCCCATTCTCCCGCTTTCCATCACCCCGCCCCATTCTCCTGCTTTCCATCACCCTGCCCCATTCTCCCGCTTTCCATCACCCCGCCCATTCTCCCGCTTTCCATCACCCCGCCCCATTCTCCCGCTTTCCATCACCCCACCCCATTCTCCCTCCTTCGATCACCCCGCCCCATTCTCCCTCCTTCCATCACCCCGCCTCATTCTCCCGCTTTCCATCACCCCGCCCCATTCTCCCGCTTTCCATCACCCCGCCCCATTCTCCCACTTTCCATCACCCCGTCCCATTCTCCCGCTTTCCATCACCCCTACCCATTCTCCCTCCTTCCATCACCCCGCCCCATTCTCCCTCCTTCCATCACCCCGCCCTATTCTCCCTCCTTCCATCACCCCGCCCCATTCTCCCGCTTTCCATCACCCCGCCCCATTCTCCCACTTTCCATCACCCCGTCCCATTCTCCCGCTTTCCAACACCCCGCCCCATTCTCCCGCTTTCCATCACCCCGCCCCATTCTCCCACTATCGATCACCCCGCCCCATTCTCCCGCTTTCCATCACCCCGCCCCATTCTCCCTCCTTCCATCAACCCGCCCCATTCTCCCTCCTTCCATCACCCCGGCCCATTCTCCCGCTTTCCATCACCCCGCCCCATTCTCCCGCTTTCCATCACCCCACCCCATTCTCCATCTTTTCATCACCCCGCCCCGTTCTCCCGCTTTCCATCACCCCGCACCATTCTCCCGCTTTCCATCACCCCGCACCATTCTCCCGCTTTCCATCACCCCGCCCCATTCTCCCGTTTTCCATCACCCCGCCCCATTCTCCCGCTTTCCATCACCCCGCACCATTCTCCCGCTTTCCATCACCCCGCCCCATTCTCCCGCTTTCCATCACCCCGCCCCATTCTCCCGCTTTCCATCACCCCGACCCATTCTGCCGCTCTCCATCACCCCGCCCCATTCTCCCGCTCTCCATCACCTTGCCCCATTCTCCCGCTTTCCATCATCCCGCCTTATTCTCCCGCTTTCCATCATCCCGCCCCATTCTCCCGCTTTCCATCATCCCGCCCCATTCTCCCTCCTTCCATCACGTCGCCCCATTCTCCCGCTTTCCATCACCCCGCCTCATTCTCCCGCTTTCCATCACACCGCCCCATTCTCCCGCTTTCCATCACCCCGCCCCATTCTCCCGCTTTCCATCACCCCGCCCCATTCTCCCGCTTTCCATCACCCCGCCCCATTCTCCCGCTTTCCATCACCCCGCCCCATTCTCCCGCTTTCCATCACCCCGCCCCATTCTCCCGCTTTCCATCACCCCGCCCCATTCTCCCGCTTTCCATCACCCTGCCCCATTCTCCTGCTTTCCATCACCCCGCCCTATTCTTCTGCATTCCATCACCCAGCCCCATTATCCCGGTTTCCATCACCCCGCCCCATTTTCCTGCTTTCCGTCACCCCGCCCCATTCTCCCGCTATCCATCACCCCGCCCCATTCCCCTGCTTTCCATCACCCCGCCCCATTCTCCCGCTTTCCATCACCCCGCCCCATTCTCCCTCCTTCCATCACCCCGCCTCATTCTCCCTCCTTCCATCACCCCGCCCCATTCTCCCGCTTTCCATCACCCCGCCCCATTCTCCCGCTTCCCATCACCCCACCCCATTCTCCCGCTTTCCATCACCCCGCTCCATTCTCCCGCATTCCATCACCCCGCCCCATTCTCCCGCTTTCCATAACCCCGCCCCATTCTCCTGCTTTCCATCACCCCGCCACATTCTCCCACTTTCCATCACCCTGCCCCATTCTCCCTCCTTCCATCAACCGCCCCATTATCCCTCCTTCCATCACCCCACCCCATTCTCCCTCCTTCCATCACCCCGCCCCATTCTCCCACTTTCCATCAACCTGCCCCATTCTCCCGCTTTCCATCACCACGCCTCATTCTCCCGCTTTCCATCACCCCGCCCCATTCTCCCGCTTTCCATCACCCCGCCCCATTCTCCCGCTTTCCATGACCCCGCCCCATTCTCCCGCAATCCATCACCCCACCCCATTCTCCCGCTTTCTATCACCCCGCCCCATTCTCCCGCTTTCCATCACCCCGCCCCATTCTCCCTCCTTCCATCACCCGCTTCATTTTCCCTCCTTCCATCATTCCGCACCTTTCTCCCGCCTTCCATCACCCCGCCCCATTCTCCCTCCTTCCATCACCCCGCCCCATTCTCCTTCCTTCCATCACCCTGCCCCATTCTCCCGCTTTCCATTACCCCGCCCCATTTTCCCGCTTTCCATCACCCTGCCTCAATCTCCCTCTTTCCATCACCCCACCCCATTCTCCCTCCTTCCATCACCCCGCCCCATTCTCCTCCTTCCATCACCCTGCCCCTTCTCCCGCTTTCCATCACCCCGCCCTATTTTCCCGTTTTCCATCACCTCGCTTCATTCTCCTGTTTTCCATCACCCCGCCCTATTCTCCCGCTTTCCACCACCCCGCCCCATTCTCCCGCTTTCCATCACCCCGCCCCATTCTCCTGCTTTCCATCACACCACCCCATCCTCCCACCTTCCATCACCCCGCCCCTTTCTCCCTCCTTCCATCAACCCGAACCATTCTCCCGCTTTCAATCACCCTGCCCCATTCTCCCGCTTTCCATCACCCGCCCCATTTTCCCGTTTTCCATCACCCCGCCCCATTCTCCTGCTTTCCATCACCTCGCCCCATTCTCCTTGCTTCCATCACCCCGCCCCAATCTCCCTCCTTCCATCACCCCGCCCCTTTCTCCCGCTTTCCATCACCCGCCCCATTTTCCCGTTTTCCATCACCCCGCCCCATTCTCCTGCTTTCCATCACCTCGCCCCATTCTCCTTGCTTCCATCACCCCGCCCCAATCTCCCTCCTTCCATCACCCCGCCCCTTTCTCCCGCTTTCCATCACCCTGCCCCATTCTCCCGCTTTCCATCACCCCGCCCCATTCTCCCGCTTTCCATCACCCTGCCCCATTCTCCCGCTTCCCATCACCCTGGCCCATTCTCCCGCTTTCCATCACCCCGCCCCATTCTCCCGCTTTCCATCACCCCGCCCCATTCTCCCTCCTTCCATAACCCCGCCTCATTCTCCCGCTTTCCATCACCCCGCCCCATTCTCCCGCTTTCCATAACCCCGCCCCATTCTCCCGCTTTCCATCACCCAGCCACATTCTCCCACTTTCCATCAGCCCGCCCCATTCTCCCTCCTTCCATCGCCCTGCCCCATTCTCCCTCCTTCCATCACCCCGCCCCATTCTCCCTCCTTCCATCACCCGGCCCCATTTTCCCGCTTTCCATCAGCCCGCCTAATTCCCCCGCTTTCCATCAACCCGCCCCATTCTCCCGCTTTCCATAACCCGCCCCATTCTTCCGCTTTCCATCACCCCGCCCCATTCTCCCGCTTTCCATCACCCCACCCCATTCTCCCGCTTTCCATCACCCCACCCCATATTCCCGCTTTCCATCACCCCGCCCCATTCTCCCGCTTTCTCTCACCCCGCCCCATTCTCCAGCTTTCCATCAGCTGCCCCATTCTCCCTCTTTCCATCACCCGCCTCATTCTCCCGATTCCCATCAACCCGCCCCATTCTCCCGCTTTCTATCACCCGTCCCCATTCTCCCTCCTTCCATCACCCCGCCCCATTCTCCCGCTTTCCATCACCCTGCCCCATTCTCCCGCTTTCCATCACCTCGCCCCATTCTCCCGCTTTCCATCACCCTGCCCCATTCTCCCGCTATCCATCAACCTGCCCCATTCTCCCGCTTTCCATCACCCTGCCCGATTCTCCTTCCTTCCATCACCCCACCCCATTCTCCTGCTTTCCATCACCCCGCCCCATTCTCCTGCTCTCCATCATCCCGCACCATTCTCCCGCTTTCCATCACCCCTCCCCATTCTCCTGCTTTCCATCAACCCGCCCCATTCTCCCTCCTTCCATGACCCTGCCCCATTCTCCCTCCATCCATCACCCCGCCCTATTCTCCCAATTTCCATCACCCCACCCCATTCTCCCACTTTCCATCACCCCGCCCCATTCTCCCGCTTTCCATCACCTCGCCCCATTCTCCCGCTTTCCATCACCCCGCCCCATTCTCCCGCTTTCCATCACACGCCCATTCTCCCGCTTTCCATCACCCCGCCCCATTCTCCCGCTTTCCATTACCCCGCCCCATTTTCCCGCTTCCCATCATCTCGCCCCATTCTCCCGCTTTCCATCACCCTGCCCCATTCTCCCTCCTTCCATCACCCCACCCCATTCTCCCGCTTTCCATCACCTCGCCCCGTTCTCCCGCTTTCCATCACCCCGCCCTATTCTCCCGCTTTCCATCACCCCGCCCCATTCTCCCGCTTTCCATCACCCCGCCCCATTCTCCCGCTTTCCATCACCCCGCCCCATTCTCCCGCTTTCCATCACCCCACCCCAGTCTCCCGCTTTCCATCACCCCGCCCCATTCTCCCGCTTTCCATCACCCCACCCCATTCTCTCGCTTTCCATCACCCCGCCCCATTCTCCCGCTTTCCTTCACCCCTCCCCATTCTCCCGCTTTCCATCACCCCGCCCCATTCTCCCACATTCTATCACCCCACCCCATTCTCCCGCTTTCCATCACTCCGCCCCATTCTCCCTCCTTCCATCACCCGCACCATTCTCCCTCCTTCCATCACTCCTCCCCATTCTCCCTCCTTCCATCACCCCGCCCAATTCTCTCGATTTCCGTCACCCTGCCCCATTCTCCCTCTTTCCGTCACCCCGCCCCATTCTCCCGCTTTCCATCATCCCGCCCCATTCCCCCGCTTTCCATCATCCCGCCCTATTCTCCCTCTTTCCATCACCCCGCCCCATTCTCCCTCCTTCCATCACCCCGCCCCATTCTACCGCTTTCCATCACCCCGCCACATTCTTCCACTTTCCATCACCCCGCCCCATTCTCCCTCCTTCCATCACCCCGCCCCATTCTCCCTCCTTCCATCACCCCGCCCCATTCTCCCGCTTTTCATCAGCCCGCCCCATTCTCCCACTTTCCATCACCCCGCTCCATTCTCCCGCTTTCCATCACCCCGCCCCATGCTCCCGGTTTCCATCACCCCGCCCCCTTCTCCCTCCTTCCATCACCCCGCCCCATTCTCCCTCCTTCCATCACCCCGCCCCTTTCTCCCGCTTTCCATCAGCCCGCCCCATTCTCCCGCTTTCCATCACCCCGCCCCATTCTCCCGCTTTCCATCTCCCCGCCCCATTCTCCCGCTTTCCATAACCCCGCCCCATTTTCCCGCTTTCCATCACCCCACCCCATTCTCCCGCTTCCCATCATCCCGCCCCATTCCCCTCCTTTCCGTCACCCCTCCCCATTCTCCCTCCTTCCATCACCCAGCCCCATTCTCCCGCTCTCCATCACCCCGCCCCATTCTCCCGCTTTCCATCACCTCGCCCCATTCTCACGCTTTCCATCACCCCGCCCCATTCTCCCTCCTTCCACCACCCCGCCCCATTCACCCGCTTTCCATCACCCCGCCCCATTCTCCCGCTTTCCATCACCCCGCCCCATTCTCCTGCTTTCCATCACCCCGCCCCATTCTCCCGCTTTCCATCACCCCACCCCACTCCCACTTTCCATCACCCCGCCCCATTCTCCCGCTTTCCATCACCCCGCCCCATTCTCCCGCTTTCCATCACTCCACCCCATTCTCCCGCTTTCCACCACCCCGCCCCATTCTCCCGCTTTCCATCACCCCGCCCCATTCTCCCTCCTTCCATCACCCCGCCTCATTCTCCCTCCTTCCATCAACCCGCCCAATTCTCCCGCTTTCCATCACCCCATTCTCCCGCTTCCCATCACCCCGCCCCATTCTCCCGCTTTCCATCACCCCGCCCCATTCTCCCGCATTCCATCACCCTGCCCCATTCTCCCGCTTTCCATAACCCTGCCCCATTCTCCTGCATTCCATCACCCCGCCACATTCTCCCACTTTCCATCACCCCGCCCCATTCTCCCTCCTTCCATCACCCGCCCCATTCTCCCTCCTTCCATCACCCCACCCCATTCTCCCTCCTTCCATCACCCCGCCCCATTCTCCCGCTTTCCATCAACCTGCCCCATTCTCCCGCTTTCCATCACCACGCCTCATTCTCCCGCTTTCCATCACCCCGCCCCATACTCCCGCTTCCATCACTCCGTCCCATTCTCCCGCTTTCCATCACCCCGCCCCATTCTCCCGCTTTCCATCACCCCGCCCCAATCTCCCTCCTTCCATCACCCCGCCCCATTCTCCCGCTTTCCATGACCCCGCCCCATTCTCCCGCAATCCATCACCCCGCCCCATTCTCCCGCTTTTTATCACCCCGCTCCATTCTCCCGCTTTCCATCACCCCGCCCCATTCTCCCTCCTTCCATCACCCCGCTTCATTTTCCCTCCTTCCATCACCCCGCACCATTCTCCCGCCTTCAATCACCCCGCCCCATTCGTCCGCTTTCCATCACCCCGGCCCATTCTCCCGCTTTCCATCATCCCGCCCCATTCTCCCGCTTTCCATCACCCCAACCCATTCTCCCGCTTTCCATCACCCCGCCCCATTCTCCTCCCTTCCATCACCCCGCCCCATTCTCCCGCTTTCCATTACCCCGCCCCATTCTCCCGCTTTCCATCACCGCGCCCCATTCTCCCGCTTTCCATCACCCCGCCCCATTCTCCCGCTTTCCATCAACCCGTCCCATTTTTTCGCTTTCCATCATCCCGCCCCATTCTCCCGCTTTCCATCACCCCGCCCTATTCTCCCGCTTTCCATCACCCCACCCCATTCTCCCGCTTTCCGTCACCCCGCCCCATTCTCCCGCTTTCCATCACCCCGCCCCATTCTGCCTCCTTCCATCACCCCGCTCCATTCTCCCTCCTTCTATCACCCCGCCCCATTCTCCCTCCTTACATCACCCCGCCCCATTTCCCTGGCTTCCATCACCCCGCCACATTCTCCCGCTTTCCACCACCCCGCCCCATTCTCCCGCTTTCCATCACCCCGCCCCATACTCCCGCTTCCATCACTCCGTCCCATTCTCCCGCTTTCCATCACCCCGCCCCATTCTCCCGCTTTCCATCACCCCGCCCCATTCTCCCTCCTTCCATCACCCCGCCCCATTCTCCCGCTTTCCATGACCCCGCCCCATTCTCCCGCAATCCATCACCCCGCCCCATTCTCCCGCTTTTTATCACCCCGCTCCATTCTCCCGCTTTCCATCACCCCGCCCCATTCTCCCTCCTTCCATCACCCCGCTTCATTTTCCCTCCTTCCATCACCGCGCACCATTCTCCCGCCTTCAATCACCCCGCCCCATTCGTCCGCTTTCCATCACCCCGGCCCATTCTCCCGCTTTCCATCATCCCGCCCCATTCTCCCGCTTTCCATCACCCCAACCCATTCTCCCGCTTTCCATCACCCCGCCCCATTCTCCTCCCTTCCATCACCCTTCCCCATTCTCCCGCTTTCCATTACCCCGCCCCATTCTCCCGCTTTCCATCACCGCGCCCCATTCTCCCGCTTTCCATCACCCCGCCCCATTCTCCCGCTTTCCATCAACCCGTCCCATTTTTTCGCTTTCCATCATCCCGCCCCATTCTCCCGCTTTCCATCACCCCGCCCTATTCTCCCGCTTTCCATCACCCCACCCCATTCTCCCGCTTTCCGTCTCCCCGCCCCATTCTCCCGCTTTCCATCACCCCGCCCCATTCTGCCTCCTTCCATCACCCCGCTCCATTCTCCCTCCTTCTATCACCCCGCCCCATTCTCCCTCCTTACATCACCCCGCCCCATTTCCCTGGCTTCCATCACCCCGCCACATTCTCCCGCTTTTCACCACCCCGCCCCATTCTCCCGCTTTCCATCACCCCGCCCCATCCTCCCACCTTCCATCACCCCGCCCCATTCTCCCTCCTTCCATCACCCCGCCCCATTCTCCCTCCTTCCATCACCCCGCCCCATTCTCCTGGGTTCCATCACCCCGCCACATTCTCCCGCGTTCCATCACTCCGCCCCATTCTCCCGCTTTCCATCATCCCGCCCCATTCTCCCGCTTTCCTTCACCCCGACCCATTCTCCCGCTTTCCATCACCCCGCCCCATTCTCCCGCTTTCCATCACCCCGCCCCATTCTCCCGCTTTCCATCACCCCGCCCCATTCTCCCGCTTTCCATCACCCCGCCCCATTCTCCCGCTTTCCATCACCCCGCCCCAATCTCCCTCTTTCCATCACCCCACCCCATTCTCCCTCCTTCCATCACCTCGGCACATTCTTCTTCCTTCCATCACCCTGCCCCATTCTCCCGCTTTCCATCACCCCGCCCCATTTTCCCGTTTTCCATCACCCCGCCCCATTCTCCCGCTTTCCATCACCCCGCCCCATTCTCCCGCTTTCCATCACCCCGCCCCATTCTCCTCCCTTCCATCACCCCGCCCCATTCTCCCGCTTTCCATTACCCCGCCCCATTCTCCCGCTTTCCATCACCGCGCCCCATTCTCCCGCTTTCCATCACCCCGCCCCATTCTCCCGCTTTCCATCAACCCGTCCCATTTTTTCGCTTTCCATCATCCCGCCCCATTCTCCCGCTTTCCATCACCCCGCCCTATTCTCCCGCTTTCCATCACCCCACCCCATTCTCCCGCTTTCCGTCACCCCGCCCCATTCTCCCGCTTTCCATCACCCCGCCCCATTCTGCCTCCTTCCATCACCCCGCTCCATTCTCCCTCCTTCTATCACCCCGCCCCATTTTCCCTCCTTACATCACCCCGCCCCATTTCCCTGGCTTCCATCACCCCGCCACATTCTCCCGCTTTCCACCACCCCGCCCCATTCTCCCGCTTTCCATCACCCCGCCCCATACTCCCGCTTCCATCACTCCGTCCCATTCTCCCGCTTTCCATCACCCCGCCCCATTCTCCCGCTTTCCATCACCCCGCCCCAATCTCCCTCCTTCCATCACCCCGCCCCATTCTCCCGCTTTCCATGACCCCGCCCCATTCTCCCGCAATCCATCACCCCGCCCCATTCTCCCGCTTTTTATCACCCCGCTCCATTCTCCCGCTTTCCATCACCCCGCCCCATTCTCCCTCCTTCCATCACCCCGCTTCATTTTCCCTCCTTCCATCACCGCGCACCATTCTCCCGCCTTCAATCACCCCGCCCCATTCGTCCGCTTTCCATCACCCCGGCCCATTCTCCCGCTTTCCATCATCCCGCCCCATTCTCCCGCTTTCCATCACCCCAACCCATTCTCCCGCTTTCCATCACCCCGCCCCATTCTCCTCCCTTCCATCACCCTTCCCCATTCTCCCGCTTTCCATTACCCCGCCCCATTCTCCCGCTTTCCATCACCGCGCCCCATTCTCCCGCTTTCCATCACCCCGCCCCATTCTCCCGCTTTCCATCAACCCGTCCCATTTTTTCGCTTTCCATCATCCCGCCCCATTCTCCCGCTTTCCATCACCCCGCCCTATTCTCCCGCTTTCCATCACCCCACCCCATTCTCCCGCTTTCCGTCACCCCGCCCCATTCTCCCGCTTTCCATCACCCCGCCCCATTCTGCCTCCTTCCATCACCCCGCTCCATTCTCCCTCCTTCTATCACCCCGCCCCATTCTCCCTCCTTACATCACCCCGCCCCATTTCCCTGGCTTCCATCACCCCGCCACATTCTCCCGCTTTCCACCACCCCGCCCCATTCTCCCGCTTTCCAACACCCCGCCCCATCCTCCCACCTTCCATCACCCCGCCCCATTCTCCCTCCTTCCATCACCCCGCCCCATTCTCCCTCCTTCCATCACCCCGCCCCATTCTCCTGGGTTCCATCACCCCGCCACATTCTCCCGCGTTCCATCACTCCGCCCCATTCTCCCGCTTTCCATCATCCCGCCCCATTCTCCCGCTTTCCTTCACCCCGACCCATTCTCCCGCTTTCCATCACCCCGCCCCATTCTCCCGCTTTCCATCACCCCGCCCCATTCTCCCGCTTTCCATCACCCCGCCCCATTCTCCCGCTTTCCATCACCCCGCCCCATTCTCCCGCTTTCCATCACCCCGCCCCAATCTCCCTCTTTCCATCACCCCACCCCATTCTCCCTCCTTCCATCACCTCGGCACATTCTCCTTCCTTCCATCACCCTGCCCCATTCTCCCGCTTTCCATCACCCCGCCCCATTTTCCCGTTTTCCATCACCCCGCCCCATTCTCCCGCTTTCCATCACCCCGCCCCATTCTCCCGCTTTCCATCACCCCCCCCCCATTCCCCGCTTTCCATCACCCCGCCCCATTCTCCCGCTTTCCATCACCCCGCCCCGTTCTCCCGCTTTCCATCACCCCGCCCCATTCTCCCGCTTTCCATCACCCCGCCCCATTCTCCCGCTTTCCATCACCCCACCCCATTCTCCCTCTTTCCATCACCCCGCCCCATTCTTCCTCCTTCCATCACCCCGCCCCATTCTCCGCTTCCCATAACCCCAGCCCCATCTCCCGCTTTCCATCACCCCGCCACTCTCTCCCACTTCACCCCGCCTCATTCTCCCTCCTTCCATCACCCCGCCCCATTCTCCCTCCTTCCATCACCCTGCCCCATTCTCCCGCTTTCCATCAGCCCGCCCCATTCTCCCGCTTTCCATCACCCCGCCCCATTCTCCCGCTTTCCATCACCCCGCCCCATTCTCCCGCTTTCCATCAACCTGCCCCCTTCTCTCGCTTTCCATCACCCCGCCCCATTCTCCCGCATTCCATCACCACGCCCCATTTTCCCGTTTTCCATCACCTCGCCCCATTCTCCTCGCTTCCATCACCCCGCCCCAATCTCCCTCCTTCCATCACCCTGTCCCATTCTCCCGCTTTCCATCTCCCCGCCCCATTCTCCCGCTTTCCATCACCCTGCCCCATTCTCCCGCTTTCCATCACCCCGCCCCATTCTTCCGCTTCCCATCATCCCGCCCCGTTCCCCCGCTTTCCATCACCCCTCCCCATTCTCCCTCCTTCCATCACCCCGCCCCATTCTCCCCCTTTCCATCACCCGCCCCATTCTCCTGCTTTCCATCACCTCGCCCCATTCTCCCGCTTTCCATCACCCCGCCCCATTCTTCTGCTTTCCATCACCCCGCCCCATTCTCCCACTTTCCATCACCCCGCACCATTCTCCCGCTTTCCATCACCCCGCCCCATTCTCCCGCTCTCCATCACCCCGCCCCATTCTCCCGCTTTTCATCACCCTGCCCCATTCTCCCGCTTTCCAACACCCCTCCCCATTCTCCCGCTTTCCATCACCCCGCCCCATTCTCCCGCTTTCCATCACCCCGCCCCATTGTCCCGCTTTCCATCACTTCGCCCCATTCTCCCGCTTTCCATCACCCCGCCCCATTCTCCCGCTTTCCATCACCCCGCCCCATTCTCCCTCCTTCCATCACCCTGTCTCATTCTCCCTCCTTCCATCACCCCGCCCCATTCTCCCGCTTTCCATCACCCCGCCCCATTCTCCCGCTTTCCATCACCCAGCCCCATTCTCCCGCTTTCCATCACCCCGCCCCATTTTTCTGCTTTCCATCACCCCGCCCCATTCTCCCGCTTTCCATCACCCCGCCCCATTCTCCCGCTTTCCATCACCCCGCCCCATTCTCCCGCTTTCCATCAACCCGCCCCATTCTCCCGCTTTCCATCACCCCGCCCCATTCTCCCTCCTTCCATCACCCCGCCCAATTCTCCCTCCTCCCATCACCCTGCCCCATTCTCCCGTTTTCCATCACCCTGCCCCATTCTCCCGCTTCCCATAACCCCACCCCATTCTCCGCTTTCCATCACCCCGCCACATTCTCCCACTTTCCATCACCCCGCCCCCTTCTCTCTCCTTCCATCACCCTGCCCCATTCTCCCGCTTTCCATCACCCCGCCCCATTTTCCCGTCTTCCATCACCCGGCCCCATTCTCCTGCTTTCCATCACCCCGCCCCATTCTACCGCTTTCCACCACCCCGCCCCATTCTCCCGCTTTCCATCACCCCGCCCCATTTTCCCGCTTTCCATCACCCCATCCCATCCTCCCACCTTTTATCACCCCGCCCCATTCTCCCTCCTTCCATCACCCCGCCCCATTCTCCCGCTTTACATCACCCCGCCCCATTCTCCCGCTTTCCATCACCCCGCCCCATTCCCCTGCTTTCCATCACCCCGCCCCATTCTCCCGCTTTCCATCACCCCGCCCCGTTCTCCCGCTTTCCATCACCTCGCCCAATTCTCCCGCTTTCCATCACCCCGCCCCATTCTCCCGCTTTCCATCACCCTGCCCCATTCTCCCTCTTTCCATCACCCCGCCCCATTCTCCCTCTTTCCATCACCCCGCCCCATTCTCCGCTTCCCATAACCCCAGCCCCATCTCCCGCTTCCCATCACCCCGCCACATTCTCCCACTTTCCATCACCCCGCCCCATTCTCCATCCTTCCATCACCCTGCCCCATTCTCCCTCCTTCCATCACCCCGCACCATTCTCCCGCTTTCCATCTCCCCGCCCCATTCTCCCGCTTTCCATCACCCTGCCCCATTCTCCCGCTTTCCATCACCCCGCCCCATTCTTCCGCTTCCCATCATCCCGCCCCATTCCCCCGCTTTCCATCACCCCTCCCCATTCTCCCTCCTTCCATCACCCCGCCCCATTCTCCCGCTTTCCATCACCCACCCCATTCTCCTGCTATCCATCACCTCGCCCCATTCTCCCACTTTCCATCACCCCGCCCCATTCTTCTGCTTTCCATCACCCCGCCCCATTCTCCCGCTTTCCATCACCCCACACCATTCATCCGCTTTCCATCACCCGCCCCATCTCCCGCTTTCCATCACCCCGCCCCATTTTCCTGCTTTCCATCACCCCGCCCCATTCTCCCGCTTTCCATCACCCCGCCCCATTCTCCCGCTTTCCATCACCCCGCCCCATTCTCCCGCTTTCCATCAACCCGCCCCATTCTCCCGCTTTCCATCACCCCGCCCCATTCTCCCTCCTTCCATCACCCCGCCCAATTCTCCCTCCTCCCATCACCCTGCCCCATTCTCCCGTTTTCCATCACCCTGCCCCATTCTCCCGCTTCCCATAACCCCACCCCATTCTCCGCTTTCCATCACCCCGCCACATTCTCCCACTTTCCATCACCCCGCCCCCTTCTCTCTCCTTCCATCACCCTGCCCCATTCTCCCGCTTTCCATCACCCCGCCCCATTTTCCCGTCTTCCATCACCCGGCCCCATTCTCCTGCTTTCCATCACCCCGCCCCATTCTACCGCTTTCCACCACCCCGCCCCATTTTCCCGCTTTCCATCACCCCATCCCATCCTCCCACCTTTTATCACCCCGCCCCATTCTCCCTCCTTCCATCACCCCGCCCCATTCTCCCGCTTTCCATCACCCCGCCCCATTCTCCCGCTTTCCATCACCCCGCCCCATTCCCCTGCTTTCCATCACCCCGCCCCATTCTCCCGCTTTCCATCACCCCGCCCCGTTCTCCCGCTTTCCATCACCTCGCCCAATTCTCCCGCTTTCCATCACCCCGCCCCATTCTCCCGCTTTCCATCACCCTGCCCCATTCTCCCTCTTTCCATCACCCCGCCCCATTCTCCCTCTTTCCATCACCCCGCCCCATTCTCCGCTTCCCATAACCCCAGCCCCATCTCCCGCTTCCCATCACCCCGCCACATTCTCCCACTTTCCATCACCCCGCCCCATTCTCCCTCCTTCCATCACCCTGCCCCATTCTCCCTCCTTCCATCACCCCGCCCCATTCTCCCGCTTTCCATCTCCCCGCCCCATTCTCCCGCTTTCCATCACCCTGCCCCATTCTCCCGCTTTCCATCACCCCGCCCCATTCTTCCGCTTCCCATCATCCCGCCCCATTCCCCCGCTTTCCATCACCCCTCCCCATTCTCCCTCCTTCCATCACCCCGCCCCATTCTCCCGCTTTCCATCACCCACCCCATTCTCCTGCTTTCCATCACCTCGCCCCATTCTCCCACTTTCCATCACCCCGCCCCATTCTTCTGCTTTCCATCACCCCGCCCCATTCTCCCGCTTTCCATCACCCCACACCATTCATCCGCTTTCCATCACCCGCCCCATCTCCCGCTTTCCATCACCCCGCCCCATTCTCCCGCTCTCCATCACCCCGCCCCATTCTCCCGCTTTTCATCACACCGCCCCATTCTCCCGCTTTCCAACACCCCTCCCCATTCTCCCGCTTTCCATCACCCCGCCCCATTCTCCCGCTTTCCATCACCCCGCCCCATTGTCCCGCTTTCCATCACTCCGCCCCATTCTCCCGCTTTCCATCACCCCGCCCCATTCTCCCGCTTTCCATCACCCCGGCCCATTCTCCCTCCATCCATCACCCTGCCTCATTCTCCCTCCTTCCATCACCCCGCCCCATGCTCCCGCTTTCCATCACCCCGCCCCATTCTCCCGCTTTCCATCACCCAGCCCCATTCTCCCGCTTTCCATCACCCCGCCCCATTTTCCCGCTTTCCATCACCCCGCCCCATTCTCCCGCTTTCCATCACCCTTCCCCAATCCCCCGCTTTCCATCACCCTGCCCCATTCTCCCTCCTTCCATCACCCCGCCCCATTCTCCCGCTTTCCATCACCCCGCCCCATTCTCCCTCCTTCCATCACCCCGCCCCATTTTCCCGCTTTCCATCACCCCGCCCCAATCTCCCGCTTTCCATCACCCTGCCCCAATCTTCCGCTTTCCATCACCCCGCCCCATTCTCCCTCCTTCCATCACCCCGCCCCATTCTCCCGCTTTCCATCACCCCGCCCTATTCTCCCGCTTTCCATCACCCCGCCCCATTCTCCCACTTTCCATCACCCCGCCCCATGCTCCCGCTTTCCATCACCCTGCCCCATTCTCCCCCTTTCCATCACCCCGCCCCATTCTCCCTCCTTCCATCACCCCGCCCCATTCTCCCGCTTTCTATCACCCCGCCCCATTCTCCCTCCTTCCATCACCCCGCCCCATTCTCCCTCCTTCCATCACCCCGCCCCATTCTCCCGCTTTCCATCACCCCGACCCATTCTCCCGCTTCCCATAACCCCACCCCATTCTCCCGCTATCCATCACCCCGCCACATTCTCCCGCTTTCCATCACCCGCCTCATTGTCCTTCCTTCCATCACCCCGCCCCATTCTCCCTCCTTCCATCACCCCGCCCCATTCTCCCGCTTTCCATCAGCCCGCCCCATTCTCCCGCTTTCCATCACCCCGCCCCATTCTCCCGCTTTCCATCACCCCGCCCCATTCTCCCGCTTTCCATCACCCCGCCCCATTCTCCCGCTTTCCATCACCCCCCCCCATTCTCCCTCCTTCCATCACCCCGCCCCATTCTCCCGCTTTCCATCAGCCCGCCCCATTCTTCCGCTTTCCATCACCCCGCCCCTTTCTCCCGCTTTCCATCTCCCCGCCCCATTCTCCCGCTTTCCATCACCCCGCCCCATTCTCCCTCCTTCCATCACCCCGCCCCATTCTCCCTCCTTCCATCACCCCGCCCCATTCTCCCGCTTTCCATCACCCCGCCCCATTCTCCTGCTTCCCATAACCCCATCCCATTCTCCCGCTTTCCATCACCCTGCCACATTTTCCCACTTTCCATCACCCCGCCCCCTTCTCTCTCCTTCCATCACCCCGCCCCATTCTCCCTCCTTCCATCACCCCGCCCCATTCTCCCGCTTT
Source organism: Closterium sp. NIES-65 (assembly GCA_948144175.1). NCBI lineage: Eukaryota > Viridiplantae > Streptophyta > Zygnematophyceae > Desmidiales > Closteriaceae > Closterium > Closterium sp. NIES-65. The sequence continues at coordinate 72,056 of CANXME010000205.1, forward strand.
CCATCAGCCCGCCCCATTCTCCCGCTTTCCATCACCCCGCCCCTTTCTCCCGCTTTCCATCTCCCCGCCCCATTCTCCCGCTTTCCATCACCCCGCCCCATTCTCCCGCTTTCCATCACCCCGCCCCATTCTTCCGCTTCCCATCATCCCGCCCCATTCCACCGCTTTCCATCACCACTCCCCATTCTCCCTCCTTCCATCACCCCGCCCCATTCTTCCAGTTTCCATCACCCGCCCCATTCTCCCGCTTTCCATCACCTCGCCCCATTCTCCCGCTTTCCATCACCCTGCCCCATTCTTCTGCTTTCCATCACCCCGCCCCATTCTCCCGCTTTCCATCACCCCGCCCTATTCTCCCTCCTTCCATCACCCCGCCCCATTCTCCCTCCTTCCATCACCCCGCCCCATTCTCCCGCTTTCCATCACCCCGCCACATTCTCCCGCATTCTATCACCCCGCCCCATTCTCCCTCCTTCTATCACCCCGCCCCATTCTCCCGCTTTCCACCACCCCGCCCCATTCTACCGATTTCCATCACCCCGCCTCATTCTCCCGCTTTCCATCACACCGCCCCATTCTCCCGCTTTCCATCACCCCGCCCCATTCTCCCGCTTTCCATCATCCCGCCCCATTCTCCCTCCTTCCATCACCCCGCCCCATTCTCCCGCTTTCCATCACTCCGCCCCATTCTCCCTCCTTCCATCACCCCGCCCCATTCTCCCTCCTTCCATCACCCCGCCCCATTCTCCCTCCTTCTATCACCCCGCCCCATTCTCCCGCTTTCCACCACCCCGCCCCATTCTACCGATTTCCATCACCCCACCTCATTCTCCCGCTTTCCATCACACCGCCCCATTCTCCCGCTTTCCATCACCCCGCCCCATTCTCCCGCTTTCCATCATCCCGCCCCATTCTCCCTCCTTCCATCACCCCGCCCCATTCTCCCGCTTTCCATCACTCCGCCCCATTCTCCCTCCTTCCATCACCCCGCCCCATTCTCCCTCCTTCCATCACCCCGCCCCATTCTCCCGCTTTCCATCACCCCGCCCCAATCTCCTGCTTCCCATAACCCCACCCCATTTTCCCGCTTTCCATCACCCCGCCACATTCTCCCACTTTCCATCACCCCGCCCCCTTCTCTCTCCTTCCATCACCCGCCCCATTCTCCCTCCTTCCATCACCCCGCCTTATTCTCCCGCTTTCCATCAGCCCGCCCCATTCTCCCGCTTTCCATCCCCCCGCCCCTTTCTCCCGCTTTCCATCTCCCCCCCCCACTCTCCCGCTTTCCATCACCCCGCCCCATTCTTCCGCTTTCCATCATCCCGCCCCATTCCACCGCTTTCCATCACCCCTCCCCATTCTCCCTCCTTCCATCACCCCGCCCCATTCTTCCGCTTTCCATCACCCGCCCCATTCTCCCGCTTTCCATCACCTCGCCCCATTCTCCCGCTTTCCATCACCCTGCCCCATTCTTTTGCTTTCCATCACCCCGCCCCATTCTCCCGCTTTCCATCACCCTGCCCCATTCACCCGCTTTCCATCACCCGCCCCATTCTCCCGCTTTCCATCACCCCGCCCCATTCTCCCGCTTTCCATTACCCTGCTCCATTCTCCCGCTTTCCATCACACCGCCCCATTCTCCCGCTTTCCATCACCCCGCCCCATTCTCCCGCTTTCCATCACCCCGCCCCATTTGCCCACTTTCCATCACCCCGCCCCATTCTCCCTCCTTCCATCACCCCGCCTCATTCTCCCTCCTTCCATCACCCCGCCCCATTCTCCCACTTTCCATCACCCCGCCCCATTCTCCCGCTTTCCATCACCCAGCCCCATTCTCCCGCTTTCCATCACCCCGTCCCATTTGCCCACTTTCCATCACCCCGCCCCATTCTCCCGCTTTCCATCACCCTGCCCCAATCTCCCGCTTTCCATCACCCCGCCCCATTCTCCCTCCTTCCGTCACCCCGCCCTATTCTCCCGCTTTCCATCACCCCGCCCCATTCTCCTGCTTTCCATCACCCAGCCCCATTCTCCCGCTTTCCACCACCCCGCCCCATTCTACCGATTTCCATCACCCCACCTCATTCTCCCGCTTTCCATCACACCGCCCCATTCTCCCGTTTTCCATCACCCCGCCCCATTCTCCCGCTTTCCATCATCCCGCCCCATTCTCCCTCCTTCCATCACCCCGCCCCATTCTCCCGCTTTCCATCACTCCGCCCCATTCTCCCTCCTTCCATCAACCCGCCCCATTCTCCCTCCTTCCATCACCCCGCCCCATTCTCCCGCTTTCCATCACCCCGCCCCAATCTCCTGCTTCCCATAACCCCACCCCATTTTCCCGCTTTCCATCACCCCGCCACATTCTCCCACTTTCCATCACCCCGCCCCCTTCTCTCTCCTTCCATCACCCCGCCCCATTCTCCCTCCTTCCATCACCCCGCCCCATTCTCCTGCTTTCCATCAGCCCGCCCCATTCTCCCGCTTTCCATCACCCCGCCCCTTTCTCCCGCTTTCCATCTCCCCCCCCCACTCTCCCGCTTTCCATCACCCCGCCCCATTCTTCCGCTTTCCATCATCCCGCCCCATTCCACCGCTTTCCATCACCCCTCCCCATTCTCCCTCCTTCCATCACCCCGCCCCATTCTTCCGCTTTCCATCACCCGCCCCATTCTCCCGCTTTCCATCACCTCGCCCCATTCTCCCGCTTTCCATCACCCTGCCCCATTCTTTTGCTTTCCATCACCCCGCCCCATTCTCCCGCTTTCCATCACCCTGCCCCATTCACCCGCTTTCCATCACCCGCCCCATTCTCCCGCTTTCCATCACCCCGCCCCATTCTCCCGCTTTCCATTACCCTGCTCCATTCTCCCGCTTTCCATCAACCCGCCCCATTCTCCCGCTTTCCATCACCCCGCCCCATTCTCCCGCTTTCCATCACCCCGCCCCATTTGCCCACTTTCCATCACCCCGCCCCATTCTCCCTCCTTCCATCACCCCGCCTCATTCTCCCTCCTTCCATCACCCCGCCCCATTCTCCCGCTTTCCATCACCCCGCCCCATTCTCCCGCTTTCCATCACCCAGCCCCATTCTCCCGCTTTCCATCACCCCGCCCCATTTGCCCACTTTCCATCACCCCGCCCCATTCTCCCGCTTTCCATCACCCTGCCCCAATCTCCCGCTTTCCATCACCCCGCCCCATTATCCCTCCTTCCGTCACCCCGCCCTATTCTCCCGCTTTCCATCACCCCGCCCCATTCTCCTGCTTTCCATCACCCAGCCCCATTCTCCCGCTTTCCATCACCCTGCCCCATTCTCCCGCTTTCCATCACCCCACCCCATTCTCCCTCCTTCCATCACCCCGCCCCATTCTCCCTCCTTCCATCACCCCGCCCCATTCTCTCGCATTCCATCACCCCGCCCCATTCTCCCTCCTTCCATCACCCCGCCCCATTCTCCCTCCTTCCATCACCCCGCCCCATTCTCCCGCTTTCCATCACCCCGCCCCATTCTCCCGATTTCCATCACCCCGCCCCATTCTCCCGCTTTCCATCACCCCGCCCCATTCTCCCGCTTTCCATCATCCCGCCCCATTCTCCCTCCTTCCATCACCCCGCCCCATTCTTCCGCTTCCCATCATCCCGCCCCATTCCCCCGCTTTCCATCACCCCTCCCAATTCTCCCTCCTTCCATCACCCCGCCCCATTCTCTCGCTTTTTATCACCCCGCCCCATTCTCCCGCTTTCCATCACCCCGCCCCATTCTCCCGCTTTCCATCACTCCGCCCCATTATCCCTCCTTCCATCACCCCGCCCCATTCTCCCTCCTTCCATCACCCCGCCACATTCTCCCGCTTTCCATCACCCCGCCTCATTCTCCCACTTTCCATCACCCCGCCCCCTTCTCTCCTCTTCCATCACCCCGCCCCATTCTCCCTCCTTCCATCACCCCGCCCCATTCTCCCGCTTTCCATCAGCCCGCCCCATTCTCCCGCTTTCCATCACCCCTCCCCTTTCTCCCGCTTTCCATCTCCCCGCCCCATTCTCCCGCTTTCCATCACCCCGCCCCATTCTCCCGCTTTCCATCACCCCGCCCCATTCTTCCGCTTCCCATCATCCCGCCCCATTCCCCCGCTTTCCATCACCCCTCCCCATTCTCCCTCCTTCCATCACCCCGCCCCATTCTCTCGCTTTCCATCACCACGCCCCATTCTCCCTCCTTCCATCACCCCGCCCCATTCTCCCTCCTTCCATCACCCCGCCCCATTCTCCCGCTTTCCATCACCCCGCCCCATTCTCCCGCTTCCCATAACCCCACCCCATTCTCCACCTTTCCATCACCCCGCCACATTCTCCCGCTTTCTATCACCCCGCCCCATTCTCCCTCCTTCCATCAGCCCGCCCCATTCTCCCGCTTTCCATCACCCCGCCCCATTCTCCCGATTTCCATCACCCCGCCCCATTCTCCCGCTTTCCATCACCCCGCCCCATTCTCCCGCTTTCCATCACCCCGCCCCATTCTCCCGCTTTCCATCATCCCGCCCCATTCTCCCTCCTTCCATCACCCCGCCCCATTCTTCCGCTTCCCATCATCCCGCCCCATTCCCCCGCTTTCCATCACCCCTCCCCATTCTCCCTCCTTCCATCACCCCGCCCCATTCTCTCGCTTTTTATCACCCCGCCCCATTCTCCCGCTTTCCATCACCCCGCCCCATTCTCCCGCTTTCCATCACTCCGCCCCATTATCCCTCCTTCCATCACCCCGCCCCATTCTCCCTCCTTCCATCACCCCGCCACATTCTCCCGCTTTCCATCACCCCGCCTCATTCTCCCACTTTCCATCACCCCGCCCCCTTCTCTCTCCTTCCATCACCCCGCCCCATTCTCCCTCCTTCCATCACCCCGCCCCATTCTCCCGCTTTCCATCAGCCCGCCCCATTCTCCCGCTTTCCATCACCCCTCCCCTTTCTCCCGCTTTCCATCTCCCCGCCCCATTCTCCCGCTTTCCATCACCCCGCCCCATTCTCCCGCTTTCCATCACCCCGCCCCATAATTCCGCTTCCCATCATCCCGCCCCATTCCCCCGCTTTCCATCACCCCTCCCCATTCTCCCTCCTTCCATCACCCCGCCCCATTCTCTCGCTTTCCATCACCCCGCCCCATTCTCCCGCTTTCCATCACGCCGCCCCATTCTCCCGCTTTCCATCACCTCGCCCCATTCTCCCTCCTTCCATCACCCCGCCCCATTCTCCCGCTTTCCATCACCCCGCCCCATTCTACCTCCTTCCATCACCCCGCCCCATTCTCTCGCTTTCCATCACCACGCCCCATTCTCCCTCCTTCCATCACCCCGCCCCATTCTCCCTCCTTCCATCACCCCGCCCCATTCTCCCGCTTTCCATCACCCCGCCCCATTCTCCCGCTTCCCATAACCCCACCCCATTCTCCACCTTTCCATCACCCCGCCACATTCTCCCGCTTTCTATCACCCCGCCCCATTCTCCCTCCTTCCATCACCCCGCCCCATTCTCCCGCTTTCCATCACCCCGCCCCATTCTCCCGATTTCCATCACCCCGCCCCATTCTCCCGCTTTCCATCACCCCGCCCCATTCTCCCGCTTTCCATCACCCCGCCCCATTCTCCCGCTTTCCATCATCCCGCCCCATTCTCCCTCCTTCCATCACCCCGCCCCATTCTTCCGCTTCCCATCATCCCGCCCCATTCCCCCGCTTTCCATCACCCCTCCCCATTCTCCCTCCTTCCATCACCCCGCCCCATTCTCTCGCTTTTTATCACCCCGCCCCATTCTCCCGCTTTCCATCACCCCGCCCCATTCTCCCGCTTTCCATCACTCCGCCCCATTATCCCTCCTTCCATCACCCCGCCCCATTCTCCCTCCTTCCATCACCCCGCCACATTCTCCCGCTTTCCATCACCCCACCTCATTCTCCCACTTTCCATCACCCCGCCCCCTTCTCTCTCCTTCCATCACCCCGCCCCATTCTCCCTCCTTCCATCACCCCGCCCCATTCTCCCGCTTTCCATCAGCCCGCCCCATTCTCCCGCTTTCCATCACCCCTCCCCTTTCTCCCGCTTTCCATCTCCCCGCCCCATTCTCCCGCTTTCCATCACCCCGCCCCATTCTCCCGCTTTCCATCACCCCGCCCCATAATTCCGCTTCCCATCATCCCGCCCCATTCCCCCGCTTTCCATCACCCCTCCCCATTCTCCCTCCTTCCATCACCCCGCCCCATTCTCTCGCTTTCCATCACCCCGCCCCATTCTCCCGCTTTCCATCACGCCGCCCCATTCTCCCGCTTTCCATCACCTCGCCCCATTCTCCCTCCTTCCATCACCCCGCCCCATTCTCCCGCTTTCCATCACCCCGCCCCATTCTCCCTCCTTCCATCACCCCGCCCCATTCTCCCTCATTCCATCACCCCGCCCCATTCTCCCGCTTTCCATCACCCCGCCCCATTCGCCCCTAGATATAGGCGCCCCTAGAGATAGGCGCCCATAGAGATAGGCGCCCATAGAGATAGGCACCCATAGAGATAGGCGCCCATAGAGATAGGCGCCTATCTCTAGAGGCGCCTATCTCAAGGCGGAGCCCCTAGAGATAGGTGCCCCTCGAGATAGGCGCCCCTAGAGATATGCGCCCCTAGAGATAGGCGGCCATAGAGAAAGGCGCCCATAGAGATAGGCGCCCCTAGAGATAGGCGCCCCTAGAGATAGGCGCCCATAGAGATAGGCGCCCCAAGAGATAGGCGCCTATCTCTATGGGCTCCTATCTCTAGGGGCGCCTATCTCTAGGGGCGCCTATCTCTATGGCCGCCTATCTCTATAGCCGCCTATCTCTATGGGCGCCTATCTCTAGGGGCGCCTATCTCTAGGGGCGCCTATCTCTTTGGGCGCCTATCTCTATGGGCGCCTATCTCTAGGGGCGCCTATCTCTATGGGCGCCTATCTCTAGGGGCGCCTATCTCTATGGGCGCCTATCTCTAGGGGCGCCTATCTCTAGGGGCGCCTATCTCTATGGGCGCCTATCTCTATGGGCGCCTATCTCTATGGGCGCCTATCTCTATGGGCGCCTATCTCTATGGGCGCCTATCTCTATGGGCGCCTATCTCTATGGGCGCCTATCTCTATGGGCACCTATCTCTATGGGCGCCTATCTCTATGGGCGCCTATCTCTAGGGGCGCCCATAGAGATAGGCGCCCCAAGAGATAGGCGCCCATAGAGATAGGCGCCCATAGAGATAGGCGCCCCTAGAGATAGGCGCCCCCAGAGATAGGCGCCAATAGAGATAGGCGCCCATAGAGATAGGCGCCCATAGAGATAGGCGCCCAAAGAGATAGGCGCCCCTAGAGATAGGCGCCCCTAGAGATAGGCGCCCATAGAGATAGGCGGCCATAGAGATAGGCGGCCATAGAGATAGGCGCCCCTAGAGATAGGCGCCCCTAGAGATAGGCGCCCATAGAGATAGGCGCCCATAGAGATAGGCGCCCCTAGAGATAGGCGCCCCTAGAGATAGGCGTCCCTAGAGATAGGCGCCCATAGAGATAGGCGCCCCTAGAGATAGGCGCCCCTAGAGATAGGCGCCCCTAGAGATAGGCGCCCCTAGAGATAGGCGCCCATAGAGATAGGCGTCCCTAGAGATAGGCACCCATAGAGATAGGCGCCCCTAGAGATAGGCGCCCCTAGAGATAGGCGCCCATAGAGATAGGCGCCCATAGAGATAGGCGCCCATAGAGATAGGCGCCCCTAGAGATAGGCGCCCATAGAGATAGGCGCCCATAGAGATAGGCGCCCATAGAGATAGGCGCCCATAGAGATAGGCGCCCATAGAGATAGGCGCCCCTAGAGATAGGCGCCCCTAGAGATAGGCGCTCCTAGAGATAGGCACCCCTAGAGATAGGCGCCCCTAGAGATACGCGCCCATAGAGATAGGCGCCCATAGAGATAGGCGCCCCTAGAGATAGGCGCCCCTAGAGATAGGCGCCCCTAGAGATAGGCGGCCATAGAGATAGGCGCCCCTAGAGATAGGCGCCCCTAGAGATAGGCGCCCCTAGGGATAGGCGCCCATAGAGATAGGACCCCTAAAGATAGGCGCCCCTAGAGATAGGCGCCCCTAGAGATAGGCGCCCATAGAGATAGGCGGCCATAGAGATAGGCGGCCCTAGAGATAGGCGCTTATAGAGATAGGTGCCCCTAGAGATAGGCGCCCCTAGAGATAGGCGCCCCTAGATATAGGCGCCCATAGATATAGGCGCCCATAGATATAGGCGCCCATAGAGATAGGCGCCCATAGAGATAGGCGCCCCTAGAGATAGGCGCCCCTAGAGATAGGCGCCCCTAGAGATAGGCGCCCCTAGAGATAGGCGCCCAAAGAGATAGGCGCTCCTAGAGATAGGCGCCCATAGAGATAGGCGCACATAGAGATAGGCGCCCACAGAGATAGGCGCCCATAGAGATAGGCGCCCCTAGAGATAGGCTCACCTAGAGATAGGCGCCCCTAGAGATAGGCGCTCCTAGAGATAGGCGCCCCTAGAGATAGGCGCCCATAGAGATAGGCGCCCATAGAGATAGGCGCCCCTAGAGATAGGCGCCCATAGAGATAGGCACCCATAGAGATAGGCGCCCATAGAGATAGGCGCTCATAGAGAAAGGCCCCCCTAGAGATAGGCGCCCATAGAGATAGGCGCCCATAGAGATAGGCGCCCCTAGAGATAGGCGCCCCTAGATATAGGCGCCCCTAGAGATAGGCGCCCCTAGAGATAGGCGCCCAAAGAGATAGGCGCCCCTAGAGATAGGCGCCCATAGAGATAGGCGCACATAGTGATAGGCGCCCACAGAGATAGGCGCCCATAGAGATAGGCGCCCCTAGAGATAGGCTCACCTAGAGATAGGCGCCCCTAGAGATAGGCGCTCCTAGAGATAGGCGCCCCTAGAGATAGGCGCCCATAGAGATAGGCGCCCATAGAGATAGGCGCCCCTAGAGATAGGCGCCCATAGAGATAGGCGCCCATAGAGATAGGCGCCCATAGAGATAGGCGCTCATAGAGAAAGGCGCCCCTAGAGATAGGCGCCCATAGAGATAGGCGCCCATAGAGATAGGCGCCCATAGAGATAGGCGCCCCTAGAGATAGGCGCCCCTAGAGATAGGCGCCCATAGAGATAGACGCCCATAGAGATAGGCGCCCCTAGAGATAGGCGCCCCTAGAGATAGGCGCCCATAGAGATAGGCGCCCATAGAGATAGGCGCCCCTAGAGATGGGCGCCCCTAGAGATAGGCGCCCCTAGAGATAGGCGCCCCTAGAGATAGGCGCCCAAAGAGATAGGCGCCCCTAGAGATAGGCGCCCATAGAGATATGCGCCCATAGAGATAGGCGGCCATAGAGATAGGCGCTCCTAGAGATAGGCGCCCATAGAGATAGGCGGCCATAGAGATAGGCGCCCATAGAGATAGGCGCCCTAGAGATAGGCGCCCATAGAGATAGGCGCCCTAGAGATAGGCGCCCATAGAGATAGGCGCCCATAGAGATATGCGCCCATAGAGATAGGCGCCCATAGAGATAGGCGGCCATAGAGATAGGCGCTCATAGAGATAGGCGCCCATAGAGATAGGCGCCCATAGAGATAGGCGCCCTAGAGATAGGCGCCCATAGAGATAGGCGCCCTAGAGATAGGCGCCCATAGAGATAGGCGCCCATAGAGATAGGCCCCATTATCCCTCCTTCCATCACCCCGCCCCATTCTCCCGCTTTTCATCACCCCGCCCCATCCTCCCACCTTCCATCACCCCGCCCCATTCTCCCGCTTTCCATCACCCTGCCCCATTCTCCAACTTTCCATCACCCCGCCCCATTCTCCCGCTTTCCATCACCCCGCCCCATTCTCCCGCTTTCCATCACCCCGCCCCATTCTCCCGCTTTCCATCACCCCGCCCCATTCTCCCGCTTTCCATCACCCCGCCCCATTCTCCAGCGTTCCATCACCCCGCCCCATTCTCCCGCTTTCCATCACCCCGCCCCATTCTCCCGCTTTCCATCACCCCGCCCCATTCTCCCTCCTTCCATCACCCCGCCTTATTCTCCCGCTTTCCATTACCCCGCCCCATTCTCCCGCTTTCCATCACCTCGCCCCATTCTCCCGCTTTCCATCACCCTGCCCCATTCTCCCGCTTACCATCACCCTGCCCCATTCTCCCGCTTTCCATCACCCCGCCCCATTCTCCCGTTTCCATCACCCCGTCCCATTCTCCCGCTTTCCATCACCCCACCCCATTCTCCTGCTTTCCATCACCCCGCCCCATTCTCCCGCTTTCCACCCCCCCGCCCCATTCTCCCGCTTTCTATCACCCCGGCCCATTCTCCCTCCTTCCATCACCCCGCCCCATTCTCCCTCCTTCCATCACCCCACCCCATTCTCCCTCCTTACATCACCCCGCCCCATTCTCCTGCTTTCTATCACCCCGCCCCATTCTCCCGCTTTCCACCACCTTGCCCCATTCTCCCGCCTTCCATCACCCCGCCCCATTCTCCCTCCTTCCATCACCCCGCCCCATTCTCCCGCTTTCCATTGCCCCGCCCCATTCTCCCACTTTGCATCACCCCACCCCATTCTCCCGCTTTCCATCACCCCGACCCATTCTCCCGATTTCCATCACCCCGCCCCATTCTCCCGCTTTCCATCACCCCGCCCCATTCTCCCGCTTTCCATCACCCCGCACCATTCTCCCGCTTTCCATCACCCCGCCCCATTCTCCTGCTTTCCATCATCCCGCCCCATTCTCCCTCCTTCCATCACGTCGCCCCATTCTCCCGCTTTCCATCACCCCGCCTCATTCTCCCGCTTTCCATCACCCCGCCCCATTCTCCCGCTTTCCATCACCCTGCCCCATTCTCCCGCTTTCCATCACCCCACCCCATTCTCCCGCTTTCCATCACCCCGCCTCATACTCCCGCTTTCCATCACCCCGCCCCATTCTCCCGCTTTCCATCACCTCGCCCCATTCTCCCGCTTTCCATCACCCCTCCCCATTCTCCCTCCTTCCATCACCCCGCCCCATTCTCCCCCCTTCCATCACCCCGACCCATTCTCCCTCCTTCCATCACCCCGCCCCATTCTCCCGCTTTCCATCGCCCCGCCCCATTCTCCCACTTTGCATCACCCCACCCCATTCTCCCGCTTTCCATCACCCCGACCCATTCTCCCGATTTCCATCACCCCGCCCCATTCTCCTGCTTTCCATCACCCCGCCCCATTCTCCCGCTTTCCATCACCCCGCACCATTCTCCCGCTTTCCATCAACCCGCCCCATTCCCCCTCCTTCCATCGCAATTTTGCACATGCTAGGCCCTTGTTCTTCCAATTTTGCACACGCTAGGCCCTTGTTCTTCCAATTTGGCACACGCTAGGCCCTTGTTCTTCCAATTTTGCACACGCTAGGCCCTTGTTCTTCCAATTTTGCACACACTATGCCTTTGTTCTTGCAATTTGGCACACGCTAGGCCCTTGTTCTTCCAATTTTGCACACGCTAGGCCCTTGTTCTTGCAATTTTGCACACGCTAGGGCCCTGTTCTTCCAATTTTGCACACGCTAGGCCCTTGTTCTTCCAATTTTGCACACGCTAGGCCCTTGTTCTTCCAATTTTGCACACGCTAGGCCCTTGTTCTTCCAATTTTGCACACGCTAGGCCCTTGTTCTTCCAATTTTGCACACGCTAGGCCCTTGTTCTTCCAATTTTGCACACGCTAGGCCCTTGTTCTTCCAATTTTGCACACGCTAGGCCCTTGTTCTTCCAATTTTGCACACACTAGGCCTTTGTTCTTGCAATTTGGCACACGCTAGGTCCTTGTTCTTCCAATTTTGCACACACTAGGCCCTTGCTCTTGCATTTTTGCACACGCTAGGCCCTTGTTCTTCCAATTTTGCACACGCTAGGCCCTTGTTATTTGAATTTTGCTTGCGCTAGGCCCTTGTTCTTCCAATTTTGCACACGCTAGGCCCTTGTTCTTCCAATTTTGCACACGCTAGGCCCTTGTTCTTCCTATTTTGCACACGCTAGGCCCTTGTTCTTCCAATTTTGCACACACTAGGCCTTTGTTCTTGCAATTTGGCACACGCTAGGCCCTTGTTCTTCCAATTTTGCACATGCTAGGCCCTTGTTCTTCCAATTTTGCACACGCTAGGCCCTTGTTCTTGCAATTTTGCAAATGCTAGGCCCTTGTTCTTCCAATTTTGCACACGCTAGGCCCTTGTTCTTCCAATTTTGCACACGCTAGGCCCTTGTTCTTCCAATTTCGCACACGCTAGGCCCTTGTTCTTCCAATTTTGCACACGCTAGCCCCTTGTTCTTCCAATTTTGCACACGCTAGGCCCTTGTTCTTCCAATTTTGCACACACTAGGCCTTTATTCTTGCAATTTGGCACACGCTAGGCCCTTGTTCTTTCAATTTTGCACACACTAGGCCCTTGTTCTTGCAATTTTGCACACGCTAGGCCCTTGTTCTTCCAATTTTGCACACGCTAGGCCCTTGTTCTTCCAATTTTGCACACGCTAGGCCCTTGTTCTTCCAATTTTGCACACGCTGGGCCCTTGTTCTTCCAATTTTGCACACACTAGGCCCTTGTTCTTCCAATTTTGCACACGCTAGGCCCTTGTTCTTGCAATTTTGCACACGCTAGGCCTTTGTTCTTCCAATTTGGCACATGCTAGGCCCTTGTTTTTCCAATTTTGCACACGCTAGGCACTTGTTCTTCCAATTTGGAACACGCTAGGCCCTTGTTCTTCCAATTTTGCACACGCTAGGCCCTTGTTCTTCCAATTTTGCACACGCCAGGCCCTTGTTCTTCCAATTTTGCACACACTAGGCCTTTGTTCTTGCAATTTGGCACACGCTAGGCCCTTGTTCTTCCAATTTTGCACACACTAGGCCCTTGATCTTCCAATTTTGCACACGCTAGGTCCTTGTTCTTGCAATTTTGCACACGCTAGGCCCTTGTTCTTCCAATTTTGCACACGCTAGGCCCTTGTTCTTCCAATTTTGCACATACTAGGCCCTTGTTCTTGCAATTTTGCACACGCTAGGCCCTTGTTCTTCCAATTTTGCACACGCTAGGCCCTTATTCTTCCAATTGTACACACGCTAGGCACTTGTTCTTCCAATTTTGCACACACTAGGCCTTTGTTCTTGCAATTTGGCACACGCTAGGCCCTTGTTCTTTCAATTTTGCACACACTAGGCCCTTATTCTTGCAATTTTGCACACGCTGGGCCCTTGTTCTTCCAATTTTGCACACGCTAGGTCCTTGTTCTTCCAATTTTGCACACGCTAGGCACTTGTTCTTCCAATTTTGCACACACTAGGCCTTTGTTCTTGCAATTTGGCACACGCTAGGCCCTTGTTCTTCCAATTTTGCACACACTAGGCCCTTGTTCTTGCAATTTTGCACACGCTAGGCCCTTGTTCTTCCAATTTTGCACACGCTAGGCCCTTGTTCTTCCAATTTTGCACATGCTAGGCACTTGTTCTCCCAATTTTGCACACACTAGGCCTTTGTTCTTGCAATTTGGCACACGCTAGGCCCTTGTTCTTCCAATTTTGCACACACTAGGCCCTTGTTCTTGCAATTTTGCACACGCTAGGCGCTTGTTCCTCCAATTTTGCACACGCTAGGCCCTTGTTCATCCAATTTTGCACACGCCAGGCACTCGTTCTTCCAATTTTGCACACACTAGGCCTTTGTTCTTGCAATTTGGCACACGCTAGGCCCTTGTTCTTCCAATTTTGCACACACTAGGCCCTTGTTCTTGCAATTTTGCACACGCTAGGCCCTTGTTCTTCCAATTTTGCACACGCTAAGCCCTTATTCTTCCAATTGTACACACGCTAGGCACTTGTTCTTCCAATTTTGCACACACTAGGCCTTTGTTCTTGCAATTTGGCACACGCTAGGCCCTTGTTCTTTCAATTTTGCACACACTAGGCCCTTATTCTTGCAATTTTGCACACGCTAGGCCCTTGTTCTTCCAATTTCACACACGCTAGGTCCTTGTTCTTCCAATTTTGCACACGCTAGGCACTTGTTCTTCCAATTTTGCACACACTAGGCCTTTTTTCTTGCAATTTGGCACACGCTAGGCCCTTGTTCTTCCAATTTTGCACGCACTAGGCCCTTGTTCTTGCAATTTTGCACACGCTAGGCCCTTGTTCCTCCAATTTTGCACACGCTAGGCCCTTGTTCTTCCAATTTTGCACACGCCAGGCACTCGTTCTTCCAATTTTGCACACACTAGGCCTTTGTTCTTGCAATTTGGCACACGCTAGGCCCTTGTTCTTCCAATTTTGCACATACTAGGCCCTTGTTCTTGCAATTTTGCACACGCTAGGCCCTTGTTCTTCCAATTTTGCACACGCTAGGCCCTTATTCTTCCAATTGTACACACGCTATTCACTTGTTCTTCCAATTTTGCACACACTAGGCCTTTGTTCTTGCAATTTGGCACACGCTAGGCCCTTGTTCTTTCAATTTTGCACACACTAGGCCCTTGTTCTTGCAATTTTGCACACGCTAGGCCCTTGTTCTTCCAATTTTGCACACGCTAGGCCCTTGTTCTTCCAATTTTGCACACGCTAGGCCCTTGTTCTTCCAATTTTGCACACGCTGGGCCCTTGTTCTTCCAATTTTGCACACACTAGGCCCTTGTTCTTCCAATTTTGCACACGCTAGGCCCTTGTTCTTGCAATTTTGCACACGCTAGGCCTTTGTTCTTCCAATTTGGCACATGCTAGGCCCTTGTTTTTCCAATTTTGCACACGCTAGGCACTTGTTCTTCCAATTTGGAACACGCTAGGCCCTTGTTCTTCCAATTTTGCACACGCTAGGCCCTTGTTCTTCCAATTTTGCACACGCCAGGCCCTTGTTCTTCCAATTCTGCACACACTAGGCCTTTGTTCTTGCAATTTGGCACACGCTAGGCCCTTGTTCTTCCAATTTTGCACACACTAGGCCCTTGATCTTCCAATTTTGCACACGCTAGGTCCTTGTTCTTGCAATTTTGCACACGCTAGGCCCTTGTTCTTCCAATTTTGCACACGCTAGGCCCTTGTTCTTCCAATTTTGCACATACTAGGCCCTTGTTCTTGCAATTTTGCACACGCTAGGCCCTTGTTCTTCCAATTTTGCACACGCTAGGCCCTTATTCTTCCAATTGTACACACGCTAGGCACTTGTTCTTCCAATTTTGCACACACTAGGCCTTTGTTCTTGCAATTTGGCACACGCTAGGCCCTTGTTCTTTCAATTTTGCACACACTAGGCCCTTATTCTTGCAATTTTGCACACGCTGGGCCCTTGTTCTTCCAATTTTGCACACGCTAGGTCCTTGTTCTTCCAATTTTGCACACGCTAGGCACTTGTTCTTCCAATTTTGCACACACTAGGCCTTTGTTCTTGCAATTTGGCACACGCTAGGCCCTTGTTCTTCCAATTTTGCACACACTAGGCCCTTGTTCTTGCAATTTTGCACACGCTAGGCCCTTGTTCTTCCAATTTTGCACACGCTAGGCCCTTGTTCTTCCAATTTTGCACATGCTAGGCACTTGTTCTCCCAATTTTGCACACACTAGGCCTTTGTTCTTGCAATTTGGCACACGCTAGGCCCTTGTTCTTCCAATTTTGCACACACTAGGCCCTTTTTCTTCCAATTTTGCACACGCTAGGCGCTTGTTCCTCCAATTTTGCACACGCTAGGCCCTTGTTCATCCAATTTTGCACACGCCAGGCACTCGTTCTTCCAATTTTGCACACACTAGGCCTTTGTTCTTGCAATTTGGCACACGCTAGGCCCTTGTTCTTCCAATTTTGCACACACTAGGCCCTTGTTCTTGCAATTTTGCACACGCTAGGCCCTTGTTCTTCCAATTTTGCACACGCTAAGCCCTTATTCTTCCAATTGTACACACGCTAGGCACTTGTTCTTCCAATTTTGCACACACTAGGCCTTTGTTCTTGCAATTTGGCACACGCTAGGCCCTTGTTCTTTCAATTTTGCACACACTAGGCCCTTATTCTTGCAATTTTGCACACGCTAGGCCCTTGTTCTTCCAATTTCACACACGCTAGGTCCTTGTTCTTCCAATTTTGCACACGCTAGGCACTTGTTCTTCCAATTTTGCACACACTAGGCCTTTGTTCTTGCAATTTGGCACACGCTAGGCCCTTGTTCTTCCAATTTTGCACGCACTAGGCCCTTGTTCTTGCAATTTTGCACACGCTAGGCCCTTGTTCCTCCAATTTTGCACACGCTAGGCCCTTGTTCTTCCAATTTTGCACACGCCAGGCACTCGTTCTTCCAATTTTGCACACACTAGGCCTTTGTTCTTGCAATTTGGCACACGCTAGGCCCTTGTTCTTCCAATTTTGCACATACTAGGCCCTTGTTCTTGCAATTTTGCACACGCTAGGCCCTTGTTCTTCCAATTTTGCACACGCTAGGCCCTTATTCTTCCAATTGTACACACGCTATTCACTTGTTCTTCCAATTTTGCACACACTAGGCCTTTGTTCTTGCAATTTGGCACACGCTAGGCCCTTGTTCTTTCAATTTTGCACACACTAGGCCCTTATTCTTGCAATTTTGCACACGCTAGGCCCTTGTTCTTCCAATTTCACACACGCTAGGTCCTTGTTCTTCCAATTTTGCACACGCTAGGCACTTGTTCTTCCAATTTTGCACACATTAGGCCTTTGTTCTTGCAATTTGGCACACGCTAGGCCCTTGTTCTTCCAATTTTGCACACACTAGGCCCTTGTTCTTGCAATTTTGCACACGCTAGGCCCTTGTTCTTCCAATTTTGCACACGCTAGGCCCTTGTTCTTCCAATTTTGCACATGCTAGGCACTTGTTCTCCCAATATTGCACACACTAGGCCTTTGTTCTTGCAATTTGGCACATGCTAGGCCCTTGTTCTTCCAATTTTGCACACGCGAGGCACTCGTTCTTCCAATTTTGCACACACTAGGCCTTTGTTCTTGCAATTTGGCACAGGCTAGGCCCTTGTTCTTCCAATTTTGCACACACTAGGCCCTTGTTCTTACAATTTTGCACACGCTAGGCCCTTGTTCTTCCTGTTTTGCACACGCTAGGCCCTTGTTCTTCCAATTTTGCACACGCTAGGCCCTTATTCTTCCAATTGTACACACGCTAGGCACTTGTTCTTCCAATTTTGCACACACTAGGCCTTTGTTCTTGCAATTCGGCACACGCTAGGCCCTTGTTCTTTCAATTTTGCACACACTAGGCCCTTATTCTTGCAATTTTGCACACGCTAGGCCCTTGTTCTTCCAATTTTACACACGCTAGGCCCTTGTTCTTCCAATTTTGCACACGCTAGGCCCTTGTTCTTCCAATTTTGCACACGCTAGGCCCTTGTTCTTGCAATTTTGCACACGCTAGGCCCTTGTTCTTCCAATTTTGCACACGCTAGGCCTTTGTTCTTCCAATTTTGCACACGCTAGGCCTTTGTTCTTCCAATTTTGCACACGCTAGGCCCTTGTTCTTGCAATTTGGCACACGCTAGGCCCTTGTTCTTCCAATTTTGGGCACGCTAGGCCCTTGTTCTTGCAATTTGGCACACGCTAGGCCCTTGTTCTTGCAATTTGGCACAGGCTAGGCCCTTGTTCTTCCAATTTTGCACACACTAGGCCCTTGTTCTTGCAATTTTGCACACGCTAGGCGCTTGTTCTTCCAATTTTGCACACGCTAGGCCCTTGTTCTTCCAATTTTGCACACGCTAGGCCCTTGTTCTTCAACTTTTGCACACGCTAGGCCCTTGTTCTTTCAATTTTGCACACGCTAGGCCCTTGTTCTTCCAATTTTGCACACGCTAGGCCCCTGTTCTTCCAATTTTGCACACGCTAGGCACTTGTTCTTCCAATTTTGCACACACTAGGCCTTTGTTCTTGCAATTTGGCACAGGCTAGGCCCTTGTTCTTCCAATTTTGCACACACTAGGCCCTTGTTCTTGCAATTTTGCACACGCTAGGCCCTTGTTCTTCCAATTTTGCACACGCTAGGCCCTTGTTCTTCCAATTTTGCACACTCTAGGCCCTTGTTCTTCAACTTTTGCACACGCTAGGCCCTTGTTCTTCCAATTTTGCACACGCTAGGCCCTTGTTCTTCCAATTTTGTACACGCTAGGCCCTTGTTCTTCCAATTTTACACATGCTAGGCCCTTGTTCTTCTAATTTTGCACACACTAGGCCTTTCTTCTTGCAATTTGGCACACGCTAGGCCCTTGTTCTTCCAATTTTGCACATGATAGGTACTTGTTCTTCCAATTTTGCACACACTAGGCCTTTGTTCTTGCAATTTGGCACACGCTAGGCCCTTGTTCTTCCAATTTTGCACACACTAGGCCCTTGTTCTTGCAATTTTGCACACTCTAGGCCCTTGTTCTTGCAATTTTGCACACGCTAGGTCCTTGTTCTTCCAATTTTGCACACGCTAGGCCCTTGTTCTTCCAATTTTGCACACGCTAGGCCCTTGTTCTTCCAATTTTGCACACGCTAGGCCCTTGTTCTTCCAATTTTGCACACACTAGGCCCTTGTTCTTGCAATTTTGCACACGCTAGGCCATTGTTCTTCCAATTTCGCATACGCTAGGCCCTTGTTCTTCCAATTTTGCACACGCTAGGCCCTTGTTCTTGCAATTTTGCACATACTAGGCCCTTGTTCTTCCAATTTTGCTCACGCTAGGCATTTGTTCTTGCAATTTTGCACACGCTAGGCCCTTGTTCTTCCAATTTTGCACAAACTAGGCCCTTGTTCTTGCAATTTTGCACACGCTAGGCCCTTGTTCTTCCAATTTCGCAAATGCTAGGCCCTTGTTCTTCCAATTTTGCACACGCTAGGCCTTTAATCTTCCAATTTTGCACACGCTAGGCCCTTGTTCTTCCAATTTCGCACACGCTAGGCCCTTGTTCTTCCAATTTTGCACACGCTAGGCCCTTGTTCTTCCAATTTTGCACACGCTAGGCCTTGTTCTTCCAATTTTGCACACGCTAGGCACTTGTTTTTCCAATTTTGCACACGCTAGGCCTTTGTTCTTGCAATTTGGCACACGCTAGGCCCTTGTTCTTCCAATTTTGCACACGCTAGGCCCTTGTTCTTGCGATTTTGCACACGCTAGGCCTTTGTTCTTCCAATTTGGCACATGCTAGGCCCTTGTTCTTCCAATTGTGCACACGCTAGGCTCTTGTTCTTCCGATTTTGCACACGCTAGGCCCTTGTTCTTCCAATTTTGCACACGCTACGCCCTTGTTCATCCAATTTTGCACACGCTAGGCCCTTGTTCTTCCAATTTTGCACACGCTAGGCCTTTGTTCCTGCAATTTGGCACACGCTAGGCCCTTGTTCTTCCAATTTTGCACACGCTAGGCCCTTGTTCTTGCAATTTTGCACACACTAGGCCCTTGTTCTTCCAATTTTGCACACGCTAGGCCCTTGTTCTTGCAATTTTGCACACGCTAGGCCCTTGTTCTTCCAATTTTGCACACGCTAGGCCTTTGTTCTTCCAATTTTGCACACGCTAGGCCCTTGTTCTTCCAATTTTGCACACGCTAGGCCCTTGTTCTTGCAATTTGGCACATGCTAGGCCCTTGTTCTTCCAATTTTGGGCACGCTAGGCCCTTGTTCTTGCAATTTGGCACACGCTAGGCCCTTGTTCTTCCAATTTTGCACACGCTAGGCCCTTGTTCTTGCAATTTCGCACACGCTAGGCCCTTGTTCTTCCAATTTTGCACACGCTAGGCCCTTGTTCTTCCAATTTTGCACACGCTAGGCCCTTGTTCTTCAATTTTGCACACGCTAGGCCCTTGTTATTCCAATTTTGCACACGCTAGGCCCTTGTTCTTCCAATTTTGCACACGCTAGGCCCTTGTTCTTCCAATTTTGCACACACTAGGCCTTTGTTCTTGCAATTTGGCACACGCTAGGCCCTTGTTCTTCCAATTTTGCACACGCTAGGCCCTTGTTCTTCCAATTTTGCACACGCTAGGCCCTTGTTCTTGCAATTTTGCACATGCTAGGCCCTTGTTCTTCCAATTTTGCACACGCAAGGCCTTTGTTCTTGCAATTTTGCACACGCTAGGCCCTTGTTCGTCCAATTTTGCACATGCTAGGCCCTTGTTCTTGCAATTTTGCACACGCTAGGCATTTGTTCTTGCAATTTTGCAAATGCTAGGCCCTTGTTCTTCCAATTTTGCACACGCTAGGCCCTTAATCTTCCAATTTTGCACACGCTAGGCTCTTGTTCTTCCAATTTCGCACACGCTAGGCCCTTGTTCTTCCAATTTTGCACACGCTAGGCCCTTGTTCTTCCAATTTTGCACACGCTAGGCCTTGTTCTTCCAATTTTGCACACGCTAGGCACTTGTTTTTCCAATTTTGCACACACTAGGCCTTTGTTCTTGCAATTTGGCACACGCTAGGCCCTTGTTCTTCCAATTTTGCACACGCTAGGCCCTTGTTCTTGCAATTTTGCACACGCTAGGCCTTTGTTCTTCCAATTTGGCACATGCTAGGCCCTTGTTCTTCCAATTTTGCACACACTAGGCTCTTGTTCTTCCGATTTTGCACACGTTAGGCCCTTGTTCTTCCAATTTTGCACACGCTAGGCCCTTGTTCTTCCAATTTTGCACACGCTAGGCCCTTGTTCTTCCAATTTTGCACACGCTAGGCCTTTGTTCCTGCAATTTGGCACACGCTAGGCCCTTGTTCTTCCAATTTGGCACACACTAGGCCCTTGTTCTTGCAATTTTGCACACGCTAGGACCTTGTTCTTCCAATTTTGCACACACTAGGCCATTCTTCTTGCAATTTGGCACACGCTAGGCCCTTGTTCTTCCAATTTTGCACACGCTAGGCCCTTGTACTTCCAATTTTGCACACGCTAGGCCCTTGTTCTTCCAATTTTGCGCACGCTAGGCCTTTGTTCTTGCAATTTGGCACACGCTAGGCCCTTGTTCTTCCAATTTTGCACACAGTAGGCCCTTGTTCTTGCAATTTCGCACACGCTAGGCCCTTGTTCTTCCAATTTTGCACACGCTAGGCCCTTGTTCTTCCAATTTTGCACACTCTAGGCCCTTGTTCTTTCAATTTTGCACACACTAGGCCTTTCTTCTTGCAATTTGGCACACGCTAGGCCCTTGTTCTTCCAATTTTGCACATGCTAGGCACTTGTTCTTCCAATTTTGCACACACTAGGCCTTTGTTCTTGCAATTTGGCACACGCTAGGCCCTTGTTCTTCCAATTTTGCACACGCTAGGCCCTTGTTCTTGCAATTTTGCACACGCTAGGCCTTTGTTCTTCCAATTTGGCACATGCTATGCCCTTGTTCTTCCAATTTTGCACACACTAGGCTCTTGTTCTTCCGATTTTGCACACGCTAGGCCCTTGTTCTTCCAATTTTGCACACGCTAGGCCCTTGTTCTTCCAATTTTGCACACGCTAGGCCCTTGTTCTTCCAATTTTGCGCACGCTAGGCCTTTGTTCCTGCAATTTGGCACACGCTAGGCCCTTGTTCTTCCAATTTTGCACACACTAGGCCTTTGTTCTTGCAATTTGGCACACGCTAGGCCCTTGTTCTTTCAATTTTGCACACACTAGGCCCTTGTTCTTCCAATTTTTCACACGCTAGGCCCTTGTTCTTCCAATTTTGCACATGCTAGGCACTTGTTCTTCCAATTTTGCACACACTAGAACATTGTTCTTGCAATTTGGCACGCGCTAGGTCCTTGTTCTTCCAATTTCGCACACACTAGGCCCTTGTTCTTGCAATTTTGCACACGCTAGGCCCTTGTTCTTCCAATTTTGCACACGCTAGGCACTTGTTCTTCCAATTTTGCACACACTAGGCCTTTGTTCTTGCAATTTGGCACAGGCTAGGCCCACGTCCACGTCCACGTCCATGTCCACGTCCACGTCCACGTCCACGTCCACGTCCACGTCCACCTCCACGTCCAGGTTCACGTCCACGTCCACGTCCACGTCCACGTCCACGCCCACGTCCACGTCCACGTCCACCTCCACGTCCACGTCCACGTCCATGTCCACGTCCACGTCCACGTCCACGTCCACGTCCACGTCCACGTCCACGTCCATGTCCACCTCCAAGTCCTCCACGTCCACGTCCACGTCCACGTCCACGTCCACGTCCACGTCCATGTCCACGTCCACGTCCACGTCCACGTCCATGTCCACGTCCACGTCCATGTCCACCTCCAAGTCCTCCACGTCCACGTCCACGTCCATGTTCACGTCCACGTCCACGTCCACGTCCACGTCCACGTCCACGTCCACGTCCACGTTCATGTCCACGTCCACGTCCTCCACGTCCACGTCCACGTCCATGTCCATGTCCACGTCCACGACCACGTCCACGTCCACGTCCACGTCCACGTCCACGTCCACGTCCATGTCCACGTCCACGTCCACGTCCACGTCCACGTCCATGTCCACGTCCACGTCCACGTCCATGTCCACGTCCACGTCCACGTCCACGTCCATGTCCACGTCCACGTCCACGTCCATGTCCACGTCCACGTCCACGTCCACGTCCACGTCCACGTCCACGTCCACGTCCACGTCCATGTCCACGTCCACGTCCACGTCCACGTCCACGTCCACGTCCAAGTCCACGTCCACGTCCACGTCCACGTCCATCTCCACGTCCACGTCCACGTCCACGTCAACGTCCACGTCCATGTCCACGTCCTCCACGTCCATGTCCACGTCCACGTCCACGTCCACGTCGACGTCCACGTCCACGACCAGGTCCAGGTCCACGTCCACGTCCACGTCCATGTCCACGTCCACGTCCACGTCCATGTCCACGTCCACGTCCACGTCCACGTCCACGTTCAAGTCTACGTCCACGTCCACGTCCATGTCCACGTCCACGTCCACGTCCATCTCCACGTCCACGTCCACGTCTACGTCCACGTCCACGTCCACGTCCATGTCCACGTCCACGTCCATGTCCACGTCCACGTCCACGTCCATCTCCACGTCCACGTCCATGTCCACGTCCACGTCAACGTCCACGTCCATGTCCACGTCCTCCACGTCCACGTCCACGTCCACGTCCACGTCCATGTCCACGTCCACGTCCATGTCCACGTCCACGTCCACGTCCACGTCCATGTCCACGTCCACGTCCACGTCCATGTCCACGTCCACGTCCACGTCCACGTCCACGTCCACGTCCACGTCCACGTCCACGTCCATGTCCACGTCCACGTCCACGTCCATCTCCACGTCCACGTCCACGTCTACGTCCACGTCCACGTCCACGTCCACGTCCATCTCCACGTCCACGTCCACGTCCATGTCCACCTCCAAGTCCTCCACGTCCACGTCCACGTCCATCTCCACGTCCACGTCCACGTCTACGTCCACGTCCACGTCCATCTCCACGTCCACGTCCACGTCCTCGTCCACGTCCACGTCCACGTCCATCTCCACGTCCACGTCCATGTCCACGTCCACGTCAACGTCCACGTCCATGTCCACGTCCTCCACGTCCACGTCCACGTCCACGTCCACGTCCATGTCCACGTCCACGTCCATGTCCACGTCCACGTCCACGTCCACGTCCATGTCCACGTCCACGTCCACGTCCATGTCCACGTCCACGTCCACGTCCACGTCCACGTCCACGTCCACGTCCACGTCCACGTCCATGTCCACGTCCACGTCCACGTCCATCTCCACGTCCACGTCCACGTCTACGTCCACGTCCACGTCCACGTCCACGTCCATCTCCACGTCCACGTCCACGTCCATGTCCACCTCCAAGTCCTCCACGTCCACGTCCACGTCCACGTCCACGTCCACGTCCACGTCCATGTCCACGTCCACGTCCACGTCCACGTCCATGTCCACGTCCACGTCCATGTCCACCTCCAAGTCCTCCACGTCCACGTCCACGTCCATGTTCACGTCCACGTCCACGTCCACGTCCACGTCCACGTCCACGTTCATGTCCACGTCCACGTCCTCCACGTCCACGTCCACGTCCATGTCCATGTCCACGTCCACGACCACGTCCACGTCCACGTCCACGTCCACGTCCACGTCCATGTCCACGTCCACGTCCACGTCCACGTCCACGTCCATGTCCACGTCCACGTCCACGTCCATGTCCACGTCCACGTCCACGTCCACGTCCATGTCCACGTCCACGTCCACGTCCATGTCCACGTCCACGTCCACGTCCACGTCCACGTCCACGTCCACGTCCACGTCCACGTCCATGTCCACGTCCACGTCCACGTCCACGTCCACGTCCACGTCCAAGTCCACGTCCACGTCCACGTCCACGTCCATCTCCACGTCCACGTCCACGTCCACGTCAACGTCCATGTCCACGTCCTCCACGTCCATGTCCACGTCCACGTCCACGTCCACGTCGACGTCCACGTCCACGACCAGGTCCAGGTCCACGTCCACGTCCACGTCCATGTCCACGTCCACGTCCACGTCCATGTCCACGTCCACGTCCACGTCCACGTCCACGTTCAAGTCTACGTCCACGTCCACGTCCACGTCCACGTCCATCTCCACGTCCACGTCCACGTCCACGTCCTCCACGTCCACGTCCACGACCAGGTCCACGTCCACGTCCACGTCCAGGTCCACGTCCACGTCCACGTCCACGTCCACGTCCACGCCCACGTCCACGTCCACGTCCACGTCCACGTCTACGTCCACGTCCACGTCCACGTCCATTTCCACGTTCAAGCCTACGTCCACGTCCACGTCCACGTCCATCTCCACGTCCGCGTCCACGTCCACGTCCTGGACGTAGACTTGAACGTGGACATGGAGATGGACGTGGACCTGGTCGTGGACGTGGACGTGGACGTGGACATGGACGTGGACGTGGACGTGGACATTGACGTGGACGTGGACGTGGACGTGGACGTGGACATGGTCATGGACGTGGACGTGGACGTGGACGTGGACGTGGACATGGACGTGGACGTGGACGTGGACGTGCACATGGAGGACGTGGAGATGGACGTGGACGTGGACGTGGACGTGGACGTGGACATGGACGTGGACATGGACGTGGACATGGACGTGGACATGGACGTGGAGGTGGACATGGAGGTGGAAATGGACGTGGACGTGGACGTAGACGTAGACGTGGACGTGGACGTGGACGTAGACGTGGACGTGGACGTGGACATGGACGTGGACGTGGACGTGGACATGGACATGGACGTGGACATGGACGTGGACGTGGACATGGACGTGGACGTGGACATGGACGTGGACGTGGACGTGGACGTGGACATGGAAGTGGACGTGGACGTGGACGTGGACATGGACGTGGACATGGACGTGGACGTGGACGTGGACGTGGGCGTGGACATGGACGTGGACGTGGACGTGGACGTGGGCGTGGACGTGGACGTGGACGTGGGCGTGGACGTAGACGTGGACGTGGACGTGGACGTAGACGTGGACGTGGACGTGGACATGGACATGGACGTGGACGTGGACGTGGACGTGGACATGGACGTGGACGTGGACGTGGAGGACGTGGACATGGACGTGGACGTTGACGTGGACGTGGACATGGACGTGGACGTGGAGATGGACGTGGACGTGGACGTGGACGTGGACGTGGACGTGGGCGTGGACGTGGACGTGGATGTGGACGTGGACGTGGACGTGGTCGTGGACGTGGACGTGAACATGGACGTGGAGGTGGACGTGGACGTGGACGTGGACGTGGACGTGGAGGATGTGGACGTGGACGTGGACGTGGAGATGGACGTGGACGTGGACGTGGACGTAGACTTGAACGTGGACATGGACATGGACGTGGACGTGGACGTGGACGTGGGCGTGGACGTGGACGTGGACGTGGACGTGGACGTGGACGTGAACCTGGACGTGGAGGTGGACGTGGACGTGGACGTGGAGGTGGACATGGACGTGGACATGGACGTGGACATGGACGTGGACATGGACGTGGAGGTGGACATGGAGGTGGACATGGACGTGGACGTGGACGTAGACGTAGACGTGGACGTGGACGTGGACGTAGACGTGGACGTAGACGTGGACGTGGACGTGGACATGGACATGGACGTGGACGTGGACGTGGACATGGACGTGGACGTGGACGTGGAGGACGTGGACATGGACGTGGACGTTGACGTGGACGTGGACATGGACGTGGACGTGGAGATGGAGGTGGACGTGGACGTGGACGTGGACGTGGACATGGACGTGGACGTGGACGTGGACGTGGACATGGACGTGGACGTGGACGTGGACGTGGACGTGGACATGGACGTGGACGTGGACGTGGACATGGTCGTGGACGTGGACGTGGACGTGGACGTGGACGTGGACGTGAACATGGACGTGGACGTGGACGTGGAGGACTTGGAGGTGGACATGGACCTGGACGTGGACGTGGACGTGGACATGGACGTGGACGTGGACGTGGACGTGGACGTGGACGTGGACGTGGACATGGACGTGGACGTGGACGTGGACGTGGGCGTGGACGTGGACGTGGACGTGGACGTGGACGTGGACGTGAACCTGGACGTGGAGGTGGACGTGGACGTGGACGTGGAAGTGGACGTGGACGTGGACGTGGACGTGGACGTGGACGTGGACGTGGACGTGGACGTGGACATGGACATGGACGTGGACGTGGACGTAGACGTGGACGTGGACATGGTCGTGGACGTGGACGTGGACGTGGACGTGGACGTGGACGTGGACATGGACGTGGACGTGGACGTGGACGTGGACGTGGACGTGGACGTGGACGTGGAGGACGTGGACATGGACGTGGACGTGGACGTGGACGTGGACGTGGACGTGGACGTGGACATGGACGTGGACATGGACGTGGACATGGACGTGGACATGGACGTGGAGGTGGACATGGAGGTGGACATGGACGTGGACGTGGACGTAGACGTAGACGTGGACGTGGACGTGGACGTGGACGTAGACGTGGACGTGGACGTGGACATGGACGTGGACGTGGACGTGGACATGGACGTGGACATGGACGTGGACGTGGACATGGACGTGGACGTGGACATGGACGTGGACGTGGACGTGGACGTGGACATGGACGTGGACGTGGACATGGACGTGGACATGGACGTGGACGTGGACATGGACGTGGACGTGGACGTGGGCGTGGACGTGGACGTGGACGTGGGCGTGGGCGTGGACGTGGACATGGACGTGGACGTGGACGTAGACGTAGACGTGGACGTGGACGTAGACGTGGACGTGGACGTGGACATGGTCATGGACGTGGACGTGGACGTGGACGTGGACATGGACGTGGACGTGGACGTGGACGTGGAGGACGTGGACATGGACGTGGACGTTGACGTGGACGTGGACATGGACGTGGACGTGGAGATGGACGTGGACGTGGACGTGGACGAGGACGTGGACGTGGACGTGGACGTGGACGTGGACGTGGTCGTGGACGTGGACGTGGACGTGGACGTGGACGTGGACTTGGACGTGGACGTGGACATGGACGTGGACGTGGACGTGGACGTGGACGTGGACGTGGACATGGACGTGGACGTGGACGTGGAGGACTTGGAGGTGGACATGGACGTTGACGTGGACGTAGACGTGGACGTGGACGTGGACATGGACGTGGACGTGGAAGTGGACATGGACGTGGACATGGACGTGGACGTGGACATGGACGTGGACGTGGACGTGGACGTGGACGTGGACGTGGACGTGGACATGGACGTGGACGTGGACGTGGACGTGGACATGGTCGTGGACGTGGACGTGGACGTGGACGTGGACATGGACGTGGACATGGACGTGGACGTGGACATGGACGTGGACGTGGACGTGGAGGACGTGGACATGGACGTGGACGTTGACGTGGACGTGGACCTGGACGTGGACGTGGAGATGGACGTGGACGTGGACGTGGACGTGGACGTGGACTTGGACGTGGACGTGGACGTGGAGATGGACGTGGACGTGGACATGGACATGGTGGTGGACGTGGACATGGACGTGGAGGTGGACGTGGACGTGGACATGGACGTGGACGTGGACGTGGACGTGGACATGGACATGGACGTGGACGTGGACGTGGAGGACATGGAGGTGGACATGGACGTGGAGTGGACATGGACGTGGACGTGGACATGGACGTGGACGTGGACGTGGACGTGGACGTGGACATGGACGTGGACGTGGACGTGGACATGGACGTGGACGTGGACATGGACGTGGACGTGGACATGGACGTGGACGTGGACGTGGACGTGGACGTGGACGTGGACGTGGACGTGGACATGGACGTGGACGTGGACGTGGACATGGACGTGGACATGGACGTGGACGTGGACATGGACGTGGACGTGGACGTGGACGTGGACGTGAACATGGACGTGGAGGTGGACGTGGACGTGGACGTGAACATGGACGTGGACGTGGAAGTGGACGTGGACGTGGACATGGACGTGGAAGTGGACATGGACGTGGACGTGGACGTGGACGTGGACATGGACGTGGACATGGACCTGGACGTGGACGTGGACGTGGACGTGGACGTGGACGTGGACGTGGACGTGGACCTGGACGTGGACGTGGACGTGGACATGGACGTGGACGTGGACGTTGACATGGACGTGGACTTGGACGTTGACATGGACGTGGACTTGGACGTGGACGTGGACGTGGACGTGGACGTGGACGTGGACATGGACATGGACGTGGACGTGGACGTGGACGTGGACGTGGACATGGTCGTGGACGTGGACGTGGACGTGGACGTGGACGTGGACGTGGACATGGACGTGGACGTGGACGTGGACGTGGACGTGGACGTGGACGTGGACGTGGAGGACGTGGACATGGACGTGGACGTGGACGTGGACGTGGACGTGGACGTGGACATGGACGTGGACATGGACGTGGACATGGACGTGGACATGGACGTGGAGGTGGACATGGAGGTGGACATGGACGTGGACGTGGACGTAGACGTAGACGTGGACGTGGACGTGGACGTGGACGTAGACGTGGACGTGGACGTGGACATGGACGTGGACGTGGACGTGGACATGGACGTGGACATGGACGTGGACGTGGACATGGACGTGGACGTGGACATGGACGTGGACGTGGACGTGGACGTGGACATGGACGTGGACGTGGACATGGACGTGGACATGGACGTGGACGTGGACATGGACGTGGACGTGGACGTGGGCGTGGACGTGGACGTGGACGTGGGCGTGGGCGTGGACGTGGACATGGACATGGACGTGGACGTAGACGTAGACGTGGACGTGGACGTAGACGTGGACGTGGACGTGGACATGGTCATGGACGTGGACGTGGACGTGGACGTGGACATGGACGTGGACGTGGACGTGGACGTGGAGGACGTGGACATGGACGTGGACGTTGACGTGGACGTGGACATGGACGTGGACGTGGAGATGGACGTGGACGTGGACGTGGACGAGGACGTGGACGTGGACGTGGACGTGGACGTGGACGTGGTCGTGGACGTGGACGTGGACGTGGACGTGGACGTGGACTTGGACGTGGACGTGGACATGGACGTGGACGTGGACGTGGACGTGGACGTGGACGTGGACATGGACGTGGACGTGGACGTGGAGGACTTGGAGGTGGACATGGACGTTGACGTGGACGTAGACGTGGACGTGGACGTGGACATGGACGTGGACGTGGAAGTGGACATGGACGTGGACATGGACGTGGACGTGGACATGGACGTGGACGTGGACGTGGACGTGGACGTGGACGTGGACATGGACGTGGACGTGGACGTGGACGTGGACATGGTCGTGGACGTGGACGTGGACGTGGACGTGGACATGGACGTGGACATGGACGTGGACGTGGACATGGACGTGGACGTGGACGTGGAGGACGTGGACATGGACGTGGACGTTGACGTGGACGTGGACCTGGACGTGGACGTGGAGATGGACGTGGACGTGGACGTGGACGTGGACGTGGACTTGGACGTGGACGTGGACGTGGAGATGGACGTGGACGTGGACATGGACATGGTGGTGGACGTGGACATGGACGTGGAGGTGGACGTGGACGTGGACATGGACGTGGACGTGGACGTGGACGTGGACATGGACATGGACGTGGACGTGGACGTGGAGGACATGGAGGTGGACATGGACGTGGAGTGGACATGGACGTGGACGTGGACATGGACGTGGACGTGGACGTGGACGTGGACGTGGACATGGACGTGGACGTGGACGTGGACATGGACGTGGACGTGGACATGGACGTGGACGTGGACATGGACGTGGACGTGGACGTGGACGTGGACGTGGACGTGGACGTGGACGTGGACATGGACGTGGACGTGGACGTGGACATGGACGTGGACGTGGACGTGGACGTGGACATGGACGTGGACGTGGACGTGGACGTGGACGTGAACATGGACGTGGAGGTGGACGTGGACGTGGACGTGAACATGGACGTGGACGTGGAAGTGGACGTGGACGTGGACATGGACGTGGAAGTGGACATGGACGTGGACGTGGACGTGGACGTGGACATGGACGTGGACATGGACCTGGACGTGGACGTGGACGTGGACGTGGACGTGGACGTGGACGTGGACGTGGACCTGGACGTGGACGTGGACGTGGACATGGACGTGGACGTGGACGTTGACATGGACGTGGACTTGGACGTTGACATGGACGTGGACTTGGACGTGGACGTGGACGTGGACGTGGACGTGGACGTGGACGTGGATGTGGACGTTGACATGGACGTCGACGCGGACGTGGACGTGGACGTGGACGTGGACGTGGACGTGGACTTGGACGTGGACGTGGACTTGGACGTGGACGTGGACGTGGACGTGGACTTGGACGTGGACGTGGACGTGGACGTGGACGTGGACGTTGACGTGGACGTGGATGTGGACGTGGAGGTGGACGTGGACGTGGACGTGGACGTGGACGTGGACGTGGACGTGGTCGTGGACGTGGTCGTGGACGTGGACGTGGACGTGGACGTGGACGTGCACGTGGACGTGGACGTGGTCGTGGACGTGGACGTGGACGTGGACGTGGACGTGGACCTGGTCGTGGACGTGGACGTGGACGTGGACGTGGACGTGGACGTGGACGTGGACATCGACGTGGACGTGGACGTGGACGTGGACATGGACGTGGACGTGGACGTGGAGGACTTGGAGGTGGACATGGACGTGGACGTGGACGTGGACGTGGACGTGGACATGGACGTGGACGTGGACGTGGACGTGGACGTGGACATGGACGTGTACGTGGACATGGACGTGGACGTACGTGAACATGGACGTGGACGTAGACGTGGAGGACTTGGAGGTGGACATGGACGTGGACGTGGACGTGGACGTGGATGTGGACGTGGACGTGGACGTGGTCGTAGACGTGGACATGGTCGTGGACGTGGACGTGGACGTGGACGTGGACGTGGACATGGACGTGGAGGACGTGGACATGGCATGGACGTTGACGTGGACGTGAAGGTGGACGTGGACGTGAAGGTGGACGTGGACGTGGACGTGGACGTGGACGTAGACTTGGACGTGGACGTGGACGTGGACGTGGACGTGGACGTGGACATGGACGTGGACGTGGACGTGGACGTGGACGTGGTCGTGGACGTGGACGTGGACGTGGACATGGACGTGGACGTGGACGTGGACATGGACGTGGACGTGGACATGGACATGGACGTGGACGTGGACGTGGACGTGGACGTGGACGTGTGGACGTGGACGTGGACCTGGACGTGGACGTGGACGTGGACGTGGACGTGGACCTGGACGTGGACGTGGACGTGGACGAGGACGTGGACGTGGACGTGGACGTGGACGTGGACGTGGACGTGGTCGTGGACGTGGTCGTGGACGTGGACGTGGACGTGGACGTGGACGTGGACGTAGACGTGGACGTGGACGTGGACGTGGACGTGGACCTGGACGTGGACCTGGACCTGGACCTGGACCTGGACCTGGACGTGGACGTGGTCGTGGACGTGGACGTGGACGTGGACGTGGACGTGGACGTGGACGTGGTCGTGGACGTGGACGTTGACGTGGACGTGGACGTGGAGGTGGAGGTGGACGTGGACGTGGACGTGGACGTGGACGTGGTCGTGGACGTGGTCGTGGACGTGGACGTGGACGTGGACCTGGACGTGGACCTGGACGTGGACGTGGACGTGGACGTGGACCTGGTCGTGGACGTGGACGTGGACGTGGACGTGGACGTGGACGTGGACATGGTCGTGGACGTGGACGTGGACGTGGACGTGGACATGGACGTGGACGTGGACATGGACGTGGACATGGACGTGGACGTGGACGTGGACGTGGGCGTGGACGTGGACGTGGACGTGGACGTGGACGTGGACGTGAACCTGGACGTGGAGGTGGACGTGGACGTGGACGTGGAAGTGGACGTGGACGTGGACGTGGACGTGGACGTGGACGTGGACGTGGACGTGGACGTGGACATGGACATGGACGTGGACGTGGACGTGGACGTGGACGTGGACATGGTCGTGGACGTGGACGTGGACGTGGACGTGGACGTGGACGTGGACATGGACGTGGACGTGGACGTGGACGTGGACGTGGACGTGGACGTGGACGTGGAGGACGTGGACATGGACGTGGACGTGGACGTGGACGTGGACGTGGACGTGGACGTGGACATGGACGTGGACATGGACGTGGACATGGACGTGGACATGGACGTGGAGGTGGACATGGAGGTGGACATGGACGTGGACGTGGACGTAGACGTAGACGTGGACGTGGACGTGGACGTGGACGTAGACGTGGACGGACGTGGACGTGGACATGGACGTGGACATGGACGTGGACGTGGACATGGACGTGGACGTGGACATGGACGTGGACGTGGACGTGGACGTGGACATGGACGTGGACGTGGACATGGACGTGGACATGGACGTGGACGTGGACATGGACGTGGACGTGGACGTGGGCGTGGACGTGGACGTGGACGTGGGCGTGGGCGTGGACGTGGACATGGACGTGGACGTGGACGTAGACGTAGACGTGGACGTGGACGTAGACGTGGACGTGGACGTGGACATGGTCATGGACGTGGACGTGGACGTGGACGTGGACATGGACGTGGACGTGGACGTGGACGTGGAGGACGTGGACATGGACGTGGACGTTGACGTGGACGTGGACATGGACGTGGACGTGGAGATGGACGTGGACGTGGACGTGGACGAGGACGTGGACGTGGACGTGGACGTGGACGTGGACGTGGTCGTGGACGTGGACGTGGACGTGGACGTGGACGTGGACTTGGACGTGGACGTGGACATGGACGTGGACGTGGACGTGGACGTGGACGTGGACGTGGACATGGACGTGGACGTGGACGTGGAGGACTTGGAGGTGGACATGGACGTTGACGTGGACGTAGACGTGGACGTGGACGTGGACATGGACGTGGACGTGGAAGTGGACATGGACGTGGACATGGACGTGGACGTGGACATGGACGTGGACGTGGACGTGGACGTGGACGTGGACGTGGACGTGGACATGGACGTGGACGTGGACGTGGACGTGGACATGGTCGTGGACGTGGACGTGGACGTGGACGTGGACATGGACGTGGACATGGACGTGGACGTGGACATGGACGTGGACGTGGACGTGGAGGACGTGGACATGGACGTGGACGTTGACGTGGACGTGGACCTGGACGTGGACGTGGAGATGGACGTGGACGTGGACGTGGACGTGGACGTGGACTTGGACGTGGACGTGGACGTGGAGATGGACGTGGACGTGGACATGGACATGGTGGTGGACGTGGACATGGACGTGGAGGTGGACGTGGACGTGGACATGGACGTGGACGTGGACGTGGACGTGGACATGGACATGGACGTGGACGTGGACGTGGAGGACATGGAGGTGGACATGGACGTGGAGTGGACATGGACGTGGACGTGGACATGGACGTGGACGTGGACGTGGACGTGGACGTGGACATGGACGTGGACGTGGACGTGGACATGGACGTGGACGTGGACATGGACGTGGACGTGGACATGGACGTGGACGTGGACGTGGACGTGGACGTGGACGTGGACGTGGACGTGGACATGGACGTGGACGTGGACGTGGACATGGACGTGGACGTGGACGTGGACGTGGACATGGACGTGGACGTGGACGTGGACGTGGACGTGAACATGGACGTGGAGGTGGACGTGGACGTGGACGTGAACATGGACGTGGACGTGGAAGTGGACGTGGACGTGGACATGGACGTGGAAGTGGACATGGACGTGGACGTGGACGTGGACGTGGACATGGACGTGGACATGGACCTGGACGTGGACGTGGACGTGGACGTGGACGTGGACGTGGACGTGGACGTGGACCTGGACGTGGACGTGGACGTGGACATGGACGTGGACGTGGACGTTGACATGGACGTGGACTTGGACGTTGACATGGACGTGGACTTGGACGTGGACGTGGACGTGGACGTGGACGTGGACGTGGACGTGGATGTGGACGTTGACATGGACGTCGACGCGGACGTGGACGTGGACGTGGACGTGGACGTGGACGTGGACTTGGACGTGGACGTGGACTTGGACGTGGACGTGGACGTGGACGTGGACTTGGACGTGGACGTGGACGTGGACGTGGACGTGGACGTTGACGTGGACGTGGATGTGGACGTGGAGGTGGACGTGGACGTGGACGTGGACGTGGACGTGGACGTGGTCGTGGACGTGGTCGTGGACGTGGACGTGGACGTGGACGTGGACGTGCACGTGGACGTGGACGTGGTCGTGGACGTGGACGTGGACGTGGACGTGGACGTGGACCTGGTCGTGGACGTGGACGTGGACGTGGACGTGGACGTGGACGTGGACGTGGACATCGACGTGGACGTGGACGTGGACGTGGACATGGACGTGGACGTGGACGTGGAGGACTTGGAGGTGGACATGGACGTGGACGTGGACGTGGACGTGGACGTGGACATGGACGTGGACGTGGACGTGGACGTGGACGTGGACATGGACGTGTACGTGGACATGGACGTGGACGTACGTGAACATGGACGTGGACGTAGACGTGGAGGACTTGGAGGTGGACATGGACGTGGACGTGGACGTGGACGTGGATGTGGACGTGGACGTGGACGTGGTCGTAGACGTGGACATGGTCGTGGACGTGGACGTGGACGTGGACGTGGACGTGGACATGGACGTGGAGGACGTGGACATGGCATGGACGTTGACGTGGACGTGAAGGTGGACGTGGACGTGAAGGTGGACGTGGACGTGGACGTGGACGTGGACGTAGACTTGGACGTGGACGTGGACGTGGACGTGGACGTGGACGTGGACATGGACGTGGACGTGGACGTGGACGTGGACGTGGTCGTGGACGTGGACGTGGACGTGGACATGGACGTGGACGTGGACGTGGACATGGACGTGGACGTGGACATGGACATGGACGTGGACGTGGACGTGGACGTGGACGTGTGGACGTGGACGTGGACCTGGACGTGGACGTGGACGTGGACGTGGACGTGGACCTGGACGTGGACGTGGACGTGGACGAGGACGTGGACGTGGACGTGGACGTGGACGTGGACGTGGACGTGGTCGTGGACGTGGTCGTGGACGTGGACGTGGACGTGGACGTGGACGTGGACGTAGACGTGGACGTGGACGTGGACGTGGACGTGGACCTGGACGTGGACCTGGACCTGGACCTGGACCTGGACCTGGACGTGGACGTGGTCGTGGACGTGGACGTGGACGTGGACGTGGACGTGGACGTGGTCGTGGACGTGGACGTTGACGTGGACGTGGACGTGGAGGTGGAGGTGGACGTGGACGTGGACGTGGACGTGGACGTGGTCGTGGACGTGGTCGTGGACGTGGACGTGGACGTGGACCTGGACGTGGACCTGGACGTGGACGTGGACGTGGACGTGGACCTGGTCGTGGACGTGGACGTGGACGTGGACGTGGACGTGGACGTGGACATGGTCGTGGACGTGGACGTGGACGTGGACGTGGACATGGACGTGGACGTGGACGTGGACATAGACGTGGACGTGGACGTGGAGGACTTGGAGGTGGACCTGGACGTGGACGTGGACGTGGACGTGGACGTGGACGTGGACGTGGACGTGGACATGGACGTGTACGTGGACATGGACGCGGACGTAGACGTGGACATGGTCGTGGACGTGGACGTGGACATGGACGTGGACGTGGACGTGGACGTGGACATGGACATGGACGTGGACGTGGACGTGGACATGGACGTGGACGTGGACCTGGACGTGGACGTGGACGTGGACGTGGACGTGGTCGTGGACGTGGTCCTGGACGTGGACGTGGACATGGAGGTGGACGTGGACGTGGACGTGGACGTGGTCGTGGACGTGGTCGTGGACGTGGACGTGGACGTGGACGTGGACGTGGACGTGGACGTGGACGTGGACGTGGTCGTGGACGTGGTCGTGGACGTGGACGTGGACGTGGACGTGGACGTGGACATGGACGTGGACGTGGACGTGGACGTGGACGTGGACGTGGACGTGGTCGTGGACGTGGACGTGGACGTGGACGTGGACGTGGACGTGGACGTGGTCGTGGACGTGGACGTGGACGTGGACGTGGACATGGACGTGGACGTGGACGTGGACATCGACGTGGACGTGGACGTGGACGTGGACATGGACGTGGACGTGGACGTGGAGGACTTGGAGGTGGACATGGACGTGGACGTGGACGTGGACGTGGACGTGGACATGGACTTGGACGTGGACGTGGACGTGGACGTGGACGTACCTGAACATGGACGTGGACGTGGAGGACTTGGAGGTGGACATGAACGTGGACGTGGACGTGGACGTGGACATGGACGTGGACGTGGACGTGGACGTGGACGTGGAGTGGACGTGGACGTGGACGTGGACGTGGACATGGACGTGGACGTGGACGTGGACGTGGACGTGGTCGTGGACGTGGTCGTGGACGTGGACGTGGACGTGGACGTGGACCTGGACGTGGACCTGGACGTGGACGTGGACGTGGACGTGGACCTGGTCGTGGACGTGGACGTGGACGTGGACGTGGACGTGGACGTGGACATGGTCGTGGACGTGGACGTGGACGTGGACGTGGACATGGACGTGGACGTGGACGTGGACATGGACGTGGACGTGGACGTGGAGGACTTGGAGGTGGACCTGGACGTGGACGTGGACGTGGACGTGGACGTGGACGTGGACGTAGACATGGACGTGTACGTGGACATGGACGCGGACGTAGACGTGGACATGGTCGTGGACGTGGACGTGGACATGGACGTGGACGTGGACGTGGACGTGGACATGGACATGGACGTGGACGTGGACGTGGACATGGACGTGGACGTGGACCTGGACGTGGACGTGGACGTGGACGTGGACGTGGTCGTGGACGTGGTCCTGGACGTGGACGTGGACATGGAGGTGGACGTGGACGTGGACGTGGACGTAGACGTGGTCGTGGACGTGGTCGTGGACGTGGACGTGGACGTGGACGTGGACGTGGACGTGGACGTGGACGTGGTCGTGGACGTGGTCGTGGACGTGGACGTGGACGTGGACGTGGACGTGGACATGGACGTGGACGTGGACGTGGACGTGGACGTGGACGTGGACGTGGTCGTGGACGTGGACGTGGACGTGGACGTGGACGTGGACGTGGTCGTGGACGTGGACGTGGACGTGGACGTGGACATGGACGTGGACGTGGACGTGGACATGGACGTGGACGTGGACGTGGACATGGACGTGGACGTGGACGTGGAGGACTTGGAGGTGGACATGGACGTGGACGTGGACGTGGACGTGGACGTGGACATGGACTTGGACGTGGACGTGGACGTGGACGTGGACGTACCTGAACATGGACGTGGACGTGGAGGACTTGGAGGTGGACATGAACGTGGACGTGGACGTGGACGTGGACATGGACGTGGACGTGGACGTGGACGTGGACGTGGAGTGGACGTGGACGTGGACGTGGACATGGACGTGGACGTGGACGTGGACGTGGACGTGGACGTGGACGTGGACATGGTCGTGGACGTGGACGTGGACGTGGACGTGGACGTGGACATGGACGTGGACGTGGACGTGGACGTGGACGTGGACGTGGACGTGGACGTGGACGTGGACATGGACGTGGACGTGGACGTGGACGTGGACATGGACGTGGACGTGGACGTGGACGTGGACATGGACGTGGACGTGGACGTGGAGGACTTGGAGGTGGACATGGACGTGGACGTGGACGTGGACGTGGACGTGGACATGGACTTGGACGTGGACGTGGACGTGGACGTGGACGTACCTGAACATGGACGTGGACGTGGAGGACTTGGAGGTGGACATGAACGTGGACGTGGACGTGGACGTGGACATGGACGTGGACGTGGACGTGGACGTGGACGTGGACGTGGACGTGGATGTGGACGTGGACTTGGACGTGGACGTGGACGTGGACGTGGACGTGGACGTGGACGTGGACGTGGACGTGGACCTGGACGTGGACGTGGACGTGGACGTGGACGTGGACGTGGACGTGGTCGTGGACGTGGACGTGGACGTGGACGTGGACGTGGAGGTGGACGTGGACGTGGACGTGGACGTGGACGTGGACGTGGTCGTGGACGTGGTCGTGGACGTGGACGTGGACGTGGACGTGGACGTGGACCTGGACGTGGACCTGGACGTGGACGTGGACGTGGACGTGGACGTGGACCTGGTCGTGGACGTGGACGTGGACGTGGACGTGGACATGGACGTGGACGTGGACGTGGACGTGGACGTGGACATGGACGTGAACGTGGACGTGGACATGGACGTGGACGTGGACGTGGACGTGGACGTGGACGTGGACATGGACATGGACGTGGACCTGGTCGTGGACGTGGACGTGGACGTGGACGTGGACGTGGACATGGACGTGGACGTGGACGTGGATGTGGACGTGGACTTGGACGTGGACGTGGACGTGGACGTGGACGTGGACGTGGACGTGGACGTGGACGTGGACGTGGACCTGGACGTGGACGTGGACGTGGACGTGGACGTGGACGTGGACGTGGTCGTGGACGTGGACGTGGACGTGGACGTGGAGGTGGACGTGGACGTGGACGTGGACGTGGACGTGGACGTGGACGTGGTCGTGGACGTGGTCGTGGACGTGGACGTGGACGTGGACGTGGACGTGGACCTGGACGTGGTCGTGGACGTGGACGTGGACGTGGACGTGGACATGGACGTGGACGTGGACGTGGACGTGGACGTGGACGTGGACGTGGACGTGGTCGTGGACGTGGACGTGGACGTGGACGTGGACGTGGACGTGGTCGTGGACGTGGACGTGGACGTGGACGTGGACATGGACGTGGACGTGGACGTGGACATGGACGTGGACGTGGACGTGGACGTGGACATGGACGTGGACGTGGACGTGGAGGACTTGGAGGTGGACATGGACGTGGACGTGGACGTGGACGTGGACGTGGACATGGACTTGGACGTGGACGTGGACGTGGACGTGGACGTACCTGAACATGGACGTGGACGTGGAGGACTTGGAGGTGGACATGAACGTGGACGTGGACGTGGACGTGGACATGGACGTGGACGTGGACGTGGACGTGGACGTGGAGTGGACGTGGACGTGGATGTGGACGTGGACATGGACGTGGACGTGGACGTGGACGTGGACGTGGACGTGGTCGTGGACGTGGTCGTGGACGTGGACGTGGACGTGGACGTGGACCTGGACGTGGACCTGGACGTGGACGTGGACGTGGACGTGGACCTGGTCGTGGACGTGGACGTGGACGTGGACGTGGACGTGGACGTGGACATGGTCGTGGATGTGGACGTGGACGTGGACGTGGACATGGACGTGGACGTGGACGTGGACATGGACGTGGACGTGGACGTGGAGGACTTGGAGGTGGACCTGGACGTGGACGTGGACGTGGACGTGGACGTGGACGTGGACGTAGACATGGACGTGTACGTGGACATGGACGCGGACGTAGACGTGGACATGGTCGTGGACGTGGACGTGGACATGGACGTGGACGTGGACGTGGACGTGGACATGGACATGGACGTGGACGTGGACGTGGACATGGACGTGGACGTGGACGTGGACGTGGACGTGGACGTGGACGTGGACGTGGTCGTGGACGTGGTCCTGGACGTGGACGTGGACATGGAGGTGGACGTGGACGTGGACGTGGACGTGGACGTGGTCGTGGACGTGGTCGTGGACGTGGACGTGGACGTGGACGTGGACGTGGACGTGGACGTGGACGTGGTCGTGGACGTGGTCGTGGACGTGGACGTGGACGTGGACGTGGACGTGGACATGGACGTGGACGTGGACGTGGACGTGGACGTGGACGTGGACGTGGTCGTGGACGTGGACGTGGACGTGGACGTGGACGTGGACGTGGACGTGGTCGTGGACGTGGACGTGGACGTGGACGTGGACATGGACGTGGACGTGGACGTGGACATGGACGTGGACGTGGACGTGGACGTGGACATGGACGTGGACGTGGACGTGGAGGACTTGGAGGTGGACATGGACGTGGACGTGGACGTGGACGTGGACGTGGACATGGACTTGGACGTGGACGTGGACGTGGACGTGGACGTACCTGAACATGGACGTGGACGTGGAGGACTTGGAGGTGGACATGAACGTGGACGTGGACGTGGACGTGGACATGGACGTGGACGTGGACGTGGACGTGGACGTGGAGTGGACGTGGACGTGGACGTGGACGTGGACATGGACGTGGACGTGGACGTGGACGTGGACGTGGACGTGGACATGGTCGTGGACGTGGACGTGGACGTGGACGTGGACGTGGACGTGGACGTGGACGTGGACGTGGATGTGGACGTGGACGTGGACGTGGACGTGGACGTGGACGTGGACGTGGACGTGGACATGGACGTGGACGTGGACGTGGACGTGGACATGGACGTGGACGTGGACGTGGAGGACTTGGAGGTGGACATGGACGTGGACGTGGACGTGGACGTGGACGTGGACATGGACTTGGACGTGGACGTGGACGTGGACGTGGACGTACCTGAACATGGACGTGGACGTGGAGGACTTGGAGGTGGACATGAACGTGGACGTGGACGTGGACGTGGACATGGACGTGGACGTGGACGTGGACGTGGACGTGGACGTGGACGTGGACGTGGATGTGGACGTGGACTTGGACGTGGACGTGGACGTGGACGTGGACGTGGACGTGGACGTGGACGTGGACCTGGACGTGGACGTGGACGTGGACGTGGACGTGGACGTGGACGTGGTCGTGGACGTGGACGTGGACGTGGACGTGGAGGTGGACGTGGACGTGGACGTGGACGTGGACGTGGACGTGGACGTGGTCGTGGACGTGGTCGTGGACGTGGACGTGGACGTGGACGTGGACGTGGACCTGGACGTGGACCTGGACGTGGACGTGGACGTGGACGTGGACGTGGACCTGGTCGTGGACGTGGACGTGGACGTGGACGTGGACATGGACGTGGACGTGGACGTGGACGTGGACGTGGACATGGACGTGAACGTGGACGTGGACATGGACGTGGACGTGGACGTGGACGTGGACGTGGACGTGGACATGGACATGGACGTGGACCTGGTCGTGGACGTGGACGTGGACGTGGACGTGGACGTGGACATGGACGTGGACGTGGACGTGGACGTGGACGTGGACTTCGACGTGGACGTGGACGTGGACGTGGACGTGGACGTGGACGTGGACGTGGACGTGGACCTGGACGTGGACGTGGACGTGGACGTGGACGTGGACGTGGACGTGGTCGTGGACGTGGACGTGGACGTGGACGTGGAGGTGGACGTGGACGTGGACGTGGACGTGGACGTGGACGTGGACGTGGTCGTGGACGTGGTCGTGGACGTGGACGTGGACGTGGACGTGGACGTGGACCTGGACGTGGACCTGGACGTGGACGTGGACGTGGACGTGGACGTGGACGTGGACCTGGTCGTGGACGTGGACGTGGACGTGGACGTGGACATGGTCGTGGACGTGGACGTGGACGTGGACGTGGACATGGACGTGAACGTGGACGTGGACATGGACGTGGACGTGGACGTGGAGGACTTGGAGGTAGACATGGACGTGGACGTGGACGTAGACGTGGACGTGGACGTGGACATGGACGTGTACGTGGACATGGACGCGGACGTGGACGTGGACATGGTCGTGGACGTGGACGTGGACATGGACGTGGACGTGAACGTGGACATGGACATGGACGTGGACGTGGACGTGGACATGGACGTGGACGTGGACGTGGACGTGGACGTGGTCGTGGACGTGGTCCTGGACGTGGACGTGGAGGTGGACGTGGACGTGGACGTGGACGTGGACGTGGTCGTGGACGTGGTCGTGGACGAGGACGTGGACGTGGAGGTGGACGTGGACGTGGACGTGGACGTGGACGTGGACGTGGACGTGGTCGTGGACGTGGTCGTGGACGTGGACGTGGACGTGGACGTGGACATGGACGTGGACGTGGACGTGGACGTGTACGTGGACGTGGACGTGGACAAGGTCGTGGACGTGGACGTGGACGTGGACGTGGACATGGTCGTGGACGTGGACGTGGACGTGGACGTGGACATGGACGTGGACGTGGACGTGGACATGGACGTGGACGTGGACGTGGACGTGGACATGGACGTGGACGTGGAGGACTTGGAGGTGGACATGGACGTGGACGTGGACGTGGACATGGACGTGGACGTGGACGTGGACGTGGACGTGGACATGGACGTGTACGTGGACATGGACGTGGACGTACGTGAACATGGACGTGGACGTGGAGGACTTGGAGGTGGACATGGACGTGGACGTGGACGTGGACGTGGACATGGACGTGGACGTGGACGTGGACGTGGACGTGGAGTGGACGTGGACGTGGACGTGGACGTGGACATGGACGTGGACGTGGACGTGGACGTGGACGTGGACGTGGACGTGGACATG
Source organism: Closterium sp. NIES-65 (assembly GCA_948144175.1). Classification (NCBI taxonomy): domain Eukaryota; kingdom Viridiplantae; phylum Streptophyta; class Zygnematophyceae; order Desmidiales; family Closteriaceae; genus Closterium; species Closterium sp. NIES-65. The sequence continues at coordinate 115,331 of CANXME010000205.1, forward strand.
GTCGTGGACGTGGACGTGGACGTGGAGGTGGACGTGGACATGGACGTGGACGTGGACGTGGACGTGGACGTAGACTTGGACGTGGACGTGGACGTGGACGTGGACGTGGACCTGGACGTGGACGTGGACGTGGACGTGGACAGGGACGTGGACGTGGACGTGGAGGACTTGGAGGTGGACATGGACGTGGACGTGGACGTGGACGTGGACGTGGACGTGGACGTGGACATGGACGTGGACGTGGACGTGGACGTGGACATGGACATGGACGTGGACGTGGACGTGGAGGACATGGAGGTGGACATGGACGTGGAGTGGACATGGACGTGGACGTGGACATGGACGTGGACGTGGACGTGGACGTGGACGTGGACATGGACGTGGACGTGGACGTGGACATGGACGTGGACGTGGACATGGACGTGGACGTGGACATGGACGTGGACGTGGACGTGGACGTGGACGTGGACGTGGACGTGGACATGGACGTGGACGTGGACGTGGACATGGACGTAGACGTGGACGTGAACGTGGACATGGACGTGGACGTGGACGTGGACGTGGACGTGAACATGGACGTGGAGGTGGACGTGGACGTGGAGGACATGGAGGTGGACATGGACGTGGAGTGGACATGGACGTGGACGGGGACATGGACGTGGACGTGGACGTGGACGTGGACGTGGACATGGACGTGGACGTGGATGTGGACATGGACGTGGACGTGGACATGGACGTGGACGTGGACATGGACGTGGACGTGGACGTGGACGTGGACGTGGACGTGGACATGGACGTGGACGTGGACGTGGACATGGACGTGGACGTGGACGTGAACGTGGACATGGACGTGGACGTGGACGTGGACGTGGACGTGAACATGGACGTGGACGTGGACGTGGACGTGGACGTGGACATGGACGTGGACGTGGACGTGGACATGGACGTGGACGTGGACGTGAACGTGGACATGGACGTGGACGTGGACGTGGACGTGGACGTGAACATGGACGTGGAGGTGGACGTGGACGTGGACGTGAACATGGACGTGGACGTGGAAGTGGACGTGGACGTGGACATGGACGTGGAAGTGGACATGGACGTGGACGTGGACGTGGATGTGGACATGGACGTGGACATGGACCTGGACGTGGACGTGGATGTGGACCTGGAGGTGGACGTGGACGTGGACGTGGACGTGGTCCTGGACGTGGACGTGGACGTAGACGTGGACGAGGACTGGACGTGGACGTTGACATGGACGTGGACGTGGACGTTGACATGGACGTGGACGTGGACGTGGACATGGACGTGGACGTGGACGTGGACGTGGACGTGGACGTGGACGTGGACGTGGACGTGGACGTGGACGTGGATGTGGACGTTGACAGGGACGTCGACGCGGACGTGGACGTGGACGTGGACGTGGACGTGGACGTGGACTTGGACGTGGACGTGGACGTGGACGTGGACGTGGACGTGGACGTGGACGTGGACGTGGACGTTGACGTGGACGTGGACGTGGACGTGGAGGTGGACGTGGACGTGGACGTGGACGTGGACGTGGTCGTGGACGTGGTCGTGGACGTGGACGTGGACGTGGACGTGCACGTGGACGTGGACGTGGTCGTGGACGTGGACGTGGACGTGGACGTGGACGTGGACATGGTCGTGGACGTGGACGTGGACGTGGACGTGGACATGGACGTGGACGTGGACGTGGACGTGGACATGGACGTGGACGTGGACGTGGAGGACTTGGAGGTGGACATGGACGTGGACGTGGACGTGGACGTGGACGTGGACATGGACGTGGACGTGGACGTGGACGTGGACGTGGACATGGACGTGTACGTGGACATGGACGTGGACGTACGTGAACATGGACGTGGACGTAGACGTGGAGGACTTGGAGGTGGACATGGACGTGGACGTGGACGTGGACGTGGATGTGGACGTGGACGTGGACGTGGTCGTGGACGTGGACATGGTCGTGGACGTGGACGTGGACGTGGACGTGGACGTGGACATGGACGTGGAGGACGTGGACATGGCATGGACGTTGACGTTGACGTGAAGATGGACGTGGACGTGAAGGTGGACGTGGACGTGGACGTGGACGTGGACGTAGACTTGGACGTGGACGTGGACGTGGACGTGGACGTGGACATGGACGTGGACGTGGACGTGGACGTGGACGTGGTCGTGGACGTGGACGTGGACGTGGACGTGGACGTGGACCTGGACGTGGACGTGGACGTGGACGTGGACGTGGACGTGTGGACGTGGACGTGGACCTGGACGTGGACGTGGACGTGGACGTAGACGTGGACCTGGACGTGGACGTGGACGTGGACGTGGACGTAGACGTGGACGTGGACGTGGACGTGGACGTGGACGTGGTCGTGGACGTGGTCGTGGACGTGGACGTGGAGGTGGACGGACGTGGACGTGGACGTGGACATGGACGTGGACGTGTGGACGTGGATGTGGATATGGACGTGGACGTGGACCTGGACGTGGACGTGGACGTGGACGTGGACGTGGACGTGGACGTGGACGTGGACCTGGACCTGGACCTGGACCTGGACGTGGACGTGGATGTGGACGTGGACGTGGTCGTGGACGTGGACGTTGACGTGGACGTGGACGTGGAGGTGGAGGTGGACGTGGACGTGGACGTGGACGTGGACGTGGTCGTGGACGTGGTCGTGGACGTGGACGTGGACGTGGACGTGGACCTGGACGTGGACCTGGACGTGGACGTGGACGTGGACGTGGACGTGGACCTGGTCGTGGACGTGGACGTGGACGTGGACGTGGACGTGGACGTGGACCTGGTCGTGGACGTGGACGTGGACATGGACGTGGACATGGACGTGGACGTGGACGTGGACATGGACGTGGACGTGGACGTGGAGGACTTGGAGGTGGACATGGACGTGGACGTGGACGTGGACGTGGACGTGGACGTGGACGTGGACATGGACGTGTACGTGGACATGGACGCGGACGTGGACGTGGACATGGTCGTGGACGTGGACGTGGACATGGACGTGGACGTGGACGTGGACGTGCACATGGACATGGACGTGGACGTGGACGTGGACATGGACGTGGACGTGGAGTGGACGTGGACGTGGACGTGGACGTGGACGTGGTCGTGGACGTGGTCCTGGACGTGGACGTGGACATGGAGGTGGACGTGGACGTGGACGTGGACGTGGACGTGGTCGTGGACGTGGTCGTGGACGTGGACGTGGACGTGGACGTGGACGTGGACGTGGACGTGGACGTGGTCGTGGACGTGGTCGTGGACGTGGACGTGGACGTGGACGTAGACGTGGACATGGACGTGGACGTGGACGTGGACGTGGACGTGGACGTGGACATGGTCGTGGACGTGGACGTGGACGTGGACGTGGACGTGGACATGGTCGTGGACGTGGACGTGGACGTGGACGTGGACATGGACGTGGACGTGGACGTGGACATGGACGTGGACGTGGACGTGGACATGGACGTGGACGTGGACGTGGAGGACTTGGAGGTGGACATGGACGTGGACGTGGACGTGGACGTGGACGTGGACATGGACGTGGACGTGGACGTGGACGTGGACGTGGACGTACGTGAACATGGACGTGGACGTGGAGAACTTGGAGGTGGACATGGACGTGGACGTGGACGTGGACGTGGACATGGACGTGGACGTGGACGTGGACATGGACGTGGAGTGGACGTGGACGTGGACGTGGACGTGGACATGGACGTGGACGTGGACGTGGACGTGGACGTGGACGTGGACGTGGACATGGTCGTGGACGTGGACGTGGACGTGGACGTGGACGTGGACGTGGACGTGGACGTGGACTTGGACGTGGACGTGGACGTGGACGTGGACGTGGACGTGGACGTGGACGTGGACGTGGACGTGGACGTGTGGACGTGGACGTGGACGTGGACGTGGACGTGGACGTGGACGTGGACGTGGACGTGGACGTGGACGTGTGGACGTGGACGTGGACCTGGACGTGGACGTGGACGTGGACGTAGACGTGGACCTGGACGTGGACGTGGACGTGGACGTGGACGTAGACGTGGACGTGGACGTGGACGTGGACGTGGACGTGGTCGTGGACGTGGTCGTGGACGTGGACGTGGAGGTGGACGGACGTGGACGTGGACGTGGACATGGACGTGGACGTGTGGACGTGGATGTGGATATGGACGTGGACGTGGACCTGGACGTGGACGTGGACGTGGACGTGGACGTGGACGTGGACGTGGACGTGGACGTGGACCTGGACCTGGACCTGGACCTGGACGTGGACGTGGATGTGGACGTGGACGTGGTCGTGGACGTGGACGTTGACGTGGACGTGGACGTGGAGGTGGAGGTGGACGTGGACGTGGACGTGGACGTGGACGTGGTCGTGGACGTGGTCGTGGACGTGGACGTGGACGTGGACGTGGACCTGGACGTGGACCTGGACGTGGACGTGGACGTGGACGTGGACGTGGACCTGGTCGTGGACGTGGACGTGGACGTGGACGTGGACGTGGACGTGGACATGGTCGTGGACGTGGACGTGGACATGGACGTGGACATGGACGTGGACGTGGACGTGGACATGGACGTGGACGTGGACGTGGAGGACTTGGAGGTGGACATGGACGTGGACGTGGACATGGACGCGGACGTGGACGTGGACGTGGACATGGACGTGTACGTGGACATGGACGCGGACGTGGACGTGGACATGGTCGTGGACGTGGACGTGGACATGGACGTGGACGTGGACGTGGACGTGGACATGGACATGGACGTGGACGTGGACGTGGACATGGACGTGGACGTGGACCTGGACGTGGACGTGGACGTGGACGTGGACGTGGTCGTGGACGTGGTCCTGGACGTGGACGTGGACATGGAGGTGGACGTGGACGTGGACGTGGACGTGGACGTGGTCGTGGACGTGGTCGTGGACGTGGACGTGGACGTGGACGTGGACGTGGACGTGGACGTGGACGTGGTCGTGGACGTGGTCGTGGACGTGGACGTGGACGTGGACGTAGACGTGGACATGGACGTGGACGTGGACGTGGACGTGGACGTGGACGTGGACATGGTCGTGGACGTGGACGTGGACGTGGACGTGGACGTGGACATGGTCGTGACGTGGACGTGGACGTGGACATGGACGTGGACGTGGACGTGGACATGGACGTGGACGTGGACGTGGAGGACTTGGAGGTGGACATGGACGTGGACGTGGACGTGGACGTGGACATGGACGTGGACGTGGACGTGGACGTGGACGTGGACGTACGTGAACATGGACGTGGACGTGGAGAACTTGGAGGTGGACATGGACGTGGACGTGGACGTGGACGTGGACATGGACGTGGACGTGGACGTGGACATGGACGTGGAGTGGACGTGGACGTGGACGTGGACGTGGACATGGACGTGGACGTGGACGTGGACGTGGACGTGGACGTGGACGTGGACATGGTCGTGGACGTGGACCGTGGACGTGGACGTGGACGTGGACGTGGACGTGGACGTGGACGTGGACGTGGACGTGGACTTGGACGTGGACGTGGACGTGGACGTGGACGTGGACGTGGTCGTGGACGTGGTCGTGGACGTGGACGTGGAGGTGGACGTGGAGGTGGACGTGGACGTGGACGTGGACGTGGACGTGGACGTGGTCGTGGACGTGGACGTGGACGTGGATGTGGACGTGGACGTGGACCTGGACGTGGACCTGGACGTGGACGTGGACGTGGACGTGGACGTGGACGTGGACCTGGTCGTGGACGTGGACGTGGACGTGGACGTGGACATGGTCGTGGACGTGGACGTGGACGTGGACGTGGACATGGACGTGAATGTGGACGTGGACATGGACGTGGACGTGGACGTGGAGGACTTGGAGGTGGACATGGACGTGGACGTGGACGTAGACGTGGACGTGGACGTGGACATGGACGTGTACGTGGACATGGACGCGGACGTGGACGTGGACATGGTCGTGGACGTGGACGTGGACATGGATGTGGACGTGGACGTGGACATGGACATGGACGTGGACGTGGACGTGGACATGGACGTGGACGTGGACGTGGACGTGGACGTGGTCGTGGACGTGGTCCTGGACGTGGACGTGGAGGTGGACGTGGACGTGGACCTGGACGTGGACGTGGACGTGGTCGTGGACGTGGTCGTGGACGTGGACGTGGACGTGGAGGTGGACGTGGACGTGGACGTGGACGTGGACGTGGACGTGGACGTGGTCGTGGACGTGGTCGTGGACGTGGACGTGGACGTGGACGTGGACGTGGACGTGGACATGGACGTGGACGTGGACGTGGACGTGGACGTGGACGTGGACGTGGACGTGGACATGGTCGTGGACGTGGACGTGGACGTGGACGTGGACGTGGACGTGGACATGGTCGTGGACGTGGACGTGGACGTGGACGTGGACATGGACGTGGACGTGGACGTGGACATGGACGTGGACGTGGACGTGGACGTGGACATGGACGTGGACGTGGACGTGGAGGACTTGGAGGTGGACATGGACGTGGACGTGGACGTGGACGTGGACATGGACGTGGACGTGGACGTGGACGTGGACGTGGACATGGACGTGTACGTGGACATGGACGTGGACGTACGTGAACATGGACGTGGACGTGGAGGACTTGGAGGTGGACATGGACGTGGACGTGGACGTGGACGTGGACATGGACGTGGACGTGGACGTGGACGTGGACGTGGAGTGGACGTGGACGTGGACGTGGACGTGGACATGGACGTGGACGTGGACGTGGACGTGGAGGTGGACGTGGACATGGACGTGGACGTGGACGTGGACGTGGACGTAGACTTGGACGTGGACGTGGACGTGGACGTGGACGTAGACTTGGACGTGGACGTGGACGTGGACGTGGACGTGGACCTGGACGTGGACGTGGACGTGGACGTGGACGTGGACGTGGACAGGGACGTGGACGTGGACGTAGAGGACTTGGAGGTGGACATGGACGTGGACGTGGACGTGGACGTGGACATGGACGTGTACGTGGACATGGACGTGGACGTACGTGAACATGGATGTGGACGTGGACGTGGAGGACTTGGAGGTGGACATGGACGTGGACGTGGACGTGGACGTGGACATGGTCGTGGACATGGACATGGACGTGGACGTGGACGTGGACGTGGACATGGTCGTGGACGTGGACGTGGACGTGGACGTGGACATGGACGTGGAGGACTTGGACATGGACGTGGACGTGGACGTGGACGTGGACGTGGAGATGGATGTGGACGTGGACGTGGACGTGGACGTAGACTTGGACGTGGACGTGGACGCGGACGTGGACGTGGACGTGGACGCGGACGTGGACGTGGACATGGACGCGGACGTGGACGTGGACGTGGACGTGGACGCGGACGTAGACGTGGACATGGACGCGGACGTGGACGTGGACATGGTCGTGGACGCGGACGTGGACGTGGACATGGACGCGGACGTGGACGTGGACGTGGTCGTGGACGTGGACGTGGACGTGGACGTGGACGTGGACGTGGACCTGGACGTGGACCTGGATGTGGACGTGGATGTGGACGTGGTCGTGGACGTGGTCGTGGACGTGGACGTAGACGTGGAGGTGGACGTGGACGTGGACGTGGACGTGGACGTGGACGTGGACGTGGACGTGGACCTGGACGTGGACGTGGACGTGGACGTGGACCTGGAGGTGGACGTGGACGTGGACGTGGACGTGGACGTGGACGTGGACGTGGACATGGACGTGGACGTGGACGTGGACGTGGACGTGGACCTGGAGGTGGACGTGGACGTGGACGTGGACGTGGACGTGGACGTGGACGTGGACGTGGACGTGGACGTGGACGTGGACGTGGACGTGGACGTGGACATGGTCGTGGACGTGGACGTGGACGTGGACGTGGACCTGGACGTGGACGTGGACGTGGACATGGACGTGGACGTGGACGTGGACATGGACGTGGACGTTGACGTGGACGTGGACCTGGACGTGGACGTGGAGATGGACGTGGACGTGGACGTGGACGTGGACTTGGACGTGGACGTGGACGTGGAGATGGACGTGGACGTGGACGTGGACATGGTGGTGGACGTGGACATGGACGTGGACGTGGACGTGGACATGGACGTGGACGTGGACATGGACATGGACGTGGACGTGGATGTGGAGGACTTGGAGGTGGACATGGACGTGGAGTGGACGTGGACGTGGACGTGGACATGGACGTGGACGTGGACGTGGACGTGGACGTGGACGTGAACGTGGACATGGACGTGGACGTGGACGTGGACATGGACGTGGACGTGGACGTGGACATGGACGTGGACGTGGACGTGGACGTGGACGTGAACATGGACGTGGAGGTGGAGGTGGACGTGGACGTGAACATGGACGTGGAAGTGGACGTGGACGTGGACGTGGACGTGGACGTGGAAGTGGACATGGACTTGGACGTGGACGTGGACGTGGACGTGGACGTGGACATGGACGTGGACGTGGACGTGGACCTGGAGGTGGACGTGGACGTGGACGTGGACGTGGACGTGGACCTGGACGTGGACGTGGACGTGGACGTGGACGTAGACGTAGACGTGGACATGGACGTGGACGTGGACGTGGACGTTGACATGGACGTGGACGTGGACGTGGACGTGGACGTGGACGTGGACATGGACGTGGACGTGGACGTGGACATGGACATGGACGTAGACGTGGACATGGACGTGGACGTGGACGTTGACATGGACGTGGACGTGGACGTGGACGTGGACGTGGACTTGGACGTGGACGTGGACGTGGACGTGGACGTGGACGTGGACATTGACGTGGACGTGGACGTTGACGTGGACGTGGACGTGGACGTGGACGTGGAAGTGGACGTGGTCGTGAACGTGGACGTGGACGTGGACGTGGTCGTGGACGTGGACGTGGACTGGACGTGGACGTGGACGTGGACGTGGACGTGTGGACGTG